>VMKM01000200.1:175000-492593 GCA_008360985.2 Macquaria ambigua
ATTCTGCTCCGCTGCAAATGGATATCCCATAAATCACATTAGCGTGGCCTATGAATGGACGGCCTGGCCTGTTTGTATAGAGGCTGGCTTTACTCAGTGCAAAACTGAGAATTCTTCACCATTACAATTAAGATTCCTAGAGCCTCGCCACCATAATTAAAAATGTTACATTTAATCTGAGGGTTGATCCTCTTGGGAGCACGAATGTGCAAATGGCATGGCAATCTGCCTATTAGATTACAAAAAACCTCAGGGTTCATCCTCTGCGGACTCTGAATATCTACAGCAAATTTAATTGAAATAAGCGCAATCATTTTTGATATCTAGTGTACAAAGTTGACAAATAGACCTGGGGGCTGAGCTCATGGAGTGTCCAAAATGGAAAGGGTTCCTCCTCTGGTGAGCATAAATGTGCTCAGTAAATGTCATGGTGATCAAATTAGGATTCATCCTTTGGTGACCAATATTATCCATCGTAAATTTTATGTAAATCAAACCCATTTCGAATACTTCTTGTATACCAAATTTTTTTTCAAGGGGAAATTTTGACCTGACAGTGGCGCTAGACAAAAGGTCAGATCACCAAAATCATCCCATGGGGGCTGGGACTTTAGAGATCATGGCAATCTGGCCAGTATTTTTTGAGATACGTTGGGCCAAAGTGTTGGACAGACGCATGCCCCAAATGGTTAATCTACGAATACTTGCATCCTTTTGCTTGCCGGTAGTGGGACAAAAACCAAGATGAATATAGGATTACACAACAAAAAAAAAAAAGAAAATGCTGAAAAGTAAGAAGGGGTTAGAGAGAGGGACAGAAAAAGAACAGATAAAAGAGAGTTGGGAGTTCACAGACCGTGTAGTGAGTAAGACCCCCTACTTTTACAGACAGATGTAATCCCACTGGTCTAGGACTGAATCCCACTGAAATCTTCTCCGCAGTACCTCTAATGCTTGGTCTCACTCTAAGCCTACATTACAATATCAATACAGGCCTTGCCATGCCAGACAGGACTGGGAATTGTGGCCAGTATCTACTACATTTTTGTACATATCCAAATGCCATTTTTACACATTGTAAAAAATATATTTTTATATTTTACATGTTTTCGAAATATATCAATATTATGCAAATCATCTTTAAAAATTGCAGGTAAAGTATGTGGCTTTATACCTGAAACACCTGTTTCTCAGTTTAATTTGAGTATATGGTTCTCAATTAGTAACAGATATGCTATATATAGTAGAGAATGAGTCCAACAAACACTGTAAACTGTGATGAAGTCTGACAACACAGTGAGGGAATGACTTGAATTTGCCTCTTTATGGTCATATCTCAATGAAAAGAAAACTATGTTTGCAGAAGAAAGGGGTCTTCCCTTGATCTCGTCTAGAATAAAGTATGGATGAAAGTGTTGGCGTGTACAGTACCTGTCTAAAACGTAGCCCAGCGCCTTCTGCCTGGTCCCGGAGTAGACAGAGGGGCTTTTCTCCCAGGCCACCAAGTTGGACGCATCATGGAAAAGGTGGATGTTGACCAGATCGAAGGCACTGGGATGAAAGAACACAGTCTGTGACCTTCTTCAACCAGAACATTTGCTGGTTTGTAAATAAATTACTAATGAATTCATCAACTGAAGACTTAATCTTTTAACACAGTAATCATTGGAAACTTAAGCACTGATAAAAGCTTGGATTATTTTTTTTGGGATCAAACTCTTGCACACAAAAATTATATTGGACTATTGCGTTACAGTTGTTGAATTGAGGCATTAAATTAGCTTTTGATGAAATGATAGATAGTAGCAATTAGACAATAACCAGGAAGTTTTTTTGTCATTACCGATTTTTCATGATGGTAAAAAAAAAAAAAAGGGCCTTGTAAGGGGGATCTAACCGCTATCTAACACTACATTCGAGTGCAGATATCACTACATGCACACACTAATCTGCTTTCTTTCAGTTTGTCCTGTCAGGGAAAAGCAAGATAGCTCAATGTACAGTGATGAACACCTCCCTGCTGATCCTATCAATCTGGGCTGTTTTGTTAGCATGGTGTCAGGCAGGGGGCCCCAGAGGAATTGGTCTTATCTCAAGGGGGTTTATTCTGCAGTGAGATCCAGAACAAATGAATACACGCATGGCTTTGGGCTATCTCTGTCTATCCCATCTCTGATCTGATCTCCCTATTCTTCACCAGCCTCTCTCTCTCTCTCTCTCTCTCTCTCTCTCTCTCTCTCTCTCTCTCTCTCTCGTCAAACGTCATGCCCCTATTAAATGCTTACCGTTTCAGCTCTTTAGTTCTCATGTCATCCTTCTATTAGATTACAATCCCGTCTTCCACCCCTCCCATCCCCTGCTCTGCACACTGAAAGCCAGCGGTTTTTATTCATCCCGTACAGGTTCAATTGCATGTAATGTTTTTTGTCATATGTCATATGCAACTGCTTGACTAACGTGATTACGTCTAATCAAATCCCTGCTCGCTTCCGTGGCACACTGTTCGAGGAGGGTTCAGCTATGTAACTCACTCTCTCTGCCTGTGCCTGTCCATGATAACCACACAGCCCGCTGTGGCTTGTGGGTAAAGCCAGACATGAGTGACATGGTTAGATCTTCATCTCTAATCACAGTGATACAGTTGTAATGATTCAGGGCTCAGCAGAGATGAGGTGGGATGTGTGGGACTTATTAATAAAACTCACCAGTCAGCCAGGGCCCATCGAGTTCTGATGAATCCCTTTCTGGACCACTTGCACTGCAAAACAGAGAGAGACTCAATTCAGTGTGACAATGAATGGTGGAATTTGACATTAGTAAGGATTCACAAGACAAATGTAAGCTATACTGTAATGTCAAATGTTTCACAATCAAGTACCAAAGTCCATCATCTGGGAACACGGTTACTATGTCTCATTTTAATATCACAACATAAAATTAAGTTGAATTTTCATCCCAAAAATGTCCAAAAAAGAATCTTGTATTGAATTATAAGGGTTTTAATTGATTGAATACAATTTGATTTGATTTTCTGATTTTAGCAGAGTTAAAATGATTAATAATCTCTCAACAATTAATAGGCTAGCAGTGGTGAAAGTAAGTACGGCAAGTACATTTACTCAAGTACTGGTCCACCTTTGAGGCACTTGTACTTTACTTAATTATAGGTACATTTGATGCTACTTTATACTTCACTACTTCTCAGAGGGGATTATTGCACTTCTTACTCCACTACATTTACAAGTTATTTTGCACATTTAGATTTTTTTGCACACAAAATATGATGCGTTGTTACAGATTAAAACTACCCAGCGGCATTTAAAAGAGGAAAAATAGCTTGACATTGACCAGCCACAACATTAAAATGCTGTTTACATGTTAATAAATCAATAATATTAAGCCAATAATAATAATAATAATAATAATAATAATAATAATAATAATAATACAAAAAGGGGCCATTCTGCAGTGAGTACATTAACTTTTGACACTTTAAGTACATTTTTCTTACAAAGTAAAATTTTGAATGCAGGACTTTTACTTGTAATTCAGTTCTGACATTGTGCTAAAGGATCTGCGTGCTTCATCCACCACTGTAGGTTAGTCAGTCGACTTTGTAATTGCTTGGCAACTATTTTCATAATTGATTAAGTGTTTAAGTCATTTTTCAGTCAAAAATGCCAACTAACCCTAATTCCAGGTTCTCAGCTGTGAGGATTTGTAAATTAAATAGCCTTAGATTTTAGACAGTTGGTTGGACAAAACAAGCCATTTCATAACTTTAAGTTGGACTTATGTGATGGAGATTTTTCACTATTTTCTGACATTTTATAGACCAAAAGAATAAGTGATTAAGAAAATAAATCACCATGTGAATCGATAATGAAAATAAGTATTTGTTGCAGCCCTAAACTACTGGAATACACGTTTCTTTTTTTAAATTATATGTAAAGATCCTTAATAGGCAGGAAGCCTGTTTATTTAAACCCAGCTGACAGAAATGCACATAGAGCACTTTTTTTTCTTCAGACACTTCAGAAGTTAGTTTAAAATTCCTTTGCATCATGTCTGATAAATAATTCAGAGACATGTTATATCAATGGCTTCAATACAGAGCCTACAGTCTGTATAAGTGAAAAGTTATACAAAACATACAGAGAATACAGCTCAGTGTGTGAACACTGTGGACATCTAGTATGCAGCTGTTTGATCAGATCCCACCAGCCTTGAGTTAATTATCCAATCACAAGTCCAAAGATCTTTCTCAAACAGCACATGATTCACCATGAAGCTGGTTATTAAATGAGAGACAAATTGATGCTGCGAGTGTTCTCATTCTGAACAGCTAAATAAGTCTCTTTCCCCTCAGCCTCTCTCCTTTTCTGTCTCTCTCTCTCTGATACTCCTAATGGGGAGTTAACTGCGGTGATGAATAAACTAATTATGGGCCAGGTCACATAATTACAAATTGACTAATTTTATTTAAAAAACTCAGATGCAAATTAAAAGGCTAAGAGGTATTTGATTGCACCTCACATCCTTCAATCTGCATTAGTACAAGATTAACTGTATCAAATTGAATTACATTAGCATACTTGAATTAATCCATACTGCCTCGGCATCGGCAGGATGTATGGGCCCAATTATAACTCGCTGTCCCAATATTGTGACTTTGGAAGGAGCAAATGGAATTGGATGCGAGTGTCACACTGCAGCATAACAGACTTAGCGTACACTTAAGAAAATATGTTTTCAACAAACGGAATCTGAATATATTGAAAAGATAAACTAAAGCAGTGAGGGACTAAGTTCAGTAATCACACTCGTGATTACTCATGTACACCAAATGTACATGTGTATTCAATTACACATCAAATATGTTGCATAGAAAATCCATTAGTGTACTCTGCTGTATGCGTTTGTGGATGTAAAGTTGAGGAAGGAAAGTCTCAGAGTGGGGAGGTTGAGGAGGGACAAGATGAAGAGTGAGTGTTTGGGGGGGGGGGGGGGGGGTTATGCACAGTGCCCCATACAAGCTCTGACTGCAGCCAGAGACGTTTAATCTCGATTTAATTTAAAGAGCCATTAACTACAATCGCAGCATTAAAATCCATCACTTCCTTGACACCCGGCCCCAGATTGCCCCATTTCCTCCACGTATGAATGATTGACCCCCTGCTTCATCGCTTGCTTATAAACACGCTCACAACACACACACACACACACACACACACACAGTAAACACGCAGACGACCATCCCTGTCGAGTGGGACGAGCGTCTACATATCGGAGTGTAAGAAATAAAAATACACTCTGCTTTTGCCAATTTAAGTGCTTTTATTTTGTAATAGGGGGTCCGCTTAAGATGATTATCTCACACAATCAATCAAAATGCAGAAGAAGAAAAGAGTCTCTCTCTCTCTCTCTATTGGTTGACATGGTGACATCATGATTTGGTTGCTGCAGCTGATATTGGAGCAGAGATGATGACACAGATGCTGTCCAGCCCCATTTAATCTCCTGCTGAAACATCATCACCCCTCCCTCCCCCTTACACACATACACACACATACACACACACACACACACGAATACATCTTAAAAACTGATGAATTCAGCCAGTATTCTCTTTGATCAGCTATGTCACAGTTATTTAGAATAGAAGACGTATCTGGATGAAAGGGATAGGTGACATGTACTCATATCATATATCAGCTTTGGTGGCTATAAAGAGTCAGTGGGAGGGGGTGGGAGTCAAAGGGCAACGGTAAAAGGTCACAAGGCTCGGGGTGACACTCAGGGTGACATTGGCTGACCTTCCACAGGTCAGCGATGGCGTCTCCGCCCGTGACAGTGATGAACAGTGGCTACACAGTGGGTCACATCCAGGGGTGCTGGGCAATACATATATGGGCTGACCACAAAACACACACACACACACACACACACACACACACACACACGATGAGAAAGAGACAGACAGAGGAAATAAGAAAAAAAAAAGATGAAAAAAGATGATGGAGGAAAGTAGAACCATCGGATTCACTGGAAACCACTACATAAAACTCCCCAATTGTGACCAATGGAAAATTATGCTCCTATAAAATGTCAGACATGACACAGTCAGGACACACACACACACACACACACACACACACACACACGATTCTACTCCCAGTCCTTGTCCAAAACAACCCTCCCGCCGCCGTTTCCTGGTTCATCCCGTTTGATTCTTTGACCTTTCTTATATTTCAGCTCAAAGTCCGACCCCCATAAATAATATTATGACGGGGTGATGTTTGGAGGGGGGTGATAGAAGAGTGAAGGAGGGGGGGTGTTACACAAAAGCCCTGTGACAGAAATGCACTGTGAGTAATAAGTAATACACACAAACGCTGATTGATTTGAGCCCCGGTAGACAGTCACATTTATCTTTATTCCATCATCCAAGGGGGCCCATCAAATAAGTGAGGGCCTCACAGAGGGTTATATGACTGGACAGCACATGAACGTGTGTGTGTGTGTGTGTGTGCTCGGATAAAGATGCACCACATGTACAGGGAGCAGTCTCTGTCATTGTCAACGCTCAAATATTGCCGTAAACACAACGTAGGAATGCCAAGTGCTTTAAGAATTCGAGAAGATGGAAGAAAAATGATGGATTTAAAGAGCCAGAAAGCAGCCTGAATTTGATTTTTGCAGTACAGCTCAGTCGTAAAATCAAGATATTTTTTCTGATCCCTCTGAATACAAAAAACGAGTGTAGAAAGCCTTCATTTAGCTCAACATTATCCCCTCATTTATGAGCTCCTTGCAGTCTCATGGCTCACGCCTGTCACAGAGAACAGCGTCTGTGTCACAGGTGTCTTGTCTGGTGATAAACGCCGGGAGCGTTTTTACAAGCGATGCCAGTTTAAATGACTTCATCTCCTTAACGTATAAGCATCCCATCAATGAATCACATACGGTGTTTAAATCAAAGGAGAAAAACATGAAGGAAGTTAACTTTCATCGGGGGCAGAGCTTGAAAGTAATCACAGCCCCGTATCAGAGCTTACTACAGAGGGCACTAAAAGGGTATGAAAAGTCAATGCTTTTATGGACACGCTCATGGTGCCAAACAACAAATACAAACTCATATGGATGTTGATCTACAGCCTGTCCGCTATTTCCTTCCCTTCTCTCTTTTTTTTTTTTTCCTACGGCTGTGTAAAACAATCAATAGCAAGGGCACATTAAGGTCTGGGTTGTATACTTTATTTATATAAGGCAATGACAAATCCTTATGATGCAATGGTTTTTGGAGGCATGTATTACCGCGCCAAACAAATAAATATATTAATGCCCACTGGGGAGGTGGAGAGATTGACGGAACAACGGGAAACGACAAGCCGCCAAATCCATCACGGCGACCTTTCAAAAGAAATGCGCCCACAATTTTGTCCACTTCCTTCTTATTCAGCATTTCAATTAATGTCCCCGCTTCTCTCTCCTTCACTCACAGCTATAACTCAAGGCGGGATTACGGAAAGGACCGATGTTTTGCATATGGAGGGGTTGTCACTTAAATCAGAATCAAACTACTGTAGGAGCGGGAAAGGGCCACAACCAGGAACTGTGAATGTAAGTGATTTTACCCAATATTTTATTTCATGACAGTGAGTTTGGCACGATCTAGGTTATATGAAAACGGTTCTTATCAAAGCGTTAAGTAATATTACTCGGTCAGAGGATCATTTTGTTTTATTTTATTAGATATGATGATATAGTATTATTTAACCACTTTCATAACTGTATGGTTAATGTGTTGTTAGTGTGTATAACTGGCTGAAAAAAATAAAACTAACAAAAAATAACTAAATATTCAGGAAAAAAGACTTGCTTGGGTTCATTTCTTATATCTTTCCGCACTGGTTGGACATTAAGTATCTGCAGTAGAGCTGAAATTATTCAGTCAATTAACTGATGAGTCGACTGACAGAAAATGAACTATTTTGATAATCAAGTATTCATTTTCTTTTCAAGTAAAAATGCCAAACATTTGCACCAGCTTTTTAAATGTAAGTATTTTCTCTGGTTTATATCAGAACAAAACTGCACAGCTTTGGTTTGTGCACAAAATGAGCAATTTGAATCACCTTGGGTTCTGGGAAACTGTGGTAGATATTTTTCACAACTCTGTGGACAAAATGATTCATCGTTTAATCTCAAAAAATAATTTGCAGATGAATTGATAATTCAAATAAACGATAGTTGCAGCCCTGCTCTGCACACAGAACAGTGTGAGGATTTGCAAATGAAGACACACACTTCATGCGTCTAAACCGCTGCGCAGAACTCGAGCGCAGTGAAATGTACTGAATGACATTTGGCTTCTTTTTTATACACACAAACCAACCCACACACACACACACACCAAGCCCTCCCACCATGATGTCATCAGCAGCTCGCTCAGTGACACTTTATTAATGGGAGACTGTAAAGGTGAGACACAAGCAGAGAAACACACACATCCGTCTCCCCACCGGCCACCTGAGCTGTCTGCTGTCACTCTCTAACCTTCCTCAGAGGTTCCTGTCTGACAAACTGGATCAATTCCAAATACACAGGACTTTTTTCTTTTTTTTTTGCATTGATTAGTTATGAGCATGTCAACAAGATACCTGCCCTCTGTGTCCTTTTTCATAACTTGAAATCATTCAGTTCGGGTATCTTTCCACATTTGTTACAACAATCACTCGACACGTCATGACCCAAAACCCGAGAGCTGGGACTCAAGCAACTGGTTTGGGACTCTGTGTGGCGTTCTGTCCGGTCCAAGATCCCTGTGTAATAGGATTCCTCAAAGCTGCAGATGGATGGCAAATCTAGGCGGTTTCATCTACTAAAAGAGGGCATAAATCACTAGCGGAGGAAGCGGGGACGAGGCAGGGGTTATCACCAGTCTGCCTCCCTCATGAGAGCTTTGCATTAAAGCATTAGTGAAATTAATTCATCTTTCATAAGAGGTTTGAGCAGTATCTGTGATCTATGATAACAACCAATTTCTCACTACGGAGGGGCCGGAGGAGGGGGAGGAGGAGGAGGAGAATAAAAAAATACTCGCCGACCCTGATAGACTACACAAATCTGCTCTTTTTAAATGGGCTAACATTATCTGGAGTGCTGCTCTCTGGAGCATCATCCCAGATTCATATCCCAGCCGGGAAAGAGGCATAAATCACCGGCCAAAACTTTTCTCATCTGCACCCCCCCAACACACACACACACACACACACACACCTCTTTTCTCTCTACATCACTCCCCTCATCCCTCTCGCGCTGTGCCATGCCAGGTTTGTTTTGTGGTTTTCTTTGCTTGTCCTGTTAAACGCAGAACAATGCTTTTTGCTGTAATCATTTTAAATGGCTTTGCGCCTCAATCAGTGTAATTGGTTTTAGATCATCTATGGAATGGGAAAGTGGGAAACCTGAGACGTAGAGCTGTTGTGGGTGTGTGTGAATGCATATGTTTGTGTGTATGTCTAGTGTGGCTCAGGGTGGGGAGTCCTGCAGTGTGTGAAAGAGACGGAAATTGGGGGGAAGTGTGTGAAGGGGCCGTATCCATCTGTTTTGCATATATTTGCAGAGGCGGCCGTCGGAGCATGGTTGACAGATGAGTGGGGAGTGCGGGGATGACACACGGGCGGTCGTGCTCTTTATTACTATATCAGCACAGCTATGCTCAGCGCTCAGCTCCCCTCTGATGGCACACCACACCGAAACCAGAAAACTGAACACAGCGGAGTGAGCAGAGGATTGCTCCACGGGACACACGGCAAACACAGCGAGGACTTTCTCTGTTCCACCATTTGAATTTTTTTTGACTGATTTGTCTTCAAATCAGCCATGTGTCAGCTGGATTTCCTTGAAGCAGAAAAAAATTGGGCCGTAAAACCAAAACAAAAATGCATAGAAAATTAAATGGGTTTTGAAAATTCTATAAAAAGTAGGGGGAAATTATTATCTGAAGTTTAGCATTGTGGATGTCTAAAATAACTGAAAAAGATTTCTTTTGCAATCTTGTTTAGGGGAAGATATCTCACAATTGTCCTTATTATATACAACACTGAACGATATGTGTGGTAAAAAAAGAAAAAGAGCAAAGGATACTGTTCTTCAAATGAGTGATTGATCACTTTTTCAATTTAGCAGCTTTTTTACCTGCGTACTGTACACGATGTAAAGGAGCTGTGTGTTCATTCGTCATGACACATTTCCACCTCTCACTGTGATAGCTGTCATTAGGTGACAATACCAGCATCAGTCATTCAGGTGTTCTTACTACATTACCCACCTCAGGAAAGTAGTCCTGTGGAAACTTCTCCTTCTCCAGCGAGGGTGTGCTTTCTAGTGTCTCTGAGTAGGTTTCCTTCCCCACCACCTTCTTGAATTTCTTGGCTGAAGTGGAGATGGAGGGAAGACGGATAGAGGTAGAAAGAAAAGGGGAAGAGGTGGAGAAACAGAGCGTAAAAAGGGAGAAAGAGAGTTTATTGTTACAAACATGATAGGTTAATTTTTGGAGACCCCATGTGTGAGTCTGAACCTCCTAATACAATCAGAGCTCACTGAAAGCCAGAGCAACTTTGGCTTCCTCAGACAACTGCACCACCTGCTGGTCAGAGTGAAGAACATCTGCATTCAGCTAGAGAGGCAAGTGTGAGAGATCAGAACATGGGTAAAATAAAAAAATATATGCCTGTCTTGGATCTCACAGGAAGATTGCGGTAATTTATGAATAATTACCCTGAACATCCTCAAGTACGGTGCTTCATCATGTCAGGATACCTCTGTATTTACCATAACATGAATATAAAATAACTGGGACCACCAGGAAGCAATGCTTCTCCTTTTTGTGCTTACTTTGTACAGTATAGAAAACACCTACTGCAGGTCTGCCTGTCCGCTATTTATATTCCTGAGGTTAAAGGGTCGTTGTGTGTTCTGTGTTAGTTTTCTGAGGCATGTTGGTGATTTGTGATTTTGGGCTACATAGATCAACTTCACTTGAACAGTTCAACAGAATCCATGTGACCACAAAGTCCATATTAAAGTTCACGTACAAGCATTGCTGCCAAGAGTGACTTGACTAAACATGTGCATGGATGGATTATGAGATAACGGGCCCCTGGGTACAGACATGTAAAAGGCCTCCCATCCCTCTTACATAGCAGCAAGACCCCTGCTCTGAAAATTACTCTTTGTAGTTGTTTTACTTTTCACTGTACTTGTTTTGGGTCTCTGTGGTCATTTTGTGGTTGTTTTGCATCTCTTTGTAATCATGTTGCATCTCTTTGTAGTCGTTTTATAGTCATTCTGGGTCTCTGTAGTTGTTTTGTGTCTCTCTGTAGTCATTTTGTTGTTGTTTTGCTTCTCTTTGTAGTCATTTTTGATGTCTTTTTGGGTTTCTTTGTACCCGTTTTGTAGAAAATTTGTGTCTCTTTGTAGTTTTTTTTCATCTGTTTGTAGTCGTTTGATAGATTTTTCAATAAGAAATGTTAACAGTCATTTCAAACTGAGGCTCTGGCTCATGGTCCCCCTGACCCCTTGGGCCCCTGTGCCCGGTGGGCCCGTCCACTAATCCATCTATGGATTAACATATTGCTGTGATACAAAATCATATCATGGCAATAATAAACAACAGGATTGCAATATTAAATAAATCTGATCAATTCTATTCTTCAGTTTAGTTGTGTATAAAGATCCGCTTATAAAAAAGCTACTCAATTGAATACAGTTTTTGCACATTTTATGCCTAATGAGGAAATTGTGTACAGTGACAGTTTGTGTTTATTCCAGTTTTGTTTGAGTATTGAACTGCACTGTAAGGTGATTGTATTGTTACACCCCTAATGTCAGTTCACTTTCAGTCTGTGTAGGAAGCTGAATTTCCCTAAAACCACAGAAAGAGCTTTTTCACGGGAGACGTTTTGACATGCTGCAGTATGTAGTAATAAAATTAATTCTGACTGAATTCCATTTAGCTGCTTCAGTTTCAGGGTCCTGGTATTGTGCATGCTGGTTCACTGTCACACTGTCATGGCTTACTGGGAACTTGAATAGAACACAGCCAATGTTAATGTTATTAGTAACATCTGTGCTTTTTCTACTGTGACAAGTTAAAATGGCCTATGACAAAAACACAAACACACAAAGCTACACAGTATGTACATCAGTTTATGTAATTCTGATTTTAAATCAAATCTTTAAAGTATGTGTGTGTACATGGGGAGTGGTCCTCTCCCCTCTCGACCCCTCCCCTGCCTTCGCCCTGTCCTTCACTGGGGTAACTGGTGCTAATGCTGACTTGGGTCTAATAGGAAGCGAGGCGCCTACACATCTATATCCCTTCTTTAATTAGCGCGTCCGCCGGACCCCAGGGCCCTCTGACACCGCAGGCTGATGAGACCGCCGTAACTGTCCAATAACCCGCCGCACACCATTACTGTGGGCCCGAAATCTTATGAATTAAATCCTAATATTAATAAGCATTACCATTCTGTCCCCCTCCCTTTACATTATCCTCAAAGCCAATCTTAGCTGCTGGTTTTGATGGAAGCGGGAATAGCCTGCAAATGGTTGTGTGTGATATGCAGGGGTGGGATGAGGGGGCACGATGTGAGGATTTCATTTCGAGACAGTGGTGATGATGTATGTGTGGAAGTGTGTTGGAGGGAGGTGGAGGCACTCACCTTTGAAATCAAACTGGTGGATGTTTTTCAAAGACTCGTGGATAAAGTAGAAACTTCCCAGAGCCTGCAAGAGGAAAAGTGTTTGTGAGATTAGACATATTTACCATAAATGATTCCACTCACTTTCAAGATATTCATTTCTCTACTCGACCTGGATCGAGTCCAGGATCCGGGTCCTGTCAAGATTTATCAAATCACTTCACATTATACCCTCATTAAGGGGGAATAAAACTACATTTCCTATCATTTTTGCAAAATTTCCAACCGGTTCAAGAGCTACAATTTATCACATTATTTCTCCAGTTTCCAAGAACGCCATAACCTTTTCACAACGCCGAGCATGTTAGGGATTGACCTAATGTGAGAATGCTTGACTAATAAACTAGGCTGAAAGTACAGAGCCTCACTCTTTAACACACTCCACAGCACACTTCCCACAGCTCCACTCAATGGGAAGCCGCAAACACTACACACCATCAGCTACACAACAACAGGTGCAACGTGCCCCCAGTACAGTACACTCAGCACAGTTCTCTGTACACCCTATTCTCGGGCTCAGAGTCTTCTAATGTGGCAAGTCAACAATTTAAGCTTTCAAAGGACACATTCAGATGGACTTCTGAATGAGCAAAGATCAACTTCAATAGGCTTAAAATCTTAATTTTCCCTGTGAACAATCAGGAAACTTTCCCAGTCGGGGGACAGGCCAATCAAAGTCTGTGGGAAGAAGTGAGAGTCGTGCAGAGGGGGATTTGATGCGGTTCACAGTCCACTACACTGCTTTCTGTTGCCCTCTTTACATTTAGGGCAAATGAAGGCAAAGCTCAAGCTCAATCCCCTGTGTCTTTGAGATAGCAGACCTCTGGCTCGGGATAACTCTGAGTCTCCTTTCTGCCCTCAAAGAGAGAGGCAGAGGGTGGTGGGTAACTTTTACTATAAAGACCAGCGCGACCAAATTAAAACATAAGTGAGTAGAGAGAAAAAAATGTTGAAAGACAAAGAGAGTTAGACAGAATACAGTGAAGTCGCAAGCTAGGAGATAAGAGATAATGGAAGGTAAGACTCATGCTCAGGTACAGTAAAAGGTAGAGGAGTGATGAGGAGAGGATGGAGGGGTGTGATCAAAAGATGGAGGAGACATTTGAAGAAGAAAAGGCTCCAGGCATGAGGAAGGATTTAGTCTGGAGGGTTTTCCTGCGTTTTCCTATTGAGGCCGGGTGTGGACGCCTCTCTCCGGCACACTGGGAGAGAGTTTGGGCCCGGCCTCTGCATTATTTATGAGTGCCGGCACATCTTGAGATTAAACATTTGCTGATTTGTCAAAAGCACAAACATGAGGTCCTGCCCATCTCCTTGACATATAAGTTCAGCCGACGGAAAACACTGTCGCACATTTAATTGATGAGAACAGCGGCTGGTGACCCGAACCCCCCGCCGCGCTCCCCTCCCTCCCTCATTCCTTCTTCTCCTGACGGAGGACAGAGGGAAAGGGAAGAGGGGAGGCGGGGGTGCGAGTATGAGAGGCATTGGGTGAAGGCAGGACTCAAGGTCACAGCTTCCCATTGCGAGAGGACGGCTTCCAGGAAGGGCCCCCTACACTTATTTGTGCTCACTTGTCTTTATGTTCTCTTTCACCTTAAAGTGCCAACAACAAACTTGGAGACAGAGATGGATAGGAAACAGGCAGAGGGAGGGAAAACGCTGCCATTTCTCAAAATGGTACCACTATGCTAACTGCTGCTGTTTGTGTGAATATTTCAGTGGGCAGTCGAGTAAATATGACACATGGGAAATTATGGAGAAAAAAGGATATACTTCACTCCAGGGATGGAAATTAGCACCAGCCACAGGCCAAATGCTGGTAAAATATGTAGGTAGATTTCAGACACAAAATAATGATTTACTATTGAGTGGCTGGTAAATTTGAACATTTATCTGTCAGTGGCTGGTAGATGTTCACATTTTAAAAAAGTTAATTTCCCACCCTGCTTCACTCTATTAGAAATTGTAGAGCTATAAATTTCTCTGGAAGGTCAGTGTACTACTGCTGAAACAATTAGGCAATGTATCAATTTGTTGCTCAACAGAAAATGAATGGTTTAAGTAAGCGGATGAATGGTTTATCAAGAAAAAATGTCAAAGATTCACTGGTTCCATCTGCTCGATTATGAGGATTTTTTAGAATTGTAAATTGAATATCTTTGAGTTTTAGACTGTTGAACAAACAAAAAAGCAATATAAAGATTTCCCCTTGGGCCTTGGGAAATTGCAATGGGCAATTTCCCTATTTACTGACTTTTCTCAAACAAAATGATCAATCAATTAATTGGAAAAATACTAAATTATTAAAATAATCATCAGTTTTTAGCCCTAAAGAGTACACTCATCGGCTTAAAGAAAATGTGTCCTTGAGCCCAACACTTGATTTATGATTGCAGGGAGTCTTCAACAACAACTGTCTGCAAAAAATCTACTGAAATAAATGATTAAACCCTTCACTTTAATTCCAAATAGCTGCTCACTGTCTCTCTTGCAGTGGAAGCTGATCCCTCCACAGGCCCTCAATGCCTGAGACTACAAAAAAATAAAATGAATATGACATCAAACAAATCGGCATGAATCAATTTGCAGATAAATGATAAACAACTATGCTTAAGTGGCTATCCGTGTAATCGCAAAAATCTACTTAACCCTCAACCCTAATAAATATTTATTTGACATCAGGGTTCAGAACCTAGCAGCTGCTCTGCTCTCTCTCCTCTCCGCTGCCTCCCTCCTGCACTCTTCATGAAGAAGCTATTATATTAGCAGGGCGCAATTAATCCATTTGTCTCCTTACATGACAGGCTCAAAATATTCATTAGGGCTGGACTGCGCTGACAGGCCATGCTTATCTTTTACCAGTAGCTTTACAATGGCCTGTGTCAAACGTATGTTTGTCACGTCCCTCTTTATTGATTAGCTGCCAGATTCACTTGAAATAATTAAAAGTATATTTTACATATTTATAAACCCCCCTGCCACGCCGTCTACTTAATTTTCCATTAGTAAAATGCAGTCTATTAAGTGCACCATGAGGGCCGTGGGGGAGGTAAGGGGAAATGAGTAATCACCATAATTGTAGACAGAAAGACAATAACTGCGCCATAAAAGCTGGGGTTTTATGACTCGTTCTGGCAATGCTATCTCTTATCACGAGTTGTATTGGCTACGCCGCTCACAGATAAGGGCACACTGACACAACGGCGGCTGTGCTCGCTATCCGTGTGCATGTGTGTGTTCGTACGAGTGTGTAGTTGACATTTCCAAAACCCCAGCAGATATGGGCTGAACAAGTCCCAATAGACTGGCTGCTGGAAAATAGAGACTTGAGAGCTGCAGTACATAGCCTGCATACTTTGCTCCGCTGAATGCTTTATCGATACCGAGGGCTGCAAAAATTAGTTCTGGCCGACGAAGAGAAGCAGGAATTCCGTGACCTCTGAATAGATTTTCTGCGTTTAATGTGAAAAATGAGCCATAAAGCAAACATAAAAGTAATAATTTTTCTTCAAGGTCTCACCTCCAATCTGTGCTAAGGGAGAGTGGCCAGTCCCTGGAGAGCTGACACATACACACTCCGGTGTCATCACAGTGTCACTGTACAACTTCCGAGGGTAATGTTCTGCTGTCCCCCAGACACTAGCAAAGTGCAGGCTTATGGGTTTGTGCAGCATAGCGATGAGCATGTGAGTCCAATGAGGGTTTTAATAGGAAAATAGATGATGCACTCACAAAGCAGTTTAGCAAGGGGAGCTTACTCAAAAGATGTTAACATGATTGTTATGATACTATTCTTTTTTAACTGGTTCAGGTTGTATGCCTGCATTTGAACTACAGAATTTGCTCCATAAGATGTTGTAGTATCAAATGTGCGCTGGTGCAATGTAAGATTTGTTACTTGTGATGAAAAGTGTCCATTTTAAATTATTCTTTATTGTAGTGGCCTCCCCTACACACCTGGGGATGATTGGTAATTCTCTGTAAAAGGAGGAGGGTACCACTCCTTTGGTCCTATAGTGAAGGCTTTACTTTTTATACCAGTATTAGAAATAAGATGGTTAAGTGAGGCCATAGTATTGAGTTTCTTGGTGTTTTTGGAGTGCCGCTATCCCAGTTCATAAGTCAAGTCAATTTTATTTATATAGCACAACATCACAAATCACAGTCTGTACAGCGTACAACCCTCAAACTCGAACTTTAACAGGGAAAAATGGAAGAGCAACAGAGGAGGAATCCCTCTCCCCATAACTATTCTTTTAATCTTTTGCTTTACTATTGCTTTTTATTTATTTTTTGCAATGTTGCACCTCATTCTGTCTCGTTTCTGAGTTGAACACCCCTGGTACTGGTGGTGCTTTGTCAACCTTTAAGCATAATTATGGTTAGTTACAACTTGGGTCTTGTTTTTGTAGTTTTGGACATCATTCCAATCCATACTAATATGATGTACTGGGAACATGAAGGCCCTTGACATGTTTCGAGATCTCAGAAATGAACTTGCTGAAGACAGTCTCTCTATTACTGACAGGGAGGATGGCCAAAACTATGTTATAAGACAAGTTGTAATAAAACAGAATTACCCTTTAACAGCTCTGCCTTTAAAGTGATACAGTACTCGCACCGTGATCAGTGCCGTCTCAATGTTCAGGCTACAGGCTCGTTACAGCCACCTGAGAGAAATATCTCCTCAGGGTTTTCTGCTGCATTTTGCCCTCTAGACAGCAGAGACAAAATGGGCTGTTTTCCACTTTATATCTCATTGCTCACAAATCCCTGGAGTCCGCTCATCTGTCAAATCACGAGTGATGCCACACTTCCACATAAACCTGCACATAGAAACATAACCACAAAAAACAACCACACAAATGTACCACACACAGTCTTATCGGAAAAGGTCAATCAGATATGCTGTCATGAAGAAATGGTGTTGCGATATATCAGAAACACATGCTATGTCAAAACAGCTTAGAGAAGGAGGCAGAGACATAAGCTCTGACTAATAGGTACATAATATCCTCATTAGTCACTAAGGACCAGCATTCATACACGGCTAAATTCTAAACGCACTCCAAATCAAAGTGTAAAGGGGGAATCCTTCAGCAGACAATAGCACAGCATGCTATGTGGTCTGACAGCTACTGAATGTAAGAATCCACACGTCTATTTCAAGAGCAGTCCTCTGTGTCCCAGCAAGGGACCCATTGATATGCAGGATCTGGGGCTAAAACAGCACCTTCACAGGAGCCCCTCTGCACAAATCTCCAATACTGCACAAACAGCCTGTTTGTCATCCCCGGCAAGGAAAACACCCCGGCACAAAAGTGAGCAGCATCAATAGAGATGGCTTGCTTTTTCAGCCCAGAGATACAGATGGAGAAGCCTTAGTATTTTCTACCCCTCCTGAGCCCACCGCCCACCCCGGGCTGCCATATGTGTTTGCCAAGGCCCTCTCCCAGTGCCATTGATTGAGTATTCAGAGTATTGAGCCACAGTGTCTATTATTCATCGGCTGCCTGGAAGGCCTGACTGGATACACAGACAAAACTCTCATTAAAACTTCCTCTGTCACTTCCTGTGATTTGAAAGCGGCCCGAGTGTTGGAGCCATCCGTCACGTCCTGAAGGAGCCCTTGTCTCTGGGGTGTGTGTTTGTGTGTGTGTGTGTGTGTGTGTGTGTGTGTGTGTGTTGGGGTGTATAGGTAAGGGACAGAGGGAAGGAATTAGGCTGTTCAAAGATATACTAAAAGGAAACAGGTTAACATAAATTTACTTATCTATTTCACAGTAATTAAGATTTAAGTTAAGCTTACTCTCCTTAATGTTCTTCCACTGTCCCCATGAGGGACCTCATGAGCAGACCTTGCAAGAAAATTGGTTTACATGGCAAAGCAGGACTAGTATTGATCCCTTACAACTAAAACAGGAACAGCAGATCCAGACCACCTGAACCTAATTTTTTCACACTGGAATTGTGGCTGCAGTAGATAATACTGACCTGTAGCATCAGTATATGGTCAGATGAGGCTGTTTACACTGAAATGCTATAATAATGTTAGCATCAGTGTGCTTACAAAACCAATAAGACAAAGAGTCTACAGCCACGCCAGCAGCTCTGCAAGGCTGTAATGGTCATTGCAAAGAAAATCTAATAGATAATAAAGTCAGATAGATTAACCAAAGTATTGGACAAATTGAAAGTTTGACCTGATGATGAATGGAGCAAGATGAAAAGTCAGGAGGTCACCAAAATTTCACAAAGATCATCAACGTCTGCATCAAAATGCATCAAACATTTCACTCTCATAAATGTCAACCTGCTGGTGGCGCTAGAGGAAATGTCAGGGGATCACCAAAATCATTGGGATTCATCTTCTGGGGACCATGAATGTCTGTACCAAATTCGGTGCCAATCCATCTTGTAGATGCTGAGATATTTCACCAAATAATTTTGACTTGCTATATTAAAAGACAGGTGACCACTAAAGTCAGAATTTCATGGCAATCCACCCAACAGTTGTTAAGACATTTCAATCTGGACCAAAGTGATGGACTGACTGACCGACCAGCAGACATTGCCATCCCTAGATCCACAATCAGAAACTACTGTATTAGCTACATTTCCCAAACTCAACCTCCATTTGTCCATTTATTGATTGTCTATTTTAAGTAAACCCCCACGGCTGTATGGACCAGTTATGATACCTGTATTTTAGCCCTGTAGACTGTGTTTCCGGGCTTCCACTTCATTATTCTGAAATCTCCCAGAATGCAGAGCGACATGCGCTCATGATTGATCTCGAAACCACTGATTTTATTTTCTTTTGAGGAAAATATTATGGATGGGTCTAAACAAGGCATAATTGGCCAAACCCACGGCAGCGCCTGACCTGCCAACAATCCGGACCCACTCCCAAGGTTGGCTGCCTCCCTGGGAAATATTGTGCATTAATTTCATTTAGTCTCCCCTCCAACATTCAATGGTAGAAGTTAATTAAATTGCTTGTCCATTGTGTTCATCCACTTACAAAGTTAATGATATTGTGCCGGGGAATTAAAGAGCGTTTTATAAAGCGCACGGGATGGGAGCTGGCAGGCACTACATTGCCCAGTTGAACCCTGTCAGTCGGCGGGCTTCTGGACCCCCTAATTAGCGGTGAAATGGATGCTTCCATCTGCCAATTTCCTGCCACGCTCATCAGTCGTGCAGTCGCTCCTCTAACCTGCCCGGCAGAGGGGTCTAAAGCAATAAAACCATCAGAGCAATGACATTCAACAAAAAAAAAGAAAAGTGAATACGCGTATACATGATATGACTCAGACTTTAAAAGAGCTTCTTTATAATGTCTGGGCTCTTTTTTCTCTTTGCTCTAGACCACATCATTGGCTTCTTCAGCATAATCCAGATGGAAGAGTTTGATAACTTTGTTAAAAATGTTCGATACCCACAGTAACAGCACCTCGTTTCTATTTTCAGAGAGGGTGGTTTGAATAAATGTCTTCTGATAAAGCTATAAGAAAGAAATGTGGTGGTGCACATTTTGATGTAATACATGCTGTACACTTATAGGAAAGGTAAATAACTCCTGTCCTAATTAAAGGATAACAATCTAAATTCAATGCACAGTCCCCAATTTCCAGTAAGGTAGCAGTGTTCACTACAGGGAATGATTAATGCTCATATATATTCCAGCTGCGTATTTACTAATACCATGTTGGTACTTCAGCAGCTTTTAACGAGGACATAAAAACAGAGGATCAAAGTAAATGGGATTACACCTGTGGGGCCTGTGCTGCCGTTGACCTCTTAAGGAGCCTGGGCAAAATGTCCTTTGCATGGCGGAACAGTCAGTAAATTCATGGTGAAAATTAATTAAATGAAGCCGTTGTGAGGGCTCAATGTTCAACAAAGGGTCAGTAGGATATTGGACACTTGCTTTATTTGTGTAAATAGCCTAAATCTAATCTTAAAAGGGGCACACATGAAGTTCAGGTAGCTTGGAGTTGTTGAATAATGTCCACAGTTTGAAAAACTAACTAAGTGATGTCATCAGGGTTATCTCTGCTTGGGCATGTGACTGCCTGCATTACAAACTGGAGGTGTGGAGTTTGAAAGAAGTGGGCATTTAGGAGGAAGGGAGGATCTAATGAAAGACACGCTTGAGTTGCATTATGGGAAGTCTGGCATCCAGTGTTTCTGACCAATACTAGTGACTAAAAGCCAGGATATCTCGGCCTCTGCTGCTTCAATTTTGACCATTCTGTTTTAAATGCAATCCTAAATCGCCTGGCTACTTAACCTTGAGCCAATTTTGAATCCAGAATTCTAGCGCTAACCACATTTTGAAAGATTAACCATACGCCATATCTACAGTATACACTGTATTGTTTGAATCACTTGAGTCTGAGCAGACAGAGTAGTTAGTGACATACCGGATTGAAATCAGCAAAGTTAAATATTTTCACACTCATCACTGCATTTTCTAAATACGGTTTATATAAGGTTTTTTTTTACCTGCTTCTCTATGTTAACTTTCATTTTGGTCAAATGGGTGCACACTGCATATTCAAAGGCTGTGACTGGTGAGAGACAATTTAAAAGTTTGCATACTACAATTTCAAGACAACTAAAAATCTAAAAACACTTTCACATGGTTATTGGTTGTGCGAAACACCGGGGAAGTGGAATTGAGGTCAGGTTAGCTTAGTCTAAGCTCTTGTTGGTCTATGTAAGGCTCTGGCAATAGAAATCCTCCCTATATGTAATGGTAATGAAAAACTAAAACAAACGCCAGTATGCTTGTAACAGTTTAGAAAATCTATAACAAGCTGCAGTTTGTTGATGTCACCTCATCTTAACTCTGAGATACTTAATATATTTTCAATGACTCAAGAGGTCATCAGGACCTATGTATGCGTAATATATATATATATATATATATATATATATATATATATATATATATATATATATATAGTTTAACAGAGTTTTAACCTAATTAAAGAGCAATGTCAGAGACTCTGCTACTACTACTCTGCTATGTCTCATGCTCTGGTGAATTGCTGTTGACTAGAGCAGTTTAACAAGGTCACCCAACCCCATACATTACACACAGCTAATGTTAAGATTGTTCTGTTACTTCATAATAAAGCTCAGGTCAAAACAGTGCAGTGCACAATTTAATCATGACACAACCACAACTAGCACTAAAACAGGATGTAACATTCATTCAATGACAAACAGTGAGGAGCAATATGTGGGACAATTTTAGTTCTAATCGAAATTTTACAATGTCTGCCCCCCCGCTAACAAGGTCAGCTTCTCAACCCTAAGTGTATCAGACAACTGCAATTGGGCATGAAAAAACCTTTCTTCTTTCTTCATCGGAAAACAATCTTTTGAAAGCAATCTTCAAATAAACCGTTGATCTTTGAGGCCAGCGTGGTAAATGGCCACTTTCTTTAAATACCTACGCTGTCTGGGCTTGACAAAATCATCGTTTTAAAAGGGGATATGAAGATGATGAATATTTGCCTTATTAGATTGTTCCCAAAGATGAAAAATCAAAGTCTGAACAATTGAGGTATCCATTAGTAATTAAAGTGACATTACCTCCTCTCTATTTTCTCAGGCCACTGCTTGGTTGCCAGAGCCATTATTCAATTGTTTCGGATGCTGGGGGATAAAATGCCTTTAATATACTTATGCTCATTAATGTAAATCATATTTGGCTATGGATGTCCAATAATCAAAAAGAATATTTCAACTTGTAATTCCCCGTCTGTAAAAGTATTCCCATTAGGGGAAGAGGCCCATGCAAATGACAGGTCTTTGAGCTCATTGATTTTTTTTTTTTTCATCTCTGCATTTTGTAAAGGCTGCTAATGTTGTCATGGACTGTTCATCAATCTATATTATTATCTGATTTAATATTACGCCTATTCATGTGGCCTCATTTGTGAACGAATTGATTGAATTAGGATCATACAGGCTGCAGGGAGAATGGATGCAACATAATTTTAACTGATCGCCGTGGTTGAATGAGTAGAGAAAGACTGTAAAGAAGTTTGAAAAGTTTTTTGCATTGGCTGAATGCACAACTGGTTTACTTGCCTTTATGAACACTTTCTTTACTGCATTTGTAGAGGTGAAGCACATGTGCGCAGTCACGTCACCATCTGGGGTAAAGTGACCAGTGACATAAGCAACTTTCGATGTCAAATAATTCGTACTGAGCAAACTCAACTCTCCCTAAGGACACTGGGATAGCTGTCAGAGCTGTGATGTCAGCTGGAAAAGTAATCAGTCAGCTTCTGCCCAGAGGCAGCTTTGATTCTGTCCCTGTCCCGCACTGCCTGTGGCTCGCTCATGTGGCCTTGTAATGACAAAGAGGCATCCTTGGCTGCCCAATGAGATACAGCTCTATTGCAGAGTGCCATAATGAAATATATTAGTTTGCTGCATCTTAGTGGCATTACTTTGTCACTTGTGAGAAGAATTCATCGGGAAGGTCCTCATTTCTCTGTATCAAGAGCCCTTCCTCCTCCCTTAGTACAAACACAACTCTTCCTAAATGAAGGCAACATCGTCTAGATCATGAGCCATCTCGTGAAACATCTATAAAATATGACAGCTTCCACAGCACAGGGACAATCGATGGCGGTCTACAGTATCTTCATGGGCCCAGAGGCTCGAGAGCGCTCCTCTGAAGATCAAGCCGAGAAGTCACCCCATCAGAGGAGAGGGTTCGGTTTTGAGGTCGCGTTCAGAAAAATCATTTTTTCCCCCTCAATGTATAAAAAAAATAAGCAGCTTTCTGTCTGTGTTCTGTCTGGGTATGAGCAGAGGCGTTCTCGGAGCACAACAGTGACCACAGGACCGTGAAGCTTTAGAGGAGTCTGCAAAAACACACGCAGCGGCTCGTCTCAGGCTAAGACGCCCGTCCGGTGGCTCTTTGTGGCCCTTCTTTGTCTTTATGTAAAAACCAATGCTCGCCAATGATGTGTTATGTAAAATTCCCAGAGGCTTGATTTAAATGGTTGGATATCCTCCATGCTAGCTTAGTTATACTCCAGTGCATCGCCCCTAAGAGCACATGGACGCTGCATGAAAAGCAAATGTAAATGCAGCCTCAGCTTCTTAGATAACAAGAAATTATGTCATGGGGTTTTTTCCTCTTATTGTATTATTATAATAATAAATAAAAAAGAGCGAACAACGGAGGACTTTTCTTGCGCAGATGTTTCTTTTTATCCGTACAATCGCAGCATCCGGCCGTTCCCGTGGCCCCTCTTAAAAGACAGCTTTAAGATGTGAGTGAGCAGAGGTCCTGTGCCAGGGGCAAGAGTGGCAGCAAACCCACGGCTGCTCTCCTGTAAATATCACACCCACAGAAATGTGGAAAGAAAAGGGGATTTGGAGGGGCCCATGCAGGTCTGCAACAAGGCTCCTGGGTCGCCCCTTTGAGTGCTCAACAGATGACCAGGTGGTACTGTATATCATTAGGTCACGTGTCAGTAGAGAAGAATACACAATGTACAGTGCATCTGTTACATCTGAGAACAAATTGAACTCAGTACTAGACATGACGTTGGCTTTGCAGGTGCTGTCATGAAGATTTAGCAGAGCAGTGGCTGTGCACAAACAAGGGCTAAAAAAAACAACAACCAACCTTTCTTCCCCTTTGCCCTGAAAATACTGTTGAGGTGAGGTGTAGGTGAATTACCTAATGATGCTATATCAGTGCATCTACGGTAAAGTGTTACTTCATAAAACTTCTTCTGAATAGATGTCTTTAAATGTTCGGTGAATCAATATGTGGAACTCAAAATGGTTCACAAATGGGATCATTTTACGTCCAAGTTGAAACCGTTTTTAAAGAGGGATCAGACGTAGTCGTAGATGATCCTGTGCTTTTACGTTTTGGTAAACACCTATGTTTTATGGTATTTGTATTGTATTTCTGTTTATGTTGTTTAGTAAGTGTTTTCCTATTAAGTTGTGTGTACAAAGGCCCATCCAGGCTCATGCGTTGCAAACTAGATTGGGCTATAAATGCTGTAGTATACTGGCCCACACTATGTACTTGTGACTGCCATAAAAATAAATAAAAATTTGATTGGTCTGAAGTGGTAGATTTGTCTCATCTACATTCCAAAACACTTGTAGCTTGAGAAGTACAGTCAGCTAGCCAACGGCTGGTTTTAGGTTTTTTTGGCTAACTAGCTAGGCAGCAGGCCATTCTGCAATGCATCTGGTGTCAAAATTAGCTTGCAACTACAGCCCACTACTGACGCTAGCTCCTACTTGATTTGTCAGCTAGTATGCAGTGCAACTAAGATGTCTGAGAAAAGATAGTTAGCGGTGACTTGGTACAATAAATAAGTTACTCGTTTTTTTTTTCCATCACATACTTCAATAGTATAAATATAATTTCCTGCTCTTCTGTTGACTCGTCAGACTGGTTTCTACAGAACAGTGGGTCCCAAACTTTTTTCTGTCCCCCTTTGGGGAAAAAAGTGTTGCTTTGTTTCTGAATAAATCTTGCTAACCAGACGTGATAGCTGTGTCAGAGCACTCTTTTTTTTATTAGTTGTTCCTAAATAAATCAAATTCACTCACCTTTGTTCACGGCAGACATTTTGTCATAGCAGGAAAAGCACAGGTGGAACCAATAACATAAATTATGGCTCCGTTACAACAAATAATGCAACACAGTGTAGCAATTAATTAATTGATTAGTTACACCTGTGTTTGACAAGTTAAATGTCTGCTGTAAAAAAAGTCTATTCAACTATAATTTCCCAACTAATTTGTGAATCAGCTGTTCCAACCCACGTTTACCCAAAAGCTTTGGACTTCCAGTAAGGCCACCAGAAAGAATGCTATATCAGCTGAAAGCACTCTATTAGATCCTCTATATCAACAATTACCCATAGATTTCTGTAAGCTCATTCCACTGATTTATGCTCCCAAAGTCTCAAAGATACAGACTCACTAAACAGAGAGACGATCAGTTCAGTTCTCTGTAGCTCAGCATTCTGAGAAATGCCTCATTTCCATTTGGCCAAAGAGTGCTTTGAAAAGTGTTTTTTTTCTTTTCAGAAATGTAATTAGGCAGTTAAAATTAAGAGCTTTAATTTAACTCAGAGAGCATAACATCCAATCTAATTAGAGGGCTCTTTAATGAGTTGGAAATTAGCTACAGCATGGTGCACACAGGGCGCCATTGTGGCTTGAACTTGTGCAGGGACCCTGCTGACTGGGTCACCCTTTGTGTTAGATTGGTTCCCACTTAGGAAGCATTACTCACTGAAATATGGTTATGCTTTGCTCTATACCTTTATAAGACCCTTATAAGACACCACTTGGATATGTTCTGAAGAATCATCTGAAGAAGCATGTTCTGCCATCAAGCTGCAACAAACAGAAGAACGTACAACATAAAACAAGGGCAACAAACCCAAGCAACATCGGGGTGAATGAGTGTAGTCAATAAATGGGCCAATATATTTGCTTGGTCAATCATAGGAGATGCATTTTGATGTGTGCATGAAACAGCACAGAGACAATACATCATAAGCTATTGCATGCTACGCCCTCAAACAAACGCACAGTAAGTTTCATCAGGCAGACTCTGGAGGTCCCGTAGCAGCGTGCTGCTTTTTCGTTTGCCCAGCACCGCCCCTCATCTGCTGCAGCCGTCTACCTCTGACCTCCAGAACCTTACAGCGACTGCATTAATTTTCCTAACAAAAATCAATCGGCCGAGGAATGGGACAAGGAGGAAGGCCCTCGTTATTACACCGGGCAGGACACACCCTCTGACTGGGAGTGTACGGCTGTTTTTATAGGTAATAGTTTAACAGGGGGTGGTGGCTAGGGGACAAAGGGATTGCTCATTTCCCCTGACCCCACATACGAGTCATTTCAAATAAACTTACACGTGACCCATTTAATATCATCAGAAAATGAGGCCTTAAGACAATTTGGGGGATTATTTGATGTGAATTTGTTCTGTGTTAATCACAAGCAGGGAAGCATATGAGATGAATTTGTTTGAAAAGATGTTACTGGAGTGTTGCAGTTTGATAAGGAAAATAATGCATTCATTCAAGGGCAAGAGAGGGCATATGACTGCAAATTCCCAGCCATGTGGCTGTTTCATTTTTGTTTGTCTATTTATATGCTGGCTAGTAGAACAGACTCTCAAACATTCCCCAAAATCAGATTAGGGGCCCTATAATTAACCGGCTGTTTCAGTCGAGAGCTTCGGCTTCCTATTTCCTAATGAAGAGCGAGTGAAAAATGATTTAATAATGCAACAAATGTGCTTTATGAGCTATTAATATGTAGTACATAACATAAACATGACAACAATATTGGCTACACATTTAAAGATCTGAATAAACTGTCCACGGTGGGCAGAGTATAGAGTTATGACAGTAAAAGAGGAAAGGCAGGCGCTGCATGGAGAGCTTGTGATGCCATTACTCTGACAGCAGGCGGGGGATCATCAGCCCAGGGAGGGAGGTGGAGTGACTGAGTGTGTGTGTTTAAAACAGCCTATGTGTTTAAAATGTGCTGCACAATACCTGCTAATTCTATTAAGTGCTTCTGTGGTGTGGCTGTGTGGTTATGGGTTGATGTAAATGGACGGCTGGTTGACTAAACAATGCAATAGCATTAGAATAAGGTGATTGGATGACAGAGTGGAGTAGAAGGCCTGAGCCCAGCCACCTCGGGCCTTGCCAAGTCCATTATGCGTATTGGAGACATCTTGATATCCGTCATGGGGAGTTGCCAGCAAAGAGAGAGAAGAGGTTGTTGTTTTGTTTAGCCTTCATCGTCAAGATGGCTTCCACCTCGCTGCCATCCAGGCGTAGGTAATGCAATGAAATGAGGACCCCACAAACAACCCCCGCCCCTCCTTTCAATCTGCTCTGGGACCTTTAGGCTGTTTTAGGAAACGCTGGTAGTCAACTGGCTCAAGGACAAACATAGACTTGCGTTCTGTTTTGACTTTGCCACCAAGCCGTCGCTGTCTGATTTCATGATGTGTTTCCATAAATTATTTATAAAGCTCTTGACAGCCCAGAACAACAAGAAAGTTAGAGATGAAGAGGAGAGCACGCAACACGGGCCATGAGTACAGCTGCAACATCATATTACTGCCATATATGGAGGCTGATAGAGTTACCACCATGATTGCTGTGGGTTGTCTAATATATCTATATACATTTATACTATGACCACTGAAAATTCTGAGCTCTTATTGGCTAGCAGGTGTCCATTAATTACTAGTTACCAGACAGTATGTTCAGACACCTATTAGGCAGGTGTTTGTTTGCAGTTCTGAATTAACGCACAGTATTGAACTGTGAAAAATAGTTCAATAGCTTTTCAGTTAAGGAGAAGGATTCTAGGATTCCTCATGAATTCAAAACTTTTGTTTGCGAGTGTCCATGGTAATACCATCCAAGTTGTACGTCTACCATCGCAATGGTTTGCCTTGTCACGTCTTATCCGTTACAATTCCTTCTTTGTTCATTTTATTAGGCTCGTTCGAGATGAACTGCGCCTCGCCTGTAAAGTGGACGAGGTCAGGCGGCATCAGCAGGGGGCGCTGACAAAAAGCTGCAGTCAAGTCAGACAGTTTCCAGCAGCCTTCAAAGAATATACAGGAAGTCACAGAAATATTTACATCCTGTTAGATCCACCTGTAGGCTACCTGTAGTCTGCAGACCACATTCAGATAGCTGTGGCTGAAATAAACTTTATTATTATTCATATCAACCACACAAGATATGCTTGTTAACAAATTAAACCTTCATTAGACAACATATAGCCTACAATCTAGCGTTAAATATCACAATTACACAGAAAATTAAGATATTCTACAAAACGTGGTGATTGTGGTCAAAATAAGAGCCAATCAGCTCTTAGTTTTCAGCCAGGCGTTTCCCATCATGCCCTGGGTCTTGCAGTCAGTGGAGAGCAGCTGCGGTGCCTGGCTCTAAAAACTGCGGCCGCCTCCATCTCGCGAGGTTACCGTTGCCCATGTGTGCATGACGTCAGAACAAGTCGGGATCAAGTCAGACACAAACCTAACCGGCATGCACTGTGCGGCGATCGCCGGTGATCGATTCTGTGCAGGCCTGGCTCATCTCGAACGAGCCTAATATCTGTCGCAGGCTCTATTTTTGCACTGCATGCAACTGTATTCCTGCATTTACACAATGTACTGACTCAACATCACTGGTCCACAGCACATGCATTGGAATAGTCCTCCTTCTTGTGTTTGCACACAGCCTTGGCTTTATTCTTATCCAGCCCCTCACTCTAAGAGCCAGTCATTAAAAACACTTGTGTGGAGTGTGATTGTTTGCGTGTGTTCATTGGAGACAGGTGTCAAGAGGTTGTTTCTACTGCTATAATTACTCCACAACACAGCGCTTACCACAGGAGCCACGGGCTTTCTTCAAACGGGGAGAGAAATTGCTTGGATTTAATGTAACGATTTCCGCCCTGATATTAACCAGCTGTGCGTGACACCGGGCTCAAGCGAGGAGATCAATTCCCCAGGAAAGTGTCGTCTTCTTCAGACAGGCCCGTGAGCCAGGATGAGAGGGAGAATCACGGACCGGCACTTCCACCACTGTGGGGATGTTTGGATTAGAGGCTGGTGGCTCGCTGTAGGTGTCGCACCCCTGCTCCCTCTCCACCCTAACACCCCCCCATGCCACTCCCTCCTTCTGTACATGATACCTGGTATGGGGCAAGGTGCTCCCAGAGGAGGGAAGGGATATATATACACTTAGGCAGGAGAAAGGTCAGGCGGGCTGAATGTGGCAGGCAAACAGGCAGTGGGGGTCTGGGGGCCTGGGGATGAATCACAGGAGAATTGGTGCATGGCAGTGAATGAATAACCCGCCATGGCTCCCCAAACCCCATTATTTCCCTCCTTCTCCAGCGGGGCCTGAAATTCATGTCTGCGCATGCTGCCAGTTCATTAGAGGGAGGATGTCATTCCTCTTCTGGCTGCGGCAGGACAGGCCAGGCGGGCCCCAGGAGGACCCGGCCCTGTTTAATTCCACATCAACCGCTCCACTGAGGGCCTTAATCTCTGCTTGTGTGATCAATACTATATCAGTGTAAATTAAAATGACAATTTTAAAGTAATTAAGCCTGTTAATGCTCGATTCAAATGTCATTATTTGCACGAGGAGAGGCAGATGGCTGGATGTGTATACTGTATGTGTGAGGGAGGTTTTTTTCTCTTTTTTCTTTTGAAGAGGGGGGTAAATTACGAGCCATGTCCACAGTGACAGGTAAAACCCTTTAACTGGCCCAGCCCGATGTTGCGCCGCAGCCACCAAAAGGAGGGCTTAACAAAAGCAGATTAACTCTCCACCCATGCCAGCCCAGAGACCTCTCCAATTTCAGAGGAGGATAACCCAATTGCTGAAATCTGATTTGTACAACCAAACCCAATTATGGCCATATTAGATGAGAAGTGGCAGGGAGAGAACGCTTGCCGAGGGAGGCAGGAAAAATAGAGGGGGTGGAAGAGGTGGGAGAGGGTGCGGGGAAAAAAAGAAACGTTACACAATAAAAATGCACTTAACTATAGAATGAAGCCCAGCAGTAATTGTGTGATTCGATTATTTTTGTCTCCCTCCTCACTCCGCTTCTGAAAGGCTATTTAGAGTCATTGTTAGAGTGAAATAAATGGGGCCCAACGTTAACCTTGTCCCTGTGTCTGTGTGTGTGTGTGTGTGTGTGTGTGTGTGTGTGTGTGTGTGTGTGTGTGTGTGTGTCCTGTCTCATGTCAAGTGAGGTGACATGTAAGTGAAAAGGAAATGAAATGATCACATTGTTGGTTGTTATTATGACAGGCTCACGGCCCACAGCCGGCGACCCTGCACTCTTCTTCAGAACCAGATTCACCAATTACACCCAATCACACCGGTTAGGGGCCACGCGGGGGCCCGACAAGCGCACTTCCTACTGCAACTGTTGCCTTGCAGAGATGGGACCTAACATGATTAAGGATCAGACGTGCAGTTTCCACTTTGTGTTTCTTCATTTTCCGCAGTGCTCTCTTTCTCTAACATACACACCTATTCCGAATGACAATGAAACACACAACAGTTATATAAATTGCCACTGGTGACAGGCAGTCCGTTTCAGGAAGCCCTGAGTCAGTCTAATGAAGCAGCTAACAGAATTCCCCTCTGCTGAAAATGCCCACATCTCACAATTAGCGGCTAACAAGTCACATGGCGACAAAACAAGAGGAAGTGTAGTGATTAAAAGGAGGTCATTAGCACGGCAGTATAGATCCGTCATGGACGTGTCCGTCACTGCTCAGCTCATTCAGCAAGAAAAGCACACAGCTGTCACAAGACAGAATAATTCTGTGACGCTGCTGTCACCAACGTTGAACCACCAGTGACAGTTAGAGGAAATGGCCTGAGGGTGTAGTCATTTAGTAGCTCTACAGCAAATGTCCCACTGTCGTGTGACTGCTTGTTCAGTTTAATGATAAGAACTGTCTGAATGATGATTATTATTAATATGCACCATCTTTATCCTTCATGATCAGCATTTAGGATGTAGGTGTCGGTTTCGAAACATTTAATCAACAATCAGAGCACAATACTGAAAAGTTCATTTTCCCTAAATGAAGTGAACGCTATGCATTATGTTGTGAGCTATTAAACCTCTGAAATCTGACTGACTTTATCACAAAGTCTGCAACAGTACAGCACAGACCCCAAGCACTGGCCTCAGTGGTGCAGCCCCATGAATTATTAAATACATGCCAATAGTGAACAGATAGAAAGCATCCCAGCTGAAAAACAAGGGCAACCTGTGGGTATTTAATTAGCAGGGCGGGTGCTCCTATGCATGCCTGATCATGCAGGGTAAAGGACACCCAGGGGCCGGAGGAAAGCTTGGCGTTGTACTGGTTTGCATCCAAGCTGTCCGATCCATCATGCTGTCTGTTGACTGGTGTTTGCAGAGCCAGCCCTTATTAATTATCAGCTCATTTGGAGAGGGAGGAGGTGGGTGTGGGGTGTCAAGGGTGGAGTGTGGGCGGTAGGTGGTAGGTCCTCTTTCATCAATGTAAGCAATCGCTCCGAGGGAACTCTACTGAGAGTGATTAAGGTCGATTTGGGCTGGCACACTGGATGTCTCCTCCAGGAGGGGAAGAGTGGATGCCCCTGGGGTGGAGATGTGGGAGGTGAATGTGTTAGCTGGAGGTATCTGATCCACATTGCTGTATCCTATTGGCAAGCATTAGTGATAGCATTAGTGATTGGTTTTCCGCCTAGAGGGTTAAATACACTTACCTAAATAAGAGAGAAAAAACCCTAAAATCCCTTTTACAGTGTAACAGACGCCTCTGCTCAGTCACTGCTGCCTGTTTAAATGTCGTCCAGACCTGCTTAAATATTTAGATCTCGCAGATCTTTAAAGACTTAAAACTGCCCATAATTAAGAAGTCGATAAATCTAGCAGGCAGGAAGAGACCCGTACCTCTCAGAGCAATGCTGGCCACTCCGTCATTACGACGCTGACGTGCCTTTGAGCAAACTCCAGTGTAGCCGCTGAGTGTTCAACAGATAGAACTGGTTGTACCGGGCTGATAACTCATGCTCAGCATCTTTATTAAATGTATCTATTCAAAAAAGGTTTAAAAAGTATCTGAATGGTCTATATCTGACAGTACACATGGTATGACAGTATGATGGTATGACCATGTTCCTCAATAAAGGCTACTTTTAAAGAGACACCAAGAGCTATTTAAAGGCTAGGTTTACATTTGTTCAGGTCTATCATACAATGCTCACGTGCCCATTAGTACATTGGAAGTTACTGGTCACTGTAATCATTCCTCCTGTCCATACTGGACACAAAAAGATCATTAATCACTAATGTGACTCATATGTAAGTGATGATTTGTAAAGTTCAGCCAAAACTTCAGCTGTCTAAATTAGTCAAATCAAGATGGTGTCTTCCAAAGTTAGTCTTTTTTAGCACAAAATTCCCTCTTTGTCTTTTCCTTGTTTGTAACACAAAGGGGCAGTTTGATGCTAAAAAGTCTAATTCAGGCTGCTGAAGCCTCTAACAATCCTCTGCCAACACTTCAACACTCACGTCACCAGCACTAGTCTCAACACATCTACACAAACATGTGCTGAGAGGATCTGTAACTCAGCGGTCCCATAGTTAAAGATGGTTTAGTAAGAAACTGTGAGGTGGACACTATATTTCAGTTCAGATTACATGTTACAACTTCAACACTAAATTGCCAGCTAAATATAACCTTCCATAGCAATAAACAGTGGTTTTAAGTACTAAACATCTACTTCACATTTCAGACAGAAATATTAGTAACTTTTAACTAGTTACTACGTAATTTCAGATTAAGATTTTACATACAAAACATATGATCATTTTGTAAAATATGGTGCAATGTTATGGATTTAACCATTCTGCATAATGAGTACTTTTTCTTTTGATATTGAAGTACATTTTGTAGATAATACTTCTGTACTTTTACTGCGGTACTGCTGCTTGTAAGTAAGTAAAACATCTGAATACTCACACCCCTGGCAATAAATATGAATATAACACAATAATACAGCATAACAGCATCACAACATCATTGCGGTGTTTAAATATATATATGCATGTGTGTGTGTGTATATGATGCATGTTGCTGTGCAGATTTTTGGAGAGTAAAGTGACTGGGGTGGGGTGGTTGGGGGTCTTTTTTTCTCCTTGGAGAGGGGGGACTGTGAGAGCTGTGAGGGCTCTCAATAGACAGAGGATTATGGAAATCAAAGCTGAGAGATTAGCTAATGGGAATATAATGGCCACTGACTGCCTGGGTCAACTGGGCCATGCAAATGAAGCCAGTGGCGGAGGAAGAATCGATATGTATGGACAAAGTGCTGGCCGAGGATGGCCCTATATCAGTAATGCTACACAGGCATACGTGTGTATGCACGCAGAGTCATACAAACACACACACAGAGTGAGAGAGAGAGCGAGGGCCTGAAGCCAGCAGACAGGAGTGAGCTTTCAGCAAGAGGACCCAGCTCAAGTGGGGAACCGGAGATATCGCCAGCTCCGGCCCCGCTCCCTCTCACTGATGTCAACAGGCAGCATGTGATTCTCCCCAACGCCTGGCTCTCATCCCCACTGACACAGCACTGAGATGCAGATGCTGGTCCGGCCCCACTCTCCACGCTCCATCAAATATCTATTCATCCCACCTTGGCCCCAAAACAGAACAAACGTCCTTGTGGACAATCAATAGTGCTGCTACCAGGACGGCCAAGTATTACGGCAGCATTTAGATACACTAAGTAGTTTATTTTCCTACGGACTCCGGACAATCTGACATCCGCCATTTAGGATGTGCGGATATTAACCTTCTCCGGATGTATGAGGTAAAGTGGGTGTCGTAAAATGCAATTGAGTGGGACACGCGGCAGCTTTCATCATCAAACTAAATGGAACATCGCCTCTCTTATATATCAGAATACCAATTTTGAGCATGTCAGAAAAATTTCAATTTCAGGTGGGAGCGGAGGGACTCCGGCTCCCCGTGCCTGGCCTCTCCCCTCTCATTTTCATTCCCGCCCGCTCGGCGCAGCCATTCATCAGGACCCGGGCAGAGGACACCTCCCGCCTGCTCACAAATGCATGGAGCAGGCAATAAAATTAACCTTGTGGCAATTGTTTTCCCACCCGTTTGATGGCCCCGTGTCAGCTCATCCGTTACAGCGGGGAAGGAATAAAAAAGTCAAAGCTCGGATGTGCAAAAAATTATGACTCGAGGTGGGGGGGTGGGGTGGTACCTGAATGGAGCCGAGCTAATGCCAGATTATGGAGTCAAAACCCGATCAATCAGTGTTGGAGAGTCGCTGAAAAGATGCTTGCTTGTTGATTTGTGTCTGGAAACAATAAAGAGCATCAAGAGCCTGCTAGGTGGTTATTATGAAGACTACTGAGCAACAAGATGGTGTGATATTTTTTACAGTTCAGCTAGCCACCATCCCCTGACCTGGCCCTTTCACTGGGCGGGGAGGGATAAGACGGAGGAGGGGGCATTGTACGAGGGGGAGGGGGAGTGGGGATAAAAATCCTTCAGAGGGTGTTTATTTGCTCTCAACACCTCCTGAGCGATCAATATTTTTAATTTGGGTCCGAGTTATTATTTTTCACATCACTGCGCCGGGGAGCAGAGTAAAGTGGCTCATATTTTAGCACTAAAAAGATCGATATGACAGGCTCACCTTCACTCTGCCCCCTCGGTGGATGGGGGGGGCCGCACATCATAATGGACGGTGGCGAGGTACACCCGGCCCGCCTCATGCTGGAATCACATCATTATCTGTGGCTGGAGACAACCTCCCCACCACCACCACCACCACCACCACAACAACACCCCTCCCTCCACCGCGGGACAACAACACCTCCACCTCAACTGATTTACTCCCCCAGCTAGATCCCGTCCAAACACACACACACTGGTAAACACTTCATCAGAGCGCTGTTTATGAGGAGAGGCTTGGTGTGTGTCGGTGGACGTCTCAGTGTGTATGAGAGCTGCAGTGATGATCCGGGAGGGCAAAAGGCTCAGTTCCGCCAGGTTTGACTCCTTGTAATAAATGCATCAATTTCTCCACCTCTTTACACAATCTATTAATTATATCTACATTTTCACTCCAAATATTTTCACACAGGGATTGCCCACTCTCTCTGCCTCATAACTCATGGCTGATGGCAGATTCATTGATTGTCGCTCAACCCCTGTCCTGAGTGTGTGTTTCAGCGTGGGTGCTCACCTCAGTCAGTGTTTATTCAGCTTTGCCACTATATATATATATATATATATATATATATATATATATATATATATATATATATATACTTCTTATATCATATGTATATATATGTGTGTGTGTGTGTGTGTGTGTGTACGCACTTATGTCTGCCCTGGGAGTATGAGTGATGGCCGCGGAGAGTTATGGCCTGGCGATATTACCGTGCTGACATCTACTCCATTCAAGTGGCCTCCGTCAGTGCCGTACTTCTCACCATATTGAAATAAGAGCTCTCTTAGATTTAGTTAGCAATATTTTAACCTGCTGCTTATGTGGCTGCTGCGGCCTTTTTAAACACAGAGCTGGGAGGTGGAGGAGGGAGGGAGGTGGAGGTGGAGGGGGGGCGCTCCTGCTAGTTAACCTTTGTGTGTAAAACCAACAGACTGTACACAGAGACCCTTCCTCTATGACCCCACTTTCTCTGGAAAGTATATAATCTCTATATGCAACCCGGTTTTGTTTCATCATAAAAAGGTGGAACGGGGGGGGGTCGATGTAGGATGCAGTTAAAAAAAAAAAGGAAAAAGAAGTGATAAATGCGAGTGACACGCATTTCTGGGCAATCCCGTAAACACACTCCCGCCGAGGCCCTGTCAGCACAGAGGGACACTAAGTGTTCATAAATTCCTGGCTGAGCAGAGCAGTACTGATGATTGCATTACAGCACGCTGCCTGCAGGAGGATTAAGGACTCACCTCTGGAGCAGAGTGAGGCTGTACACAGCTACTGACAGGGCTGCTCTACTGACCAGAGATCAGATGGCAGCTTGGGCAGGAAAGGCAAAAAAAAAAAAATCAGGAATCTAGCTGAAGCTGATAATCATTTTGTTGAAAGTTTTAAATTTACAATGCGAGACGATAGGTGGGAGTTCTGTGCCTTGCTCATAGACTCATCAACATCTTCTCTTTAAAGAGACCGCCTCAATAAAGACTTGTCAGCAGCATTTGCTAAACCTGCATGGGTCTGTTCTGCACTATACTTTATGTCTTTATGATATTAAAGACATATGATATTATTTAAAAAGTATACTCATCTTCTTTTTCCTCCAGAGCCGGCAACTATCTGAGCCTGAGAGCTTACTCTAAATCTGGTCCGACTGCATCCAGTATCTATGCACCAAATGTATGGAACAGCTTATCAGCTGATCTGAGACCTGCACCATTTAGTTGATCATTCTCATAAAGCAATTTCTTTGTATCTTAATCATTATTGTTCGTGTGTAATTCATTTGGTTTTTATTTCTGTGTCACGCCAAACATTTGGCCCATCCCACATGGGATTACAAGACACTGCTATTTATCAAACATAAAAATATATCTATATATAACCTGCATCTTCTGGTACACATATACAGATCACAAAGAAAACAACATCAGTTCCAACATTATATGTGCTGTTGTATACTTTCATATTTTCAAATAAATTGTACTCAAATAGAAGAAAAAAAGAAAAGCAATGCTACAAGCCTAAAGTTTAGCTCTCCAAGGGACTGGCTCATTTAAATGTTTCATATGTGAGCAGCCAACTCAGTCTTTGTGCATCATCCATATTTACAAAATATATTTCTGTTTTTATCTTTCTAAACACTGCGTAGTTCCCTGTAAGGATTTGTAAGTGTGTTTCTGCTGTTTTTGGTTCCTTTGCTCTTCATTATTTCCCTTCTTTTTTGATCCTGTACATCTTGCTTTTTATTTCCCCTGTAAAGCATTTCAAATGCAATGAGGAATTTGACCTAAAACGTATCTTATTTTCAATTATCTGATAATCTTAGAGCATAAATGCATATGTTTGTTCAAATTCTAATTTACTTCAGAAAAAAACAAGACCTGGGTGGTTTTATGATGTGAAGTGCAACTTATTTCACATCAAATTAATCATTTGAACCACAGACCACATCCACATTCAGCCTACCAGTTACACCTCCTACATACTCTCTTATTCCAAAGAATGTAACATTACTGTACGTGCTCACCGCAACCACACTAAAATCCAGTCAAATCTAAACTTCCTTTAAAGTTGGGCCTCACACTACACTGTTGCCTGCTTTTCATTAGTACCATTTGCCGATTGCTTGCACTCTAACATAAGACACCATGATAATGAAATCAAAAACTGCAAACAGCTTGCTTTGAACTTCCAGTATGAGTGTTTCAGATCCATGACACAAATTAGTCAGAACAAAGTGCTTGCATACTATAACACTGTCTCCTGTGGTGGAAGCACAAGTACAAACACACACATGCATGCATGCAGACACACACAGCCACAGGGTAAAAGGAGACAGCGGTGTCCTGTCAAGCCACTGAGCCTGATTTATCCTCTGTCGCGGCTCTCATTGCTGTCCTGCAGACCACAGACATGAGGGATGCCTTTAATTTCCCATTAAAATGCCCTGGAACAAGTGAGGGCTGAGGAGGCACTGTGTGCTGCTGTGTGTCACTGTCGGTGTGTGTGGATAGCTTGATTAGACTGTGTGACAGTGGTAGGTGTGCGTTTGTGCATGCAGGTTTGCAGGCGGTTCTGTTAAGCTGTACGGACACCGGAGTACAAGTGTGTGTGTGTGTGTGTCAGGAAGCGGTAACATTAGCGCACATCATTCCAGATGACACAGGCTGCAGCTCCAGGGCCAGGCCCACGATAAATATTAATGGCCAAGAACAAGTGGATTGGGAGTTGAGTTATCAGGGCGGGCCTTCCTAATTGACATTTTACCTGCTGTATACCTTAACAGGGCTGTAAAACACCAGGCCCGAGCTCAGCCGTAGGGGGGACGTGTCAGTCAAGCTCTTCCCCATCACTGCTGCCTTCCTCTGGGAGGAGAGGAGGAGCTCCAGCTCGCCCGGACTTGTCATTGTTCAGATTCAGCACCAAGGTGTTACATGTAGCATTTTAACATCAAGGAATTATTACAGTTTAATTTAGAGAAATTACTGTAAGATACAGTAAACAGACAAGACTACAGGCTATTCCAGCCTCTACACTGCATTTTAGATTATGTATCAGCAGGTCAGATTTGGAGGGAAATCTGTGCTGATTTTACAAATAATACAAAAGTTCATTTCAGGTCCACTTTTCTGACTAAACGAATCCCCTTTAAACCTTAAAGGGGATTTGGTTTATCAGTTTCTACAGTATTTTAAATAATGCCAATTCAAAGACACCAAAGTCCACTTGTTAAATAGATATTTATGGTTTTAGAATTTAAATTCAGGGCTTCAACTAATGATTATTTTCATTATTGAGTACATGGCTGAATATTTTGTCAATTAATCTTTGGGTCCAGAAAGTCCAGAAAATAGTAAAATAAAAAATAAAAAAAGTTATCACAATTTCCCAAATTGAGCCAAAATGGACATAATCAAACAGCTTATTTTGTCCAATCAAAACTCCAAAACCCAAAGAGATTCAGACATCTGAGTAGCTGGAACCAGTGACTTTTTTGTTGATTAAGTTTGCGTCTAATTGATTAATTGACTACTTTCTTCAGCTCTAATCACAGTTGCAAAAAAGGGTCTCTCTCGTAACAGAACTTCACATGTTCGTTTATCAATCACATTCCTCTCTTTCACTGACACAGAAATGTAGTTCAAACACGCTCTCACGCTGGGCAGGCATGTAAACAATCTCACTGGCCTTTACCATACACTCGCCACATTACTGCACTCCCACTCATCCAAAACATTCACTTGTCTACTTCCAAAGAAACCACACACACACACACACACACACACACACACACACACACACACACATAACTGCATAGAAAAAAACACAACAAAACACACGCTCATACAAAGTGGACCCAGAAAAGTGTTCCCACTTACATTATCTGAAAATTGACAGGCGGGGCAGACAACAAACAATTATCCCCGGTGCACGGGGGGGGGGGAGAAAATCGAAGATTGAGAAAACAAATATGGGTGATGTCATCAAAGCTAAATGGCAAGCCCTGTGTGAGAAAGACTGGAGAGTCTATTCATATTTACTGTTGCCAGGATTTCAATATCAACATCATAGAAAGCACATCAGATGTTTCCCTTTCCACCGACTGATTCACAAAGAGAAGCACAAACTGCCATCTCTATTTGATGAAAATGAAAATACAACAAAAAGGTTAATCTATAGACAAACACCATTAAATAAACAGCTCATAATGCTGGGATATTAGCGGCGCTTATATGAAATGGCAGATAATTATATTTTCCAAAGGCCAATGTTTGTAATATTTTTTTGAAAAGAGCAAATGTGACTCAGTGGGTGCTGTGATTTATGAGCGTTTGTGGAGGTGCAGTGTAGCGTGGTGATAACGCCAAAAAAACATGGAGCACATACAACTCAGTGATTACAGACAAACTGGGACCTGTCCATATCTGGACCGATCTCTATGTGTTTTTTCTATTGTCCTTTTACAATTTAGCCACATAATCTCCTGGGAATGCAGACATGATCACCTGACATACCTGTAATCAGTCAATTAAGCATCAGACATAAAACTACACTTAAAAGCATGTTTCCTTGTAAACTTCAGGATGGTTACAGAGCACAGGGCTTAAGGCCTCAGCTACTGCTGTTAGGTTTAAGTATCTGGCTCCACCAAGTGGTCATATACAAAACACCTTTTGGGCTGTGGAACAAATACCTGAATGAAAAGGGCCATTCACTAAGATGAAAGGTTCTCTCATGAGTATACTGTAACTCCTTACATGGCCAAATTATATTCATAGATGCTAGTACTCCTTATTGATGTGTCAGTTAAACAGGAAACTTGATATATGAAGATGATGGTATATTAACATGTATCCTTCAGAGGACAGTGTAACACATTATCCCACTATTGGACTGGAGGCTTTTACAAACTCTGGACAAATTCAAATATTTGCATTGAGTTTTAGTTTTATTACTTAAGCTGAGGTGATTTTAGCCTGTGTATCCATTGCTTTATTTAAAAAAAAAAAAGTAACTATAATAAAATTATTTCCAAGTATCTACTGCCACCTGGTGGTCATCTGCTGCTACTACATATTGAGGGGAAAGTGGCAGGCAGAACAGTATATTGTTACAGCTATATTAAACTGGGATTTCAGTCTTGAGTTCACTAACGTTTACTTCAAGCAATGCCTCTCTGTGCACAATAAAATGAGTAGATCCCATGAAGAATCTATACATAGTTTTTCTTTGCATCAGCTAACAGCTGCTGGTCAATCAGCTTATGAAAGTTTGAAATTCTTGTGTCATGTTTGTAGTCCATCCGTGGGTCTTAGTTTATGCTGTATTCAGATATTAATAAGCCATACTCCCTAAAAGATGCTTTGAATGTATGCTATTCAAAACCAAACACCACTGTCATCGTTATCCACAGCCTTTAGCTCGGCCTTTTCACACCTAACATGCATGCACGTAGTGGGTGATAGTTTTGAGTTTATGTTCTATCTGTAGAAAATGGATGTTGCAATTTCAACCACAGGCTAAAGTTACACCACAGTGCCCTAATTTAAGAGGTGTGTTCACAAAATGACACATGTTCACCGTCACTGTGATGTTTCCTCATTATTGACACGAGAATTCAGAGAAATAGGGGGCTGTCAAGACTGGAAGTACTATTTAGCATTAAAATGTTATAACTTATGAAACAGGCACTGTTACTACTACTGCTAATGACACTACTGCTGTAGAATTGACTGAATGGAATGGCTCAGGGAAACACATTGTTGGAAGGTGGGAAATTGAAGGTTTTAAGGCTTTACATCTGTCTGAAAGCAAACTTCTAGTTTGACAACACTGTTTGATGCAACAAGTCTGAGGTCTTCAGTGTTTAGGGAACCAATAGAAACATACAATGTCTAAAACATAATTCTGCTGTCTGTTTTCCACCTTGTCGGAGAATTAGGATAGTTTATTTAATGTGTATACACGTGTTTTGGCTGATCAGTCCTGAATAAAATCATGTTTTTTTAAATGGATTGAATCAAGAAAAAAAACTAATTATCAACCTTGTGTGTGTACTTTCCCATAGAATGTGCATGCACCATCAGTGTACAGTATCAAACAGCACTTACTGTGAAATGCTCCTGGGATTTGTAGTTCTCATCGAGGTAGACGCGGACTCTGCTGTACTCCTTCATGGCATCACTGGACAACAGCTCTCTGATGGACAGAAGACACACACAGATATATAGTTGAACCCCATTTAAAATAACTCAGTATTAATTCAACCATATATAAGAATTACACACGTTCTTTAAAAAGACAACAAATGATTTTGCTGTGCTGACGTGCAGCTGTGATGCGACCAGTGGGGGGAGTAGTCCGTTCAGTTTAAAACAGACTACTCCTGCGTGTTCCACAAGCCATCAGGAAGCTGCTCAGCTGTTACCTTTATAATAAAACTACAAAAAAACATTTAACAATTAGGAAAATGACCCCATCATGAGCACAATACTTACTTGACAAAACTATCAACGTGTGACATGGATGCCTCATAGTTCTTCCCACCCACCTCTTGACAGTGCACTGCCAAGAAGTGAGGCTTATGTGACTGTACTGTCTGTAAGAGAAGAGAGAAAAAACACAGGTCAAAAAGGAGGGAAAGGGAAAACAGTTCTACTGCACTTTATTTTTCAGTGCATCTATAACAGCTGTATCAACACTACAGTGAGCCCATTTACTCATAATAAACAAACCTTAAGTTGAATTATTCAGTCGAGCACAAAACCCATATGAGCGTGGCGCCTGGGGCCTCTACAATTCTTTCTAACTCGACTCTGTGACATGCTACTATATTTACACAAGACAAAGTGCCTTGCTAATGTAGGCAGAAGGCACTTAGTGAGCTTGTTCCACAAGCATAACGCCTGGCCCTGTTCATCTACCATCAGGGATGTGCCTGCAGCACAGTATGTATGTACAGCGGGGTGTGACAGATGCTCGCACGTCACCGCTGGTGCTGACACATCACTCACTATTACCAATAACCGCTCCACTGCCGCAGGAATATGTCAAGAATGTTTATCAGAATGTGGGCAAGACAAATACACACTGTTACAGAAGAGAAAAGGAAGTTGTACGCATGTTCTGTGATAAATACAAATTGGTGGTTGCATACTGTAGCCTATATAAAGTGAAAGTGGTAAGACTCACTTCCTGCAAGCTATCCCCATCTAGAGTCACATGACCTCATGTTGCGTTCCTTCAACATTCCCTCTTACACATAGTGAGGTGTTTGTGAGCACCCCGTCAGAGGTGTTCAGAGTGGCTGACCTCTAATGGAAAATCAATACCACAGAGTGATTTAGAGCACTCACAAGCACTCACAGGGTCGGGCCTATGGATGGTAGGCAGAGGACATACATCAATGTCACTGGGTATTGGGGGGGTGGAGGTGGAGGTGGAGGAGCGACAAATGGTCCCTGGACCCGAACGGAGCCCCGCTACTTCACCAGCACCCCACCTCAGCGTTGCATTATGCTCGCTACAGGACCAATCAAATAAAAGTAATGTATGGCAATAACGCTATGGATTTTCCATCAACCTATGGCTTGTCACTTAGCCCGATGACCCAAGAGCGGGGACCTACAGCGGCTCAAACTTGGAAAGATTAGTGGACCTATCAACTCACGATGGAAAAGGTCACACTCTCAAGGAGCTTGCAACTAATGTCAGGCTCAAATGTGACGTGTGTGTGTGTGTGTGTGTGTGTGTGTGTGTGTGTGTGTGTGTGTGTGTGTGCGCGTGTGTGCTTGTGTTAATCGACTGCATTCTATTTATCTTTCCAGGCTGTAAATTCAGGTCTATGTTGGCAAACAAGTCAGTATCCAGGTGGTAATTTCATTACCAGAATCACCAATGCTATCAGCCCAAAACCAAACAGCATCAACCCGTGACCTTACTTTACTTTGGCCAAGAGCAAACCTGTGACCAATATCCAATTAAATCTACCACTGTTAACAAGAAGATCTGTTGACATTTGAGTAGAGTAGCGACCGAAATATTTACATGCCAAATACTGTATCTATAAAACGTGATTTTATGATGGGCAACAACAGTAGTGGCCTCTCTAAACAACCCTCAGACAGTGACAGCTGCTGTGGCACTGGTGAGAAAAGCCTGTCTGGCCGTGCTGACGTGACTAACAGAGCACTACCATATGGGACCATTTCTCAACCTCACAAGGATGTCAGACGTTGATGTGTTTGATATGGAGGCGTGTCCTCTCATCCTCTCTCTTCTCTCCAGCTTACCATGACCTGAGTCTTGACAACATTTGAATTCCAAGGAGGTTTCCATTTGTCTAAATTACATATTTGTCCAACTGAGGCCTCTTGGAGTATGTACTGCCCTACTAAAGTCTAATCAAAGTCAGTATCTTCCAAATTCACAATCATTTACTCAGTGATCACATTTTGATCAGAGAGAAGACCACGTGGCACACCTTGTGACACGTATTAAAAGACACATAACAAACCTTGATCATAACCATAGACTGTATATAAAGATGGACGACGTGACGGCTCCCCAAAAGTGAAGCCAAAACATCTCGATCGCCCCCTGGTGGCTGGCTGCAGTATAGGTCATAAGCCCCGCCTCTTCCATGTTAGCGGATGGGACATGGACCAAACTGAAAAATCAAAGTACACGTCAAATAAAATGTTCCCAAAGATGGTTTCTGTCATTTTAGGTAGTTCTTATCATGCTGATGTTTGTTCAAGTGTTCCCTTTTCTGATCAGTTTGGTTTTAATTAGTTATTTGATGCTATAAAAACAGGGTGTCATGTCATGATTGACAACTGTGAGTGTGCTTATGATTGGTTCAGGCGGCTGTATAGGCGAGAACTCGATACCGCAGCTCCACCGCAAATCACTACTGTGCAGACTCTGGCTCCAAATTACATCAAAAGCGCAAGATGGCAGCTCCCGTATCCGGGGTATTTTGGCTTCATTTTTTACAATGGGAGGAAGTGGAGAGGTCCATCTTTATATGCAGTCTATGATCATAACTTTCCTCAAACTAGAAAAGGCTACATTTCTCCAAGAAAATGTAAGTGTGCGCATTGCTGAAAAAGAGCAGTTGAAACATTTGACATAACCAGTTGAATTTAAAGTGACAGCCAAATTCCAAATACTAAAAGCAGTTGAATAAGCAATTAAAAATAGAAGAGCTGAAAGAAGTTTCAGTTCAATTGTAAGCAATGAATGAGGTTTAAATGTCAATAGACTAGGGGATAAATTAACCAGAAGTGTCAGTTAAAATGAAGTCTTGAGAGAAATTAGTGCCAGATTAAGTGCATAGACTGAAACAAGATATCCGTTTGTCAGTGTCAGCTGAATTGTAAGCACTGAAAGTAGTTGTAAAGTCGTAAATTGTGTATAAACAGTGAAAGTTGTTGGACCTTTTAATGCTCAAAGGTGAAGACCTGATAACTGAAAGGTCAGTCAAAGTGTAACCATTAAAAAGGAGTTTAAATGTCAGTTGAAGAGAAAGAGACAAATGCATTTGAAATGTTAGCTGACGTGTAAGCAGTGAAAGCAACTGAAATGTCATTTGAAGAGTAAAAGATGAAAGTTGAATTGTCAGTTGAGGTGTAAAGATCAATGCAGTTCAAATGTCTGCTGACGTGTAAGTGGTAAAAGTAGTTAAGTAGTAAATATCAGTTGTAGTGGAAACAATTTGATGAGTTATGGGCAGCTGTGTCCAGGGTTGGTGGTTCGATCCTGTCCACACGTTGAAGTGTCCTTGAGCAAGACAATGAACCACCTTGCATGGCAGCTCTGTCGCCACTGGTGTGTGAATGGGTGAATGAGACCAATCTGTAAAGAGCTTTGGGAACCGTTAAGGTTGCAAAACGCCATATAAGTGAAGTCCATTTACCATTTACCATGAGTTAAGTGAACAATCAGCTGGACATTTTGTCAACTCATACAACTTCCACAACTAAAGCACACATATTAACAGAACTTTCTCACTTTGTAATGAATCACAGCTAAGGATTACGAGTTATCAAGACTCACACACTTTTGTTTAAGCAAGAGGCTGTTTTACAGTTTGTTTCATCTTCATAAACTAGTATAGAGGTCAAAAGCTGCACTGTGGACCAGATATCATTGACTAGACAGAGAGGGCCTTTGATGAGGCCTTATCAGGAGAGCATGAGTCCTACTTCATTGTTCTATTTAGAGGTGAAAAATAATCACAGGAATCTGAGGAGTTTGTGAGCTGACGTACAACAAGGATTCTTTGCTTTATTGTCCAGCTGTGGTGCATTCACTCACTCAAAAGATTCTGTGAACATAATTTGGGAAACACAGGGCTTCGGGAGACAATCTGGAGTTTATCAAGTTACTTTATTAAGAGATGTAACAGTAAATCAAATGGCTTTAATTCATTCATACATCTCTATGTCAGGCAGGCCTGGGGTTTAGTCTTCAGGAGCAATAATACAATTACAGATTGGGTCTTTAAACAAAACATCAAAACAATGAACTATCTGATCACCTTCAACACTCTGCGTCTGCAGTTTACAAATCACAAGACTGGATGGGACCTGACACGATCACTGGCCTGTGAAGGTCCGAAGACGTTTCCAACGCAAATTGGCTGTGGGACTATTCAATTCATTGAGGTGCAATGCAAAGCTCCCGCAGCAGCAATGCCGGCTTCCCATTTAACCCAGTCTATTGCACACATGTGGAGCAGGCAAATGACCCTGCTTTGCTTACGTGTAAATGACTGGGATATCCTGAGACACAGTGAGAGTCCTGATACAGGATTTGATTGTACTCACTAGCATGAGCAGTAAGGAAATGAGAAGCAAAGACTTTGAAAAAGACTTAGTCATTGTATGTATCATGGGCCTCCCAAATAATAGTAGTTAATAGTTTTGCTTTTTCACTTCATTTAGTTCATACACTCCAATAAAATTCAAACAAGGGCTAAACCCAAGTCCCAAGAATTCACCACAGTGCTTCATTGAACAGAGTTCTGGTAACTTGTGATCCCAAAAGTGAAGATATTTTTTGTAGTGGGAGAAGTCAAAAACAACCGTCCCTTTAACTGTCACTAAGCCTGATGGAGGTTTCTGCGCTCTTTCCTGTAATTTGCTGTCTCTGATAATCACACAATCAAGGACACATGAAGAAAAAACTGAATGAGTAATAGCACAAACTTGGTTTCATTTTTTTATATCAGCCTTTGCATGTATGAGTAAGTGCTGACTTTCTATACACCCCTAAAACATTACACTTTACACACAAGAGGTTGATTCCTTTAAATGGTTAAGATTACATTCTTACTTAAAGAAATGCACTGCAGTTCCCTTAGAAAAGAGACCTATATTTGCAGACGTCTTGGTGCAGTTCAGTTTGTTCTCACCTGCCCAGATAAACTGAACTAAATAAGTTAACACTGCAGAGTTTGTCTAAACTGCTCCAAACGTGCTTGGTATGAAGAGGCCCTGTTGGAAAACACAGTCCCTGCAAAAAGAGTCAAAAAGCTACATAGAGTCAGATCAAGAGGAGAAACAGTGAGCACTGTAGCAGGTTTTGCAGTAGCTAGCGCAAACATGTCCATAAACTATGACCAAGGTGTGACATAAAATAAATAATTTCATTTCCTCAAGGAATTCCCTTAAGCTGCAGCTCTGCTGTGCCGTTCACTGTGCTGAACAGCTGAAGGAAACAAGACACAACAGCCAGCTAGAATACACACTGACAAACAGACACGTATATAAAGATATGTAGGAACACTGCAGGTACCAACAGCCAACCTTGTCCAATGCCCTTTGCTGTAGTCGCACCTCTATAAAAGCCAGTTTAACAGCTTTTACTGTTTATTTTCCAGGATGTTGCAGTGAAACTATGGGGTGATTCGTTTTGACGCATAGAAAATGAGACAGCTATTTCCTTATAAGCCAGGACTATGTCAGCGAGTGTGGAATGCATTCAGTTGCCTTGGAGTAGCGATGCACATGGTATTTTGGGGGGGGGTGTTACAGTGTGAATTGGCAACACCAGTTTCAAGTCTTCTTAAATGTTTCCTGATGACAAGATGTTCCTACAAGATTAAAGTGACAGTGCTGATTCAGTATATTGGGTGGAAAACCAAAAACTTCCTGTGTGAAACGGCCTTTGGATTCTTGCCAAGTCACCTCAAAGCAGAAGTCAAGACAATATACTGAACTGAACATATAACATGCTTTTCTTTTTCATATCAGCGGAGGATTTTCAGAGACAAACGCATCATAGTTTGAAGAGTTCATGACCAAATAGCAGGCGATGGACCAGAAGACACTGAGTGTATTATGTGTGCACAGGGGTCACAATGAGCTAGCGCAGCATGGCTGATTGTAGTTAACTCTAGCCGTCACTGCTGGTTGTTCCCAGCCGTGCCGAGTTCAGAGTCTGATGCTTCTTTCCATGACGTCAGCCGGCAGCGGCACAGAGCTGGCATGAGGCTACAGGCCTGCCTGGTTCACACAGGGGCACACCTCTCCCCCTCCCTCTCTCTCTCTTTCTCCCTGCATGCTTTTCTTTCCCTCTTTCTCACTGCACACACATTACAAGACATGATACCTTCCTCTAAAGTGCGCAAGCCTGCTGCACAATGCAAACAGAATTCCTCAACAGCAGTAACCAGGACATGCCTCTCTCCACACACACACAGACATATGCTTATGATATCCAGTAACCTCAGTGCTAAATAAAACAAACAGGCCGGAATTACCTGGCAATCGGCATGTTTTGGCACGCTAGTGCCAGTAATAATTACAGGGAAGAGTAAAGCAAAGTTGACACAGACTCAGAGACTTGCGTAGGCCATGCAGCTCAGCAGATGTTTATCTATATTTTCTAACTTCTGTAACTAGCTGTACAGTCTCAAATCAGGTGAAATTCTTTTGGCATAATGAGGCACTTTTTATAGACTTAGATTAGTTGGCGTGAGAGAAATGATAAAAACTACTAAAGCTGGAAATTAGGGATGTCCCAAACCAGTTTCAAAGATCAGCATCAGAGACATATTTTAATTGGTTATTGGTATTGGTTAGATGAAACCCAAAGCAAATTCAGATTTGTTTATTGTATCCAAATCTGTAGGTTACGAGTACAGGAGTACACGAGTAGTTCACAGGTAGTATCTGTAAACTGTTCCATTAGAATCAGCAGCGAAGCAATAGGTTCAGACTGACATTCCTCTCTCTACTGTACAAGACACAAGGACAATACACAGAGCACTATGGGAAACCAGAATGCTGTCACGCAGGCTTTATCTCCTTAATGTAGAGCTATTCAACCGTGACATATATCTTATTTAAACTGAGTAGGCTTTACTAAGTTTACTACTTTAAGTCGAACTGAAATGAATATTACATTTTACTAAGAAATCAGTATATATCCTCGGTGTGTGTTTGACTTGTGTGCACTTATTAGGTCAAAATTGTAAATTACCAAAAAGAGGACTTTTTTTTTTCTGCTGTGACAGCACCACCTACATTAGGAATCTTCATGGGGGAATGAATTTCTGGTACAATTGTAAATGTCTGTACTGGTAGTTTAATTGATGCAATATATGTGTAGACCTGCCCTGAAAATAGTTCATAATATCCTTTTAAATTCCAATGGCCACACCAGCAGCTAACCACTTGGGGTGCTGACGTTCTTCCCCATTTCTTCAGCACTCCCTATGTTACTCCATGACTCTGTATGTTAGTTACTCCGTGTCATGATTTGAACCACAGAGTAATGTATGGAGTGCTGAGGTTACAGGACTACCTGATGCTGTACGTTTTGACAGTCTGGTTGTTTGCCATCACCATATCTGGACCCATAACAGAAAGACAACTATAGCTAGCTAGACCGTCTCCTTTCTCTAATGTGGGACAAAAGAAACCGTGTGCAGGACCTGACAATGACTCAGCATGCGTTGAAATAACATGAACGGACGCTGGCGAGCTAGGCTAACTATCGTCCACTTTCTGATGGAAGCTAGTTAGCCTAGCTTGCCAGCTTTTTATTCTCCAAGTGGAATACAAACATAACAGCTCAATTGCTCCTCCCAAATGTTGAGTGTTGTAAAGGGGCAGATGTCTTAAATCGCTAACGGTTGATAACCAACGCTATGTGGGCTTGTTGATAAAGGGGAAAACGTCTTGTATCACTATTTCTAGACTACACATGGCTATGACGTTCTCTAGTCAGAAGCGCACCACTGAAGTTGGTGTTTTCTAGCCACGCAAGCCGTCAGATATCAGTCAACCGCTGCCATGGAAAAACCCCACCAAGAGGTTTGAAGCTTACCCTCAAATATGTCCAAAAACAGTTTTACACTCTTTTGAAAAATGGAAATTCTGCACAATGGCTGTACTATTATTGTTATTTATATTTCCTCAAACAAAAGTGAAAAAAATTCAAATTTCAACTTTAAGATAGGCCTAATGTAGGTATACTGTGTAAATGTATTATAGTAATTTCTAAATCTTGGATTGGGACTCAGTATCAGCAGGATACACAGGATCATGTAGGAAAAAGTGCATCAGGACATTCCTAAGTGGAATGCAGGATTTGGTTGCTTCTCCTCCTGTATACAAAATATCAATTAAATGTACTTTCTGCTGAGTGAAAGTAAGTAGAAGTCATGAGGCCAGCCACAACATGTTTCAGCTCTGAGTAACATAGCCGCTGTGGATTTGAAGTGACATAAAGAAGACTTAATGGAACTTATTGCTCTGGCAATTACCAGGAAACCTAATCATGCATTCAATATTCACTTCTGGGTTATTAGTCCTGCATCACATTGAATCTGTATGATGTGTATTCAGTTTATAAAAGGAAATCCATGACTCCCACTTGAGGCAATCCATTACAGATAGACAGGTATTATTGCAAATTTCAAACATCCTGATTAGTTGAGTTGTGAACCATCTAATCATCTGAATATTATCTCTTTAGGCTAGAAGTATAAATGTTTATGTTCTTGCGACAATATTTGAATATGTGAAAAAGTATAAACAGCATGACGATAGTGTGTGTGTTCAGGGTGAGTCTGGAATATTTTCTGTCACAACCAATGGACCAATGCTTCCTGGGAATAGTAAATAAGATTGTGTGTTTTTCTCAACAGTGTTTGAGGTGTCGTTTATTTACTGGCCTGAGCTAACCACTTTTTCCAGCTACTCTCCAACCACTGACGCACTGTCCTCTCTGCTACTGCTTTGGTGGGAGCAGTAGCAGACAGAAAAAAGAAGGGGAGCTGTTCAGTGCAGAGAAGTGAAAAATATATATTTTTTTGTGTGTAAAATGAGCACAATGGAGGCACTAACAGCCAACAGGAACACACAAAAACAAAGCTTGGACAGGCAACTACTCCTCATGTAGCATTGATGCTGCCTGAGGAAGAGTACCAAGTTTGCCTGCATTTGAAAACATATTGCATGCATATTGAAATATCTTGTTTCACTTCTCTGTACTGAAGAACTCCAACATTTAAATTAGGAACACTTGAAACAAAAAGTATGTCTGATTTCTGCCCACAGAAACACATTTCCTCAAAAAACTACTACATTATGAATGAAGAGTAGAGAGACAAGATAATGCAACATCCACGAATAGAAACCCTCGCTGTCAATACGAAGCAGCGTGTGGCCCTCTCTGAGTCTCCAAGCTCTCTAAATAGTTCATGAACATAGTGTATCCTTACCTCACCTTACACTTTCACTGAACACTTTTCCCTCAGTTGTCCTAACTACACTGTACAGTTATTCATTCATTCACCAATTAGGATCGTGGTGTCATAACTGGAAAAATGAATGTCTGGGTCACATGCAGTTATTCCAGGATACATTTTCACGATAAAGCTGCAACTGGAAAACCGCTGCAAGTCAAACCACATCCTGATGAGAAAATCACCCTGAGCCTTAAGTGTTTTGTTTTAGAGTGAAAATGCGTCTCCTTAACCTCACATGGCCCTCTTCACACTGAGCGATGGATTTCTACTCACTTTCTCTCACTTGTAGCATTATAGCCTGGTGTAGCTGACTCCTTGTGTACCTGCATGCTACCCAGGTAGGATCCTCCCTCCTGTTTGGCTTGTCTTGCTGTACAGCCGAGACAATGGCTTTACATCATCAGGCTACAGACATTCATGGCTCTAATGCCCCTTGGTTGGCACTGGCACGCTACCATCACTGACACACAAATCAATACTGGGCTATTTAGCGTGACAGCAGAGTTGAGTAACGCTATAAGAATTGCTAAATTCTGTCCGTCCTTACTGATGAATTTGGAGATACAGCTAATTTTATTCTGTGTCTCTTCTTCTCTTTCTACATCAGTGTGTCTCTCCGTGTCTTTCATTATCTATCTTCTTTTTTCAGAGTTTCTATCTGACTTTCCTTTTGTGTCATTCTGTCTGTTATTTATCTGTTATTTAAGTGCTGCCACATTTGACTTTGACAGCTTTGTACTAACTTCTGTATGGAGGGTACGATGCTGGTGAAGTGACATTGGTGGACTGAAATTTGAATTCTTCTCACTTTCTGTGAAAAATATAAACTGTAATACTGCAGCTATTGAGCATATTTTTCAAAAGAGGATAAAAAAAAAAGAGGATGTCTGTCTCTTTACAGAATTTGTAGAAAGTTAGTCTTACACGCGGAAAGTGGAAGCTAGCAAGCTAAGTAGCTTCCACTCAGAAAGTTGATGCTATATAGCTTAGCACTGATTAGCTTAGCTTGCCAACGTTAGCACTGACGTTACTTTGTGTTCATGTTATTTTAACACCTGCTGAGTCATCAGCAGCTCCCCCACACTCAATGTTGTGGTAATCCCACGTTACATAAAGGAGGGTTGCTAGCTAGCGTTAGCCATCTTTCTTTCATGGGTCCAGTTGTGGTGATGGCAAACGTCTAAGCTGTCAAACCTCACAACAACAGGTAGTCCTGTAAGGTCAGCACTCCGTACATTACTCCATGATTCAAATCATGACACAAATAATTAACATGTGCATTCAGAGAGTAACATACAGAGTGCTCAAATCACAGATGGTACAAAGCAACAGCTAACAACATTGGCTCCCCTCATGGATGTATTATAAGAATTGGATACCGGACCCAAAGATGGCGCCTATTCAGTGCAATGAGAATTGCTCGCCTGGCACATGCGCCAAAAAAGTTTCTAGCTTCCGGGTTTACTTCCGGGTTATGTGGCCCACTGAATATGCGCAGTAGTGTTTCCCCCCGCTGGCCCCGCCTGCGAGTTCCCGCTCGGCCCACAGACTTTACATTGTGATGATGTCACGGATTTGTAAATCGCTTTTCTCGGCTCAAGGAAAGTTTTACAAATATAAAACCTCCATGGATCAAAAATTCATAATAGAAAGAGTCATAATTGAGCTTGTTTGCAGTTTGAGGTGTCCTGTCAACAGTTTTACAGATGTCTCTTTTACAATGGTGGCCTATGGGGAAAATGCTTTTTGGGCCACTGGGGAATTTTTCGCTGCAAAACCGCAAGTGGCCACTGGAAAAAATTGGAAGCAAGGCTGAGCGATGGTACCGTATCCAGTTCTTATTATATATCCATGGCTCCCCTAGCTGGTTAACTGCCGGTGTGGCCGCAGTAATTGAAGTGATGTAACAAACTATTTTTAATGTCAGCCCACACAGATATTGCACCAATAAAATAAAAACTTAGCTTTACTTTCAGTCAGTCAGAACCAAAAATTCACATCCCCTGTGGAACACTAATTTGGAGTGCTCTATCACAGCAGAAAAATAAATAATACTTAAATTACTTATTTTTGACAAGTACAATTTTGACCAAATAAGTACACAAGTCAAAGCAAAACCAGAGGATATAAATACAGATTTCTTCTTTCTTCTTTAACTGCACAAATCTGCATAAATATGCCCTCTGGAAGTGGCACTGTAATGAAAACATCTTCCATCTATCTTTACAAAACCACACCAGAGTTGTGTAGAAAAAAAATGGTAATTTCAGCAAAACTCTCTGTGTCTCACTGTCTCTCTTCTCTGTCTGTCACTTTCAGCAGCACTTTCAGACAGCAGTTAAGAGTTCTAGCTGCCTCACTTCCCTTACCCCAGTGGAAAGAGTTGTGGTTAGTCAGGGGTTCCTATGTAGATGAAAAGGTAAGATATGAAACATGACTGAGCTCAAGCTTTTGCTTTCTGAAAAAACTATGCATTTAGAGGGGTGAAAATAAGGTGAATAAGATCACAGCAGCTTAACCCAACATTAGTCTGCAAGATTTTTAAAAAAAGAGTATCAAACAGGATCAGCTGATTATGAAAAGATAGAAATAAATATACATTTTTTAAAAGTGCATTGAAGCTTTTGATCAAAAAGCAAGTGCATCATAGGTTACTCTTTGCAATAAGACGTTGTAGCTATAGGAAGCACATGCCTTCACTTGATTTAATCTACAGACTTTGAACTGACAACGAAAATCACGTGCACTGGCCCCAAGGCTTATGGTCGCATTCCCATGAGAACACTTATAGCTATAGAAACACATGCCAGGCCTGCTGGGTGAATAGCACATCAACTGTACTACTACTGTAGCATATTAGGAAAGAATGGTGTGCACAAAATAAGTAGATTACAATTCAGATAACATTTAAGTTGTAGTATAATATAGTACATATTGAATTGCACTTCAAGTCCAGGATTGACCAGCGTACCTACAGTATATTCTCAATTTGTGTGTTCAGAAAAAATAATCCTCCGATGCTATACATGAATTACATTCTGTCATATTAAATACAAATAATAACTCTTCCATTTATTTTAGACAATTTATGACATATGTCATAAGTGATAACCACCATTTATCAAATAATGTACAAACAAGGTTTGCGTCCGACTTAGACCCAGTCTAAGTAATACACAGTAATATGTAACTTGTTGGACTAACACCATTGCATATTTCAGGATGGATACTGTACCACTTACCTGGTAAAACTCCCTCAGCCACGTTTTCTGTAGATTTTCCGGCTGTAAAGAGAAAAGAGAAAAGATGTTAGTGACGTATTTTCTGACCTCATCACAGATCCAGTGTGGTTCAAAGTGTATGTTTTTAACTTGTGTCAAATGCCAGATGGGCATTACGTAATTTGGCAATCGGAAGAAAACATACCAAACTGACATCTGGATACGGTCTTGTTTGACCCAACTCTGATGTTTGACATCTGACACATTTTCTTAGACAAAACTTGTGAGATTTCTCTTGATCAAAAACAAGCACATTGGTGGGGTATATACAGTATATCTATATAATATATGTACAACCACGTGCTGCTGTCTGTGCACCTACTGAGAGGAAGTTGTCTTCCTCCAATTACAGTATCTTTCTCTCAGGGTCACGAATAACTTTCTCCAGGGCATCTACGAGCCTCTCGCCATCTTTCTTTCTCTCACCTTCTTTTGCTCGGCCTATATCTGACATTCCCTCCCTCTCTCTCCTCCACTTTAAAAGGCTATTCCCAGACCTGGACTCCATTTGGTTTGTGCAGTGGAAACAGAGACAGAGCCCTGGGCAGTCTACCATTTAAGGAGAGATCTCCCTGTGTCGATAACTAGGTCTGATGAACAGCTCTGTGTGTGTGTGTGTGTGTGTGTTGGAGAGTTTGTCCTAACAAGACCAGTCTATAATAAGAATACACAAGGGATCTACAGGCTCTGTTGGTAACTCTAACAAAGCCCTAATATATTAAAGAAGTAGGTGTAGTATCATTGGATGGCAACAGGGCACAAAGCAATACCTCATCGCCATGACAACTCTATCTAAAAACATTTGACTTATTGGACAAAACACTCTTATTTTAATATTAATAACGTTCACTCTGAAATTTTACTTGATCTCGATGTGGGTACACACTTGCAGATGAACAGATTCTTCTTCAAATATGACATATTTGTCTCTGAATCGAACTCAAGTATGACAACTCTGCGCGAGCATGAGAGATTTTAGGATCACAATCGCCTCTTTAGATAAAAATGATCTGAAGCCTAACTGTAAATACACCTATCTAGGTGACGCACATTCATTAATAACCTGTGTGCATGAGTGTCTTTGCTTCACATTAAAATCTCTCAAAATGTAGTTTAAATAAGGATGTAAACTCGGTAGCAACATCAAGCTGATAAACAGCCGATATCTGATTAACTGATTCAAGACATCACTGACACAAGTAGGACTCTGTTTTCCTCTGTCATTATATTTCAGTCATATCTAAATACATTTAAATAAAAATGCAACTTTTCTTACCAGAGATTGCCTTTTGCAGAATTGTAACCAATATTTGCCATTAATTACAAAACACACCATTCATGTTATAGATATGCAGGATCTGAAAGCTGCAAAGTTGACAGCACAGCAACATCAACTGTCAAAGGTATGCCCCAGATACAAAGTAGCACATGGTAATATTAATGTTTGTTAAAGCAATAGTTCAGTTCAAGTAACATTTTGGGAAATACGCTTATTTGCTTTTTCTGAGAGTTAGTTGAGAAAGGCTAAATATAATTAGCCTAGCTTAAAGAGCAACTTAACACCCTGTTTGAGCTTGACCACGCCCCCATCACAAATTTAAAAAATGCACCACCACACACCACCACCACAAATAGTAGTACATTTTCCACAAATGTTATAACACTGTCCAACACTGTAAACGACTAGCTTACTTAGTAGCAGAGGTAGTATTTCTATTGTTGCTAATCTCAGTTGCATGCTTACACACCACCACCACAAATAGTAGTACATTTTCCACAAATGTTATAACACTGTCCAACACTGTAAACGACTAGCTTACTTAGTAGCAGAGGTAGTATTTCTATTGTTGCTAATCTCAGTTGCATGCTTACACACCACCACCACAAATAGTAGTACATTTTCCACAAATGTTATAACACTGTCCAACACTGTAAACGACTAGCTTACTTAGTAGCAGAGGTAGTATTTCTATTGTTGCTAATCTCAGTTGCATGCTTACACACCACCACCACAAATAGTAGTACATTTTCCACAAATGTTATAACACTGTCCAACACTGTAAACGACTAGCTTACTTAGTAGCAGAGGTAGTATTTCTATTGTTGCTAATCTCAGTTGCATGCTTACACACCACCACCACAAATAGTAGTACATTTTCCACAAATGTTATAACACTGTCCAACACTGTAAACGACTAGCTTACTTAGTAGCAGAGGTAGTATTTCTATTGTTGCTAATCTCAGTTGCATGCTTACACACCACCACCACAAATAGTAGTACATTTTCCACAAATGTTATAACACTGTCCAACACTGTAAACGACTAGCTTACTTAGTAGCAGAGGTAGTATTTCTATTGTTGCTAATCTCAGTTGCATGCTTGCAGTCTAATACCTCATACTGTACACACTGCTGACAGTTGACTGCTGTATTTATATGTCGGGGGTGGGGATGACCATGAAATTTGGTGAAGTGGACAGAACTACTGGATTTTTTCTGGAAAAAGGAAAAAATGTATTGCAATGAACACTATAAAATGGGACCAGGATCACTAGAGAGTGGTATCAATCTTCTCATCTGAAAGGAAAAAGCTGAAGACTAGTTCACATAAATATTGTTTCCACCAGCTTGCAGAGATGTTTTTTAATGTTTGACGGTAAGGAGGGAGCATAAATCTTATGACACACTAGACAGTAAATAGTAGACTAAATACACTCGACAACACACTGAACAACCCCGCAAATCTGGTGGGAATGTCAACTGTCGTGTGTTCTTGTACAAAAACAAACATGGACGGTAACTGGAAGCTTGCACTTTCAATTTGTGCTGAAAAGGCCAAACAAGGAGGAAGAAAAGCACAGAGTTTGGGTGAGATCCTGGATGGAGTGGTGCAGGCCTAGAGCCTACAGAGGGAACTGGAGGTGAGTGAACTTTGAAAAACGAAGCTAACTTCAGGTAGCGGTTTATTTATCAGTATGTCCCACTCGGGAGACAAACAAGTGACGTCATTGGTCGCTGATGTCACTGGAAATATAAAACATGTTAAAAAATCTGTCTGGCTGCGTCTGGATCTGAAGACTTCAGATTAGACTCTTAACACCAACTGACCCAAGACTGAAACAGACCCGGTCCAGCTCGGTCCAATCAGTCGTCACGCCCAAATCATATTCATAATATTATGAACCTTAACTCTCGGAAAGAAAGCGAAAGAAAGTGCGCTCCCCAAAATGAACTATTCCTTTATCATCAAGGTAGGTATTAACTGCAGAAATCCTGTACCTTCCACAGATATACTAACATACTCACAGATGAATTAATGCAGTCAAGAGCTTATGCCTGATATATGTTGACATTTTCATGGGCACCTAACTGTCTCAAGACTCAGCAAGTGTGTGTGTGTGTGTGTGTGTGTGTGTGTGTGTGTGTGTGTGTGTGTGCGCGTGTGCAACCATCGTCCCAGCCTCAGCCAGATCAGACAGAGCATAGGTCTATATAAGGACATAAGCACTGGACCTTGTCATTAGTCACATGGATGGAGGAAGAGAAAAAGGGAGCGAGACTGAGACAGGCAGACAGAGGAACAGAAAGGTTCACACCAGAGAGCTGCCACCTGACCATCCTACTAGTATTGTAAACGGCCTCATACAGTCATAGGGTTACACTGACAGGTCAGACTGATAGGTGCAAGTTGCTGCTGTTTTACTGTTTGGTGGGTGCCTTTCGGGGGTTGTAGTGCATCCTGCAGAGCGTGTTTGAGCTAGTGACTTACTGGCAATTGGTGCACCAAAACCACATTTTAAATATGTCTTTGTGTGTGTCTCAAGTTTAGATACCGAAGTGTGGGATCCCAGTGATAGCACCATCCAGTAGAATGACAGCCCTTGACGAATCATCCAGATATTTTTAGCTCTTTCCACTGGTTGTTTCTCCCAGGACCACTGTTAGCTGCACTCTCCAATTTCAAAGGTTTCCTGTGTATCACACTCATATCACACAGCGCAGGGTGCAAGGGCGGTGAATTTAATCTCCCATCTCTGCACAAGTGGACGTGGCATGAAACAACGCAGCAGACACCATATTGACGGAGGGGGGACCATGGTAATGAGGCAGTAAAACCATACTGTTGACAGCTTTACAAACAAGTCTTAAGCATCTCATCTGGGGAGTATGTGTCCTAGATTAACATGACGTGGAGCAGAGAGCGGAAAGAAAACAGCTCCAGCAGCTTGGTCAGGCAGAAATTCATCCAGAGCTTTCTAGAGTGCTCAGATATAGGCTGACCCATCTCTGATGTGATGGTTCTGGGGAACAGATGTTGGCCTTGTCAGGGTGGCTCAGAGGAGGACCGGCGAGCCCTCTGAGGCCTGGGCCCTGGAGAGAAAGTCTATATCTGTAGCCGAGGCACTTTGCCACCCACCCTCAGCTTATCAGAAGTTAATTTGCAGTTAATTAGAAAGTGGGGCTATGCTGGCAGAGAGGTAAAAATAAACCCATACCCTCCCTAGCCTCTCCTCCACATACACCTCCTCTTCCTCCGCTGGTACTTTAATTCGCTTAGTTCTCTCCACCTCCTCCTCTCTCTTCTTTGCCCATGCCTCTGTTTTCTCAGTCGATGGCCTACTTTTGAGGCAGCGTGGGGAACCAAGAGACTCTGCTTGGGTTTTTAGTGGAAATCTGTTTAAAATCCCAGCCATTAAAAAAAGTAGATTTCTAGTGTACTTGCACTCTTTTTATCACTTGCATTGCATGTGCACAACACCAGTAAATACTGGACAGAACTGTGACTTTCAATATTACAATCTATCTCTTCCTTTTCAGTTTTATCTGACAATAAAACATAACAAATGTCAACGTATCAGCTCTTCTTTTAACTACAGCCCTTTCTTTGAGCTGCGTGCTATCTTGTGACAAGATATTTGCAAATGCCCAATCTTTGAATTTGACATATACAAAGCACTGCAGAGCTTGGCATGCTGGCCAAACTGTGCCGTAACACTGAATAGAAGTGCACTCTGAAATTCTACAAAGTGAATGGCCTTGGACTGATATATCAAAGTGTCACATTTGTACTAGGCAACACTTTTGAGTGGATAAACCTACACGTATCTTAAAGGGTCATGTTTCCTCACTTACCCCTAAGTGAAAAGCAATGCTTTCAGTTTTATGTGCTGAGGTTATGTGATATCAGCATATCAAAGTTCTACTGCCCAATCCAATGGAGGTAATATACCTTGCTGTGAACAATCTTTATTGGAACTTCTTTCTACAGCATGAATAGTCCCGCCAAATAAGTTTCCCAAGCAAGACAAAAACTAAAGTATCTGTATGACTAGACACCACTAGATGTGTGTGAGAAATTATGTTGTTTTGTTGTGTGATTTGAGCGAAGTGACTCTAACCTAAACCACAAAGTGGGGCTGCAACAGGAAACAGGCCATCTTCACTAATTAGGATTCTGTAAATCGTCCCTATTTGCTAAAATTAATTTCCAGTATAATGTGTGATGACGTCTCTATAATAAGAAGTAGGAAGCGATGAATCAAATCTTGTGTGCATACGTTTTGAGAAGCTACCTCTCTGTTGCTATGTACACGAGTAGGAACGTCTTCAGCATGTAGTCTGCACTCTAAATGTTGACAATTACATGCAAAGTGTACAGCAGTGACCGATGCTCTCTCTGGCATAGTAGTGTGTGTGTGTGTGTGTGTGTGTGTGTGTGTGTGTGTGTGCTCTGCTGGACTAAAACAGTAACATGAAGCTCGACGAGTTGAGCAGAGTTCACAACCTTCAGGCTGCCACAGAGCCTCGCAGGTCATGACCTGAAGTGCACACACTATTCTTCCCCCCTGTGACTCCTCAGTGAGGCATTCTTTGGCCAATTACAGCAGGCTGGTAGGGAAATTACGTCAAGGCCCGTCCCGTTAAAGACCCCTGTGGCGATCTGCTGGGAACACATGGCCACCACATGAGTTTCCTCTTTCTCCGCCTACTCCTTATACTCCAAGTAATCCTCACGCTGTTTTCCTCTTGGCCTCAATTTCAGCAACAATATTATTATATTCATTAGGTTCTGCTGATCTCTAGGTTTGTCCATCCTCCCGTTATTCTGCTACATCCTTCTCAACAATCGTGCTATTCTTCCATCCCCAGCGAGCATGCCCAGCTCTCCCTTTTTCAGACCAGACCGGCATGGGGTAAGTAATACAGTTTATACAGCAAAATAAAACTTTGCTCTGCAGCATGCAACCGCCATAATTGAAAAGAAGAGAGTGGGGATGAGAAGTCTTAAAAAAGCAATGGTTGCTTGGTTACACCTGGCACTAATACCACACACACGCAGGTCTACCACAGAAAAAAAAAAGCTGCATTTGAGTTACAACTTATAAACCAAGGTACAGTGAAGTAGGGCTCTAATGTGGTTGTCTCTTTTCATCTCCATCTGTGACACACAAACCAGTGTACCTTGCTCAAAAGCTAATCAGACACATGATGGAAAATAAAACAACCTTCTGCACGTGTGTTCACGTTTCCATGTAGAGTAACATACATGAATGGCACAGGGTGCAAAATTTCCATTTTCTGTGCACCAGCCAAATGGCTAGTGAATGTTCAAATTTTGCCAGCCACTCAATAGATTACCATTGTTTTTTAGCTGGTGAGTGAAGCAAATATACCAGCCACTTGCATATTTTACCAGCACTTGGCTGGTGGCTGGAGCTAATTTTGTGCCCAGGAATGGCACGAGGTGGATGTTTTTTTTTCTGGAGTGCCTGACACGCTGGTTTGAATGATGTGGGCTGATGGAGAACATTTCTGAATGGAAGCAGCTGAAATTCTGTGCCAATATTGAATACTACACAAAACACAGCAACAGGGAGGTAAATATTCAAGCATGTTTGTGAATAAAAATTGTACATCACTTTAGATTAAAGGGGTGATCCACTGATTTTACACATGAAGTTCTGTTTATCAGTCACTAGGAGTACTTCTCACCCTTTGAAAACAGTTGTGTAATATCTTGAATGGCTCTGGAGGAGTTTTGTCAAGTCTGAGGAAATGACCCTAATGATGTCATCAAGGTTTAACTGGGTTAAACTGTGCTTCCACAACACTTTTTTTGTCAAACTTTTAAAGTCAGCGTAGTCATACTCAACTCTTCCCCCTTTCCATGTCAGCTGCAGTGTATTAGCGTAAAAGCACAAAATTATATTTGTCTGAGCCCCATCTTCATTGCTTAAACCTGCATAAATTGCTCTTTTTGGCCACATGGGAGCAGCACAACAAGCTGTGACATATCACTTTATAAAGTTGATATGATGAACATGTTGGCTAACAGTTGCCTATTTACACAACTAGCAGACATGTTAGCAATACATTAGCAGGAGTTAGCAGCATTAGCAGGATTAGGATCGTTGTTTGTGTCCACCTGATGAATGCAAGTGCGCTATTCTCTCTCTTTTTAGCTGTTTTTGGTCTCCACCAACTTCTGAGGGAAACATCTGGCTCTTTAGCTGCTAAATGCTCCACTATGTTCACTAGCTGGTCGCTAACCTTTAGCTGTTTGATGCTACCTGGGCAGGTTGCTTACAGTGGGTTTATCAGAGCTTTTTCATTTAAAAAAGTTAGAAGCACTAAAAGCTGGCTGCTGTGCCTGGAAACGAGTTTAATGAGAGTGGTGAGACTGAACCAAAACAGTAAAGTTGTGGGCTGTAAAACAAAAACAATGAGCTAAAAGACGCTAAAATGCTCTGTAGAGCTGTGGGCAGCCACAGAGTCAGGTGATAATTCTCTGTGCGTTCCTCACTACAAACGACGCTTTTCCCATACACAGTCATGTGATCCATTGTTAATATAAAAATACTGATTATAGCAACTTTTAAGTTTTGGTAAGGGTGGCTGGGAAGTAACCAAACACACGCTGGCAGTGCCATCACACTCTGCCACTCAGCTTAGTCTTCTTGTTTGTCTCCTCAATCACAAGACATTTTAGAGAACCAAATAAAAATCACACCTGTCATGTCTGATTTGAGTAGACAAACTATGAACAAGGCATGATAAGAAGAAATGGATCCCTTTTCTCCAAATCATAACCACCTCATTTGCCTTGCAAAATGAGAGAATAAATCAGTGACAGCTTTTACTACCAGGAAGGCTTGGAACGCTTCTCCAAACAACCGCAGCTCACAAAAACATCTTTCCAAAGAAAATCCCTTCACTGCTCTGACACTCCTCCAAGTTCAACTGAATTATAGCCACTACTTCTTAATAACAGGATTTAATTTCCTCATATCCAACGCGAACAACCTAATTAATAACTGCTAAGCTGTTAGATCCCAAACTAAAATCTAAATACAGAGGTTAAAATGAGCATGCAACAGAGGCCTTTCACGTCAAAGCCTTTTTTTTTTTTTTCGACCCTCATGGTACAGCTCCTTGTGCATGGGCAGCTTGTGTGTGTGTGTGTGTGTGTGTGTGTGTGTGTGTGTGTGTGTGTTGACAGACTGTTAGAAAGGAGGTTATTGGCTTTCAGGGGAGCGGGCAGCTGACTAAAAATACCCTGCCTACATGGAGGCCATTGACCGAGGGAGGGGATCTGAGGAAGGAGAGCAGCTGGAGAATCAGCGGGGGAATCAGTTGATTGGCTGGCCCCGTGTCCTTCAACAGGTTGCCGCCAATGTCACTTCCCCTAACAACTCGCCTTCACAGATGCTCGGTGGAGGCCGGATGACGCGGAGCTGTGTCCCCTCAGTGTTTTATTTAACTCCACATCAAAGAGGTTCATTATGGAATTAATTAGAGCAAACCCACTCTGAGGAAACACTAAATTAGACCCGAGCTGACTCCTGAGAGATGTCTTCATCCTTCTAGAGGATAAGGTACAGAGGAGGGCTAAGGCGTCGGTATGCGTCAAACAAAGTGCCAATGGAATCAACTTACAGCGTCTGAAACCCCTGTTGGCCCAAACCTTTTCAACGTCAGACTCAGGGGGGGCCTGCATCCGACAGCTTTTTAAACTTTCAGAAACAGACATTCCCACAAGCTCACCCACTTGTGTGGAGGTGAAAAAGTATGCAGGATTTAAACTTCTCTTTCAAGTTTTGTTTTCTTCACACAACTACTTCTGTCACGTGTGTGTGTACAAATGGGTGCAACACCATGAATGCCGCTGAGGAAAGACTGCCCAAAAATGTGTGCTGTGTCCCCATTTGAACCATTAACCTGTCTAAAGTCACATGCTTCAAGTACATCATGATTTATTCGCTAAGTCTGTTTCCATTGCACAACTTATACACCTCAGTGAAGCGTAAAAAAACTTTTGCAATATTTAATCTTTTGTTCAAATTTCCACTCTGTATTTTTATGCGCAAATTGAATATGCGCATAAAAAGGTGAATGGAAACCCGCTTTATGAAAGTAGGTTTTTCACCTGGCCTTACGCCTGGGCCACACCGCCTACCTCTACCTGTGCGTGACGGCTACCGCGCTGAACTGCTGCAGCTCGCACGCTCCACACAGAGAGTGTTCCTGCTGCGGCGCTGCTACTGCTAGCCCTATCTTTCTACCTTGAGTTTGCTATTGATAATGGCCATCAATAGTAGAATGTTTAATTTCCTTTCATTATAAATTTAATTCATATTTAGTTTAGACAGAAAACGGTTAAGAGGCTTGTTCTCAATTGTAACTGGGGAGTTCTTATTCCCAGAAAATCTTATTTTTGCTGTCCTCCAACTTCTCACATGCCGCAGTGATGTAGAAGTGTACTCCAGGGTACACTGTGACATCATTATTGGGTGTGGTTACTGGTGCAACAAAGTGCACTTTTAGCTACATTAACCACACCCACCACTCAGGGGTAAAACAGACTTGAAACTTTCAACCAGAGAAGGTAGAGACACACTCCTTTAAGTCTAGTGTTGAGTTACTACAAAAGGAAATTTACATTTAGAGAGACGATTGGTTTGAGTTTAGTCTCAGATGGATTCTCAGAATATACTGTACATTTGGCACGGCCTTGTCTCGGAAAAGATCAGCACCTGCTGCTTTTCATTGTGAGAGTGACTGCTACCTGAGTGCTGTTGCAAGTTTCATCTCATGCTATTTTTTATTTAGTAAGTAACCACAACTAAATAAGGCCCAAATAAGGTTTGTTTCAGTTTCTGTGTAGTTTTGCTTTTTATGTTTGACTGCTTATTCTTTTGTGTGTTTTTTGCTAGCTCTCTAGTGCCTGTGAGCTCTTCGGGGTGTTTCCCTGCCTTTTACCCAATGCATGCTGGGACAGGTTCCAGCCCCCCTCGACCCTGAAAAGAAAGAAGCAGGTATAAAGCACGGCTGATGGAGCTTTTTGTCTCTCAATGATGTGTTAAAAGGGTTTCCACTCTGCTATGAAAAACGTGCATCATAGATAAGATAAGATAAGATATTGAATAGTGGCACATCATGGTGCCACTATTCAATATCAGAGGATGGGTTTGTTTTACTGGTGACAACAGCAACAGGCAATGTTGCAGGTAAATGAGCAGGCAAACTACTATTATATTTATAATCGTATACTAAAAATGTAGCTCAAAGTGCTTTATATGAGCAATGAACAAAAGAGAAACACAAGCAGACAAAAGCAGTATATACTTAGCATAAACAGAATGGTAGCTGCAGGGTAAATGCAGCAGTAGCATAGTGAAAATGGAAAAATAGTATTCATACAAATGTATGCACACCCACCCCCTTCTAGTTTGAATCAACGCTCCAATCAGCTGGGATTTGTGTAGATTAAGTGTCATCAGAAAACAGGAAATTACAGCACAGAGCAACCACAGCTGTGTGGTTCGAAAGCCTTTTCCTCTCTGCATGAGGCTGAAGCACACACTTACAGTACTATTCAAAAGCTGACACACCTCCCAGATATATGGATAGAGTATCTGTTGAGGGTGACGCTGTACAGTCGAGGTAACACTCTGCAGTGCATCAGCAGTGCAGTACAGACTACAGCCTTGCTCAATCAAGCTGTCAAAAGCTGTCTCCTAATGCATTATTTCATCACGCATTTCTGGAGAAATTCACAGTCTGCAATTCACATCTAAGGTACTGGAAAATTCAGTATTGAAAGGTGTCCGCATTGTGCAACACACACTAGGCCTAAAGGGAGCCCAGCAACTGACTGAGGAGCTTTGCTACTATCTGAGTAGTGTGAGCTCTCCCACTCACACCTCTGCCATGTGTTACTCAACACAGACAGCAAACTCCCTTCAACAATATGATGCAGAGCTTCTGTACTGCACTCAAATGCCTCTTTAGAGAGAGGTCATGAAGAGGAAGATTCAACATATGGCAATGTCCTAATTCAATGTGATTTAGGACCATGTTTGATTTCATTCAATATTGACACTTAATAAACCAATATTCTTTATGTATCACATTTGCAAAGAATTAATTAAACAAACTGTAGTAGTCCTTTAAAAGACAAATGTTTGCATCATAGCTTGGTCAAGCACAGCCTACATTGCACCCACAGCTGCTGGGATGCAAACTAAGAAAAACCTGCAACACCTGGGGTCTGTGAAAAATAGTAAATGTAGCCTTACCTACTGAAATAAAATGCACAATACTGATTCTGAAAATAATAAAACATGACATTTGCATTTGTATCATTTGCATTTATATTTTTTCACAGAAAAAGTACATGTAAGCATGCGTGTGTGCAAAGGTCACGCACGTGCAGCACTCCACAAAAACCAGGACATGTCTCCACAAGACGGCTAAAAATAATCAACTGGGGGTTTGACAAGCCCTTGGGGATTGTCAAGAAGCCACAGCGCCTAAGTGATACCCCACTCAAAATCTATCTTTAAACTATCACACACTTACCTAGGGTGGCTGTAAAAAGTTTCAATCTGAATGGGGAACAGAGGCTGTGGTTGGGATTGGATTCATAGTGATTACGATTCCTTTCAAAAGAATAAATCGCTAGTTCACGCTGAAAAAATATGCTCAGTAGCAACAGTTTTTGCCAGTGAGGCTGAATACACTGCTTCCATCTAAATCCTCACACACAACCCTGTCTGGCTGACAAGGAGGCACAGCGATTCACAAAATTCACCATTCAAAACATCATCAGTGGGGTCAGGCTCTAAAGGGGAACTCTGACAATTTAACCCATCAATCATTACAGGTGTTGGGGAGTACAACAGCATATGTGAAAAAAGTTGTATAAAGCCTTTTGTGGCTCCAGAGGGAGCTGTGCAAAGTCTAATGAACTGAAGTGATGTCTCTTGAGTCAGATTCGGTTGTGGCTGAAGACTACAAGTTTGCTCCTCATCTCTGCTTGAGGCCAGAGGCTCCAGGCTACGTTAGCTGCTGCTAGCATAACACACCCGAATCTTCCGACCAAACTGTTCCATGGTCAAGTTGCATTGTGGGTAATGTAAGTGCCAGGTTTTGACAAGGAATCCGGAATAAAAATAAAACAACTTTAAAAAAGTATATCTCTGGTTCTGCTGCATCAATTTTGATCCCTTTTTTTTTTTAACTGTCCAACAATGTTATAGGAGTGCAATGCTAAATCTTTTATCTTTTTATCCTTTTTCATACACCAACAATCAGATGTGGTGACAAAAGCAGATGGTATCATCTCAGCTCAGGAACTCCAGGACCACATTGGTTGATTTATTCTACGACATATATTTTAAATCGTTCCACTCACCGTGTGCACTTAATTGAGAGCCTTGTATTGAATTATGCAGTGCAGTACATCATTACACCCCTATTAAATACATTTAGGCCGTCTGGAAACTAACTAGTCACAGCTTAGTATAGGAATCATATTAGCATACTTCACCAGTACAAAGTTAAGTTTTACCATGTTAGTCGAGTTTAGTTCTTTCCACAATGATCAGATATGCCCAGCAAAAGCCCTGCCTCTCTGTGTGTCTGTATATATAAGATGTGTGACAGAATAACAGGGAAATACTGTAAACCACAAGTGACAGAGGATGGGAGTATCTGGTTTCAGATGCCACCCAGACCCACAACACTGTAATTACAAAGACAAAAAGAAAAGATAAAGACTATCCATACTGTGAAGGCCTGCTGTGTCTCGCTTTGATCCACACCAAGGCTTGTTCACATTCGACCGCCTGTGATTAGACAGCTGAAGGCTACTTACTGTATCTCTACTGTTCAACAGGGCTGCAGGGCAAACGGTTTTTTAGTGAACAAGATAAATGAGAAACTGGTACTATTCATCTGTCTCCTTATACAGTACTCAACAATGTCTGTTCTGGTGGTCACTGAGAATAACCAGGAACAATAATTTCCATACGCAATACATTTTCTGGACGTTCATTTCTTCGCTGACTTAATCTTGGGTGGTGTCCTGTATGCCTTTTTATGGACATAATAAAAATTAAACACTGTTACTCGTGGAGATAAGAAGCTTTTCACATCAGCAACTGTTTCAATCAGTGCAAAAGAGGGCTCACCCAAGACTGGTCCTGGTCTAGAGCCAAGTCAGCCCGTGATGTTTCAAGCTTATCCTGAGAAACAAGGAACAGTATGCAAGTATAAAACAAGGTCAAAACCAATTCTGCTGTGTACGTTTATTGCTATAGTTACATTGCATGATAACTTGGTGCCTACTCTGAGTTTAGGGCAAAGGTTATGGTGACAGCTTCAAGAAGATGACATTTTTTAACAACTGCCTTTCACAATAAGAGACATCACAATGGAAATGACTATACTGGAATTTTTAAAACATGGAAATTAAATTATTTCCCAGTATTTTTCCAAATGTCCCAAGCCTGTACATCCTTCACACAAAAGGATAAAAAAGTCCTGACAAAATTAGTTCATAGAGCACCAATATATTTTCAAGAAAACAAATAGTAAATTGATTTGCTTTTGGACAAATGTGATTCTAATTGTAGGGACAATAGGTCAAATACCCACATCGGCTGCATCTGAATGACTAATGCGATCTTCTCCTTCTTCTCCTTAAAGCAAAGCTCTTTCACACTTCCGGTGAAGCAGCTCATTAACAGTGACAGGATGAGGTTGTACTAAAAAACAGCCACATCTGAATGAGTGCAACTGCTCTGGAAAATAAATAAAAACGTTGATTCTTACCTAGGGTGGCTGTAAAAGATTTTACAAGCACCAGACGCTTTCCTGAGGAATCAAACAATGTTCCACATGGCATGAGTAATTGAATGATCTAATAAAATGCTGTACAGGCCTGGTTACTGTCACTGTAAGTAGAATGTCTTATTCACTCAAGTGATAACCTGTAAAGCATCTCAAGCAAAAGAGCATGGAAGCATTATGCATTATTGGAAAATGAGAAAATGTACTGAGTTGAGGTTTTCTGCACAAACATGAACAGATCAGTAGGGTATCCACTAAGAAAACTGAAAACGCATTCTATCTGAGATTTAAAAGCTATGTCAGATGCAGTGCTGAAGGTTAATCCTCATGTTTACTTTTGCCCCCGCTGGGGTAATTCAGCAGAAGAAGCAGAGACGTAGCTATGCTGCAGAGTAAGTCAAATAATCAAGGAACCCAGCAAAGAGTCTATCTGCACAATACTTATGATGCACAGAATCTTGCCAGTGTTTTTCCAAAAATAACTTCGTCTCCATTATCAGTTCTTTTCCCAAGAACCTTTGGGACTTCCCTAAAAAGCTACATGACAAATATATTTACTTCTTTGGCTGCTACTACACTACCATGACTTCATACCTTTTCTTAGTGAAGAACACAAACATGTCAGCTTGGAGGAGTTATTTCAGCAGCTGGTGGTGACTGCTCAAAGTGTCAGTTACAGGGTTCTGGCACAACTTCACATATTTGTAAGATACTTAAGACTTTAAGGATAACCCAGTAACACTGGTAGCATTGAGAACAACTTTATTGTGAGATCAACACATTTCGGCCTATGGTCTTCCTTAATCAGGGTCACCGCTGTGGCCTTCATCAGGTGGCTGCGATGAGGGCCACTGGCCTCATAATAAAGTTTTTCTTAATACTACAAGTGTTGTTGGAGTTTTGATCCTTCTGAGTTTTGGTTTTAGATTTATTTTAGCCATATACTGTAAGAACATGCGACAAAGAAGAGAGGGAATCCCCAACAGTCTCAAAATCCAGAAGGCTGTGCTACTGGGGGCACACAAATCACACATGATCTGCTATTGAGGGCTTTGTGTGAAGGTATTATAGAAGCTGCAGGAATGTATACTCTGAGGAAAAGTGAAAATTAAGGACACAAATGTATAAAGCTGCAATGGTGAGTCGATTAATCAAATGACAGAAAATCAACAATTCTGATAATTGATTTCAACGTAGTTTATCAATTAAAAACTCCAACCATTCTCTAGTTGCAGCTTCACCAATGTGAGGATTTGCTGCTGTTCTCTGTTTTATATCACTGTAAACTGAATATCTTTGGGTTTTCAAAACAAGGCATTTGAAGTTGAGCGTGAAAGTTCTTTCTTGACCTTGGAAAAAAATCTTTGAACCGCATCTCAGGCTTCCTTGGAGGATGGTGGTTGCTCAAATTGGGAGGGGGGGCTGTGAGAGGGTTGAAAGCTTTGGGACCTTGAGCTAGTGGACCTTGAGTTGAGATTTTTGTTTTGTCAAAGAAATTTGAAGACTTCACATTTGGCTCTGGGAAACTGTGACAGGTATTTTTACCATTTATTGACATTTTGTAGACTAAACAATTCATCAGTTAATCAAGAAAATAATCTGCAGATGAACTAATAGTGAAAATATCCATTAGTTGCAGCCCTAAACATTTATTATCAAGCATTAGCAGCTACTAGATTGTTCTATACAGTCAATGCTGCTAGCACTGGGATGTTCAAACTGTGAAATAAAATGTCCTCCAATGTAAAGACACTCTCTACTTGCAAAGCAAGCTGAGTTCCTGAGATTATTCTCACAAGGCAAATGGTAATACTTTATGTCAATAATGACACAAACAACTCTTGCAACATTTCACATGAAATTTCAGACACCATAGATGCCGGTTTTGTAGGTAAAATTTGCATCAACACTGACAGTGTGTCTTATCTGTTTTTGACATTCTGATCATCTAGCCTGATTTTTTTGTCTCTCATCTTCTGAACCAGCTGAGTTAAACTACTAAGTGTCCATAACTACAAAGTGAACTTTCTAGGTTTCTAGAGGTGCTATAAAATATTTTTTCAGATGGCCTGAGGACATCCTGAGGGACATGATCAAACTGGTTCTGCTCACACTTTTAAAATGAGGATTCAATCTGCAAAAAGGACATACTTAGAAACATGTATGCATAATTTAGCGACAGAAGAAAGAGAGAGGGGGAATTTAGGCCGTCACAGATACAACATTAAAAGCCTGCTCTACTTTCCCAAGCTTTGAGCTTTAAGTCACTCAGATTCCTCCCATCTCTAGAGGCGTCTGCACAGAAATGTTTGATGAGGATGGAGCTGGTTTTTGAGTTCTGTTTTCATGTCTGTGTGTGTTCGTGTGTAAAGTTTAAAAGTCGAAAATTGATTCGGATATTGATCCTGGAGTTTGTGTCTTGGTGTCAGGGACCATTACTTGTATCGATTCAACAAAACCAACAAAAGAGAGGCTTTTGGTGTTAATCTTGAGAGCTACCAAAAAAGACAAATGTCACAGCAACAGCAAAACACAACCTAATAAAAGCTTTTACTATGGTTATATGAGTAACTGACTGCCATGCTATTTACTGTTGCTATTGGCTTATGTCTCAATCATGTCGTCCCTTGTAAGCAAGATCAATAATTTCCCTCTTTACATAAACTGCAATGTCTGAATTCTCTCACGGTAATTTTTCTGTTTTCTGTTTGTTGTATGCAGATGTGACGACTGCATGTAAATGAGGTTGTGTCTATAAATATTTGCACATCCATAAATCAGTGTTGACCCTGACAGGTGTAGTGTGGTTATTGAGCATGAAAAAGTTCAAACAACTGACTATAATTCCAAATGCCTGAATCAAACAAGATAATAAAGGTGATTTGTCATGACAAAGTGTCACATGTCTTTGGAGTCAACCCAAGAAACTGAAGTTAATGGAAATAGAAACTTAAAGCAATAACAGGACTTCCTGTTGAACACAAATAAGTCAAATGTTTCAACTCTTACTCTAAAGTTGACCCACATTTTAATCCTGAATTAGTATCTTAATTGCAGCATTACAGATAGAGTGAGTTCAGTAGACCACGGAAAGCGAGAATAATCTTTGGCTTAGTGGGGGGAAAAAAAGATATAATCATCCTGTAATCTGTTTATGTGTGAGAATACCATGTGATTACACCTATAATACAAATCCCTGTTGCCAGTGTCTGTGCACAGAGCGTGCGATTTCCCCAATGCTGTGTCCCTGGGCCTTCATTCTTCTGAAAATGAGGTATCATGCAAGTCAACCTTTAATTTCCTTGGTAAATGAAGTCACTGTGAGCTACTATCTAGCAAGGAAGCAACAGGAAATGGTTAAGAGTAGGAGGAGGAGGAGGGACAACACAATGTCTGTAGTACAAGTTGTGTTTCCTTCAGGTGGCGGCGCATACCCTACTTCCTGTACAGAACTCACACTATTCTAGTGATACTGTAACTGTACTATTGCTCTGCTTCTGTCTCTCTTGGGGTCATCAGATCATCTCTGCATCATCAGTCTCTCAGCTGTTTTTTTCCCTCTCTCTGTCCCTGTTGTCCTCTGCCCCCCTTGGTTGCCATTTTTTTTTGTCTTGCCCTCTTGCCGTTGTCTGTTCTTATCTCGCGACACTCTCCTGCACACAGCATCCTGTTTGCACTGGGGCAGGACAAACATTGTCTCTGTGTGACGCCGAAGACATTTCACAGGCTATCACGTTTTCAGCATGGGCCCGATATCTCTATAATTGGGTTCTTCCTGCTGTGGGAGTGCTTGAGAGAGAGTGAGAATGGAAAGAAAAAAAGAGGGCAGGAAAAAGAGTGAGCAATAGGGGGGGCCACAGAAGGGCCAGTTTCCATTTCCACCAGGACCCCATTAAAATGTCTCAGAGAAGCCCCACAACAATTCTTTCTGTCATGTTACGTGTACTATGTAGAGCAGAAAGATCAACATACGGATCTGTGTCACACAAAAATAAGTTACATTCATCATTGCTCATCAGGCAAGCCCAAAACAGGGCAAACCTGACTCTCCCCCGCTCTCCCAACAGAAAGCATGTCCAAAATATGTCCAAATCAAGAGTATATCTCCCAAGTAGTCCTCTCATTTAATGGTTCCCCTCGGCATTGACCTTCACAGAGTGCCAGAAAACCGGACTTCCAAAATAAACAGTGGAGAGGGTGCTGGTTTTCCACAATACAGTGCCCAGGCCCAGACCTCAACCAGACTCAGAGTGGATGAGTCACGCCTCAGAAACACCACAACAACCCTCAGTGGTTAAAACCTGGGCTAGGGGAAGACGCTGGACACACGAAAAGCTTGTTAAAGATGACCATCTGCTGAAGTAGCTGAAATGTACAAGTGAAGGCCCCAGCTGTATATAGAACCTGTATTTAAAGGGTTTGGGTGGTGGTATTTAGACTGCTGATGAATAAGAGAGTATTTCCACATGACCTGGTCCTGCAGCTGAACTCTCTGAATCCTTCTCTTCCTTCAGTTTCACCTCTTCCTGCATAAAATATTCTCTGTGGCTCCTCCCTGGATATTTTAAGAAATTTCCATTTGTTCTCACAAACATCAGAAAACTCATAAAACAAACTGTTCATGACACTGTGGAGGGATCCCCCCAACAGGATGAGTTACATGGGCCCTTTGTAAGAGTCATCTGATCTCGTTTTCTGCTGTTTATCTGAGCACAGCACTGGTAAGGTCCATGCAAGCAGCGCATACAAGTTTCCCTTGATTATTATCCTTTTTTGGCAACAAGAGTTCACAATATTGATGAAACACTTGAATAATTTCACAATGCTGTTTCGCAACTTTCTTATGAAATGACATCACAGAGCAGCGGTTGGGAAAGTGATGAGGCTAGCCTACATTTCAGAGGATGTTTCAAGTGTGTCATACATTTGGCAGCGTGAGAAGTAGCAGGCGAACTAGCCTAGAGCCCATGTAGGCCATTTGAAGGAGAGGGGAGAGTGTGAGATATGAAGAATCTTTGCCTGGCCATGGCACTGTAAGATGCTGCCATATAAGAAATGGCATTGGTGTACAGAGGAATATAACATGTCACTCAGTTCAGCTATTCACACATATTTTTCTAGGGAAGTGTACCTAAGTTGTTTGATCTTTGGCACATGGTCTACTGTGACAACACAATCTTGTATCTATGTGAAAAACAAGACTAGGCACAGCGGTGCTTTGAGCTAATGCCAACATCAACATGCTAACATGGTAAAAATTACAATGCTAACATGCTGATGTTTACCAGGTATAATGTTTACCCTGTTCATCATCTTAGCTTATTTTTTGCTACTTAGCACTAAACATAACATACAACTGATGCTGATGGGAATTACATAAGTTTTAATACTGGAAAAAGTGAAACTTTGACTTGATGATGGGTCTGGATGAAAAGACGAAAAGTGTGGGGATTACCAAAGTTATAACAAGTCATCCTGTGAGGATCATGAATGACATGGCTGTGACATTAATTTCATGGCAATTCATCCAACAGCTGTGGAACAAAACAAAAAAAGCGCTAGGAAATAGGTCAGGGGATCACCAAAGTCAGTAGAATTCATCCTCTGAGGACAATAAATGCCTGTACCAAAATACCAAAATGAGATGTATCTTGTAGAAGTTGATATATTTCACTAGAAAAGTTAAAACGTATCCACCAACTGGTGGCGCTAAATGAAAATTCAGGGGATCACCAATAGTTTGGATTCATCCTCTGGGCACAATTAATTTCTGTACATGGCAATCCATCCAACAGTTGCTGAGATATTTCTGTCTTGACCAAAGCAAACCCTTATACACATACTGCTAGATCATATAGATGAGTGGGAGCTGCGATGTGGGCAGACACTGAAAACAATGATCACCTGAACAAAGGCAAACAATTTTGAGCACAGCGGACTGCAAAAACTGAAATCTGCCCTGCCTGAGATCTCTTCCTATCCTCAAAATGATTCACTGTTTTCAGGCATTAATTCTCTGCAACAGTGTCCTTGCCGTCTGTGGAGCTACATCTCCCTTTAGAGTACAGTGGGCCTCACAACACACACAACACACCTCATCAGTTTTACAAATGCAACCACACAGATTCCTATTTACTTCAGTCTGTTCCCATTCATCATCTGATATATCTAATCACGTCTCCCGGGCAGTCCTGTCACTCTCTGGTGACCTTCCAGCAAAATAAGGGCATACAATAAGACAGGACAAAATGGGGAAACTGCACACAGTCAGACTGCTACACACACACACACACACACACACACACAGGATAAGGAGTGTAGACTGGTCATCAGGAGAGACGCGTAAACAGGAATTGTTCTATGTAATCTCTCCGCTCCAGATGCAAAATTCATACAAACTCACATCAATTCAAACACCCTTTGCCTAGACACACACACTGTTGTCTCTAATAAAAACTAAACCATTTGGGCTAACTCAAACTCTACTTAGCCACACAGACAGATATAAAACATTGTGTGCCTAAACTCGCCTTCGCTTCCTCCGAGGTGAAATGGACGTGAGTTTATGGCACACTTACACTTTCCAATATGGGGGGGTTAAGCCATAGGGCCATTATTTTTTTATTTATTATTATTTTTTGACTCTTGGCAGCAAAGTGTCATCTCTCCCACCACAGTGTGATGAACAAAAACGAATGAAGGATTATCTTTAACACACATAATGACTGAGTTGATGGCAATGATGGTAACCATAGCTACTGGAGGAAGACCGAAACCTAGTATAGGCTGGACCGTGTATGGTCAATGTGCTAAACTGTGGCCAAATTGTTCCACAGATAGTCAGTGGTGGTGTCTATAACGTGAATTCGTAGATATTAAATGTTCATCTGCAATTCTCTGTAGTGGTCCCAGTAACAGTTGTTCTTAAAGTGTACTGAAGCAGAATATCGCATGACATGACTAAGCTACATTTGAGTCAAAAAATGTTATAAATGCAGTTAAATGAAGAACAAAACTCTCCATTCATATCTTAAGATGTCTGATTTGAAAGAGAACTGAGCAAAAGAATGAAGCAAATGACACTCAGTAATGGTAAATGTTAGAGTTTATTAATTAGTCATTATATTATACAAGGTGAAAGGTATGAGTATGAGTAAGTACATGACTTTCGCTGACGCTTTAGATTGTCCCTAACTTACAGTCCCTTAATATTAGACTGCATCCGCCTTTCTCCTCTGCCGCAGTATGAACTGCTCCACAAAAGAAACATGGTTTGTTGTGAATAATAATAATATTCAATGCAGCTAACTACCCTGACATTGAAATCTTCAAGTACCAGGAAAAAGCCCCAGTGTTAATCTGCCATATCAGATGGTGGCACTGGGCAGCTGGGCCGAGGGGAGTAGAAGTAGAGAATATGACAGGCAGGAACGGCCAGACCCAGACCAGCATCTCTGGCCACCTATCTCCTTAAGTGACCCTTCACACACCACTTTAGCTCTGCCAGCAGCCAATCAGATAAGACACTCACTCTGCCTCTCACATCTCACTGCCACTGTGTTTGGATCCATGTGTGCAAACAATGTATATGTGAGCACAAAGGACAGAATAATTGGCTCAGTCAAGACCAACACCCAGTGGGGTAGAGTTACTGCTGATAATGCAAACATACAGTAGCAATAACTCTACTTAGCCATAATTTAGCCATAATTTTATTCAGAGACGGTCAAATAAGCATGCAGCATGTTTAAACAGAAAAGAGCACACATACAGACATTGAGCACTTCCACTGGAGGAGACGGGGATTCAGCGTTTTGCTCAAGGGTAACTTGGAAGTAGTTTTTAGAAATTGGGTGATCCAAATTGACAAAGTTCTGGCCAGTAGGTTCTCATTACACTTCTCAGACTTCTAAATGTTAAAGTGAACTGCATCCTTGAGTGATGGCTCTGAAGTTGAACAACTGCACTAATTCATGGCAATGAAAATGGACTGACAGGCAACCCCTTGCTTATTTTCAAGTAATAAAAGCCCGAGGCGGGACCAGTGAACAAACAAAGGTCTGCTGCTGCTGCTGCTGCTGCTGAGCTGGAGCTCTGACTAGCGATGCTGCTATTCAGAGCAGCAGGCCAGACAGGTTTAGACTCCTTCTGCTGCCATCTCTGCTCATTTAAGTATGAGCATTGAGACCCCCCAAGTTGTGTTTTCGCAGTCATATGTTTAACCTGGCTACGTTACACAGACAGGTGCATTGCTAGGACAAAACTTGACCATGTAACTGAGACTTGGGGTGAAGTTTTATAGTTACAGTCTACTGATGACTACAGGTAGATATCCAGAGGAAGATGAGTGCAACAGAAGAAGGCATAACTAGGCCAGGGTGTAAGGGTCAACGCCACACTCCCTGTAAAGTAGATGAATGTTCCTAGAGTCCATATCTCTGTAACTCTAGATATAAAGATAATAAAGGTGTGCCACGTGAAGAAGCAGCCAGGCAATCGTTTTTAACTCATTTTACAAGACAGGAGCACAAACCAGATGCCAAACCTTGTAAACCCTTGTACTATTTTGTGTCTGACAGTTTTATGTATATTGGACAGCTTTAAATAGCCTAAGTACATGAGTTTTTCTTCTGCCATACTCCTTTAGTGGCACAGTAAAGCTGCAATGTTTCTACAACCCAAGTGACACACTAACCAGGGCTTGAGCAGGAACATGCATTTAAAATTTTTACTTAGACAGTTTAACAAGGCTTCCATCTGTCATGCAGACAAAGCAAATACCTATAACAGCTAAATGATGAGCATTAGCAGGTGGATAAAATGTACTCCTTTTTCACCAGGCATTTGTCTTCCCTTTCTAACAAGCCTCTCGCTGGCCAAATTGGGTAATAAAAGCCTGTGAAGCAGGCAAGGTAGAGTCGGTACCATCTGTTCAGCTGGTATGTGGAGTAGCTTCTCAGGGCTGGCCTGTCCCATGGAGTCCGAGAGGGACTTGTGTAAAGGAGCGCTGACAGGCTGCAGGCAAATGGCCAGGGCAACCCTTCAGACAAGTGTGTGTGTGTGTGTGTGTGTGTGTGTGTGTGCATGTGTACGTGGCAAGTGTGAAGTCTTTTTCCTTTTATCTACGGCCTGTCAATCCAATGACCACTTAAATCACTCCTTAACTGTCCACCTTTCTGTTCAGATCCGCGCTACAAACTGTTTACTGTTCCAGTGGCTCAGCAATCTTCAGCGCTTTCATCAACGAAGCGCACTGAACTACAGACACACTCGCTGACACTCCTCTGACACACCTCTGATATAGCAGCAGCAAGACCTCTCACAAACACTCGACACGCTCGACAGGGAACACATCACTCCAGTCCCGGCCAAATTACACTGGCTCCCCATTCGGTACAGAATTCAATTTAAGATTCTATTGATTACTTTTAAATCCCTATATTTGTCTATATTCTGCTCCGAGACCCCTCAGATCAGAGAATCAATTGTTGTTAAAAGTTCCACAGTTCAGGCTTAAAACAAAAGGGGATCGTGCTTTTACTACTTCAGCTCCAACGCTGTGGAACAAACTCCCCCTCAATATAATATTAAAAACTTTTAAAAACCCACCTGTACAGACTGGCATGTTTATAATATCTTTATAATGTCTATTCAAATTTTTTGTTTTAATGTTGTTGTTATTTTGTTTTATCTCTCTATGTTTGACCACTTCTTGAAATCCCTGTTTTTATGGCATTTTCTGTGTATGATGTTTTTTTTTTATTTTTTGTTTATTTCTCTATGATTCGCTATCTTTGCGCCTATATTGTATGGTATTGTTGTTGTGAAGCACCTTATAACTCTGGTTTTGAAAGGCACTATAGAAATTATTAATAAAATATTATTATTATTATTATTATTATTATTATTATTATTATTATTATTATTATAATAGATGTAAGTGTTGCTACTGTAAGAAATCGCAACAAAAACACAGTGCAATTTGGAATGTGTCCCTGAGGGAACACAAAAAAGCACCAGCAAGAGCATTATTTTGACAAGTTAAATCACAACTTAGCTCTTAAAATACCCTACTTGATTTATTGTCTCCTTTGCTAGCCACCTCACTGTTTTTGTCACTGGAAGAGGACATTTGGGTGAGGCTCAATACTTAACTGTCACAGTTTCCCAGGCCCGGGAGCATGGGGCCTTTTTCCGGCAACACCATAAAGAAATAATAGGATGTCTTGGACAAAGATATACTTGTGGTTGAGGTCTATATATAGCTGCCAGAGGAGAGGCAGAAGTGGTGGAGAGGCGAGGGAGGGTCTGCATTGTTCGAGCTGTCCGCAGTGGAAACTTTACTGTCGGTAGTGGAAGACCAAGTGATAACCCTCTGCAAAGGCCAGGGATGATAAGGCAGCGAGTGGGACCACACGCACACAGGAACACACAGGAACACAAACGCACGACTCTGCACAAATGCACACATATGCGCTGGAAAACTGGCAGAGGCCCAGTGACAATTTCAGAAACAAAGGGGAAATCAGCAGGGAGTGGTCATACTCCCACACGGCGACTCTGGCACATCAGCACGGTCGACAACAGGCCTGCAGCAAACCTGCTTTTTAGCTAAGAACTGTGATCACTATTACTGTAATAAACATAAAACGTTCTATCTCAATGCTGGGTGACAATATTTTATTTACAAAACATTTGCACTGTTATATAAAAATCGAATTCCCTCATTTCATTCATTCTGAATTTAAAAAATACTTGGATTCCCATCAGGAATCTTTCACTGAAGACATGTCATAGTAGGAAAAGCACAGGTGCAAACAATGGAATTAGTGGTGGCTGAATTCCATTTAGCTGCTTCAGTTTCAGGGTCCTGGTATGGCGAGTTCCCTTAAGATGCTACCTTAAGCTAATAACGTGGTCTATGAATGCTATGCGCACAGCAAGGGGCAAAGTTTACTGCGAGATGAGGAAGAGGAAGATGAGGTTTAAATCTGTTCATACGTGTGCTCAAAACTCATGAAGACATGCCGAGCTTAAAGGTCCATCCGAGACCTCGGAAAAAGAAGCTTGACAAAATTCTTAACTCAAGGTCCACTTATTAGATTTCTGTCGCATCTCATGGCCTTCATCAGCAGATGGAGTTTGTTCAGTTGTATGGAGACTGAAGAAGTACTTATGAATAAATAATGACTTAATTGATAAATATAATACATGATTATAAAGTACTCCATTAATAACAAATAAATACTTCATATTCATATAAAATGTCATTCTATGTGATAACAACAGTGCTATATGATTTGTCATCCATTGCCTGTTTATATATCAGATGCTTGCAGATGATTCACAGGAGTTATAGTACATCCCTATGTGCTACAGCCACATGACAGTGTGTTAGTAGTAGAACTATTTATTATTTGTTTATATACTGCTGATAATGCTAAATAGGTGGCGTTCAAGAAAACTAATGTGTATGTGATTGCTATAGAAAACCTAAAAATGCTGCACGCTTGCATTGCCTCGCGTTGAGCATGTAGCATGAGATACCAGCTGGTGCAAAGACAGAGGAAGACAGATTGTCACAGTTCAATGCTGAGGTGTCTCCACTGTTTCTGGCTAAGGTCGATTTTACTGTTTTAGAATACAGTACTAATCTCATCTTTAGTATCTTGAAAAAAATAATACATTCAAGGCCCTCAACTGTTCTGGGCCTTCCATTTTCTCCAGAAGTGAGAGTGGGAGGACTAATGATGCAGCAATTAAAGCAGGCGCCAAGCTGCAACACCACAGCAGCTTGCTGAGGAGTAACACTCAATACCACCCGCCACCCGTGCAGCTGGCCCTGTGCTTGCATCTGAGGGAAGAAAACAACATGAGCACGGTGGATGCAGCACGAGAAGTGACCAGCAATAGCCACAAAACTAATATTTCCATGTACTCTATGTATACAGTACACATCTACAGTCAGTATTCCACACTAAGCTTTCTCAAGTATAATAAATGCAAAGCTGAAACTCTTTGGAGTGCCATGTGACATATAACAGGAGCTATCAAGCTATTTCAGTAGTGATGGAGTGCCAGCAGCGAGTGTGTATTAGTGTGTGTGTGTGTGTGTGTGTGTGTGTATTATGTATTGCTCTATCAGCGTACATCTTGGCTTGCCTTAAATGGGAACCAGAGAGTGTCAAACAGTCAAATACTGATGTTCATTGGGAGGGAGTTTTCCATTATGGCTTAGCAAGTTGTTGAGAGAAACCAGACGTAGTTCTGAGTGATGGAAGATATGCTTTGGAGCAATGTAACACTCTGATTGATTGCGCGCTTTTTAATTCACCAAAAATGTATGTTTGTGACCAAATCGTACCCAATAACCGAGCAAACAGTAATACCATTCAGGTGCTCTGACCAACTGCATGACTCCAGAGCAGGAAACCCGAAAGAGCAAGAGGCTAGAGGAAAAGTATAGTCATCAGCATAGTCAGTACCAGGCCCTGCTTAATGACTTGGCCAGACCAGCTAGTACTTTTTCAGGCTGGGGCCACGGTGGAAAAAAAACAATGGCCTTAACTGGGAAATATTCACCCACCGACTATACGTGGACCAGAGACAATAAGCACTCTCCATCAAAGGCTTAGGGTTAAATAAACACTCGTCCTGCTGGGAATGTGTGGCTGAGTGTGTATGGGAAAGAGATAAAGGGAACTGGTGAGTGTAGAGGTCTCTGCGGGGGATAAAGGGAGTGAGAGAACCCTTTTTTCTCTGGATTAATAAACCAGCACGCAGTAACACAGCAGATGCAAAGAAGCTAGACACCAGGAGAGACTACATCTTGAGACTTTCCCCACGTGCCCAAAATTTACATTTTTATCTAACCTGCAAAACAAGTTCATCACAGCAGAAGACTTTGCAGAGGACGTGACACTAGGGCTGTGCGATATGACGACATATGTGGTGTGACGATAGAAAAACGTGCACCGTTTCATATTATGGTCTAGCATTTATTTAGTTGTGTCCCAAATCACACTCGCACGACGCTTTGGCCGAGAGTGAACGTGACACAGAACGGGGTAGTTTACAGGAGCAGGAGAAGGACTCCGACTGGCCAAGACAAAACGAGGAGCTCGTACGTAAAAGAGGGGCTACTTCTGTCACATGGGCGTGGTTTGGGTATAAAGGTCTGACACGGACCAGAAAACCGTAACGTTACTTTGCAAATGATGCCGCAGACCGGTCCCCACGACAGACCCAAACACCACTAACCTCTTTTACCACCTACTCAAGAATCATGTCAAATAGTACAGAGAGAGTCTACAGGTGAGAGCCACAAAAGTACAGTCGAGGCTCAAAACAAACCCCAGACTCAGACGTAGCAAGAGGCTTTTGCCCACAGCACAAAGGTTCTAAATAAAAGGAGAAAAATAATCCAATATGAGTAAGTACCTTTAATTTGTTGAGTATATCATTCGAAATGTAATAAGAAATAGGCCTTTCCATGTCTTCATTTTTATTCATTGAATTTACAGAAAATGTGCTATATTGTGATATCGTTATCTGGATATGAAATGACCTATGACCTATTTGACATTCATCATGACACCAGCCTAGCCGAGCCAGGTTAGCTGTTTCCTCCTGTTTCCAGTCTTTGTGCTAAGTTAAGACAACTGTCTTGTGGCTGTAGCTTCACATTTAGCTTACAGAAATGGTTACAGAGTGGTATCCATCTTCTCATCTAACTCTCGGGAAGAAAGCGAAGAAGCGTATTCCTCAAAATGTTGAACCAGAAACAAAAAGCACATATATTAAAGAACCCTCGATTCTTATAAATTTAGCAAAGGCTTCATTTTAGAACTGGTTCTCAATATCCAACCCTAAATGTTATTCATACCTAAAGGGTCAACTGAAAGGTGTTCTCCATACCAACTATTATTCTTATTCGGTTTATTCCTCAGGGACAGTGCATATTTCATGATGTAGACAGGTCCCAACCAGTTGACTCTATGTCAGCATTGGCCTCGCAGGTTCAGAGCTGATTTAAAACAGTAGATGGGGTGTTGAGCCATTTTCAACCCATGAAATGCTGATTTTTAAAGATTTGGTAAGAAATGTCAATATTAACACCAGCATTGATGTGTTTCATCACAGCACAGTCACATCATTTAGTTTACAGCTCAAAAAACATGTTTAAGTGTGCAGAACCTCTTTAATAAACATTACTGTAAATATGCCAGAATTAGTCAGGAGGCTAGTTTGCATCCATAGTCCCTGACCAGGTGTGAAGTTGGCAGCCTAAAGTCAATCTAAAATCAAGAAAAAAGTTTAAAACAATAATCATGATGTAAGGTATGCAGTAAAAACAAAACACAGACACATATAAGACAGATATTAGTTGCTCGTGAATACACTGAAATGAACACAAATTGTTCTCATCAGTTTTTGTAAAGAAACTATAACATCTTCTATCAGCCCAACTGTGACTACAACATAACAACTTCAGTTTAGTTAGCGCTGGTGTTAACACAGCAGGCAGCAGACACCGTTTGACTTGAATTGCTATGAATAACCAACACATTAAAATGATATTGTCTCAAAAAGGTAACCTGTGAAATAATTTGGAAGATCTTAATTCTGGACCTTGCCTTAATCAAGTCAGCAATGGCTAGGGGTCGGTTTGATTTTAACACGGCACAGTTAAGTGAACAGATTCCTCAAACAATTCTTGTTTAACACGATAATGTCACTTCTGAAATAAATGAATTGAAAGTGAAGTACTGCTGAGCCTGTAATAATGTCCTAAAAAGTCAGTAAAAACATCCAGTCTGCAAAGACGTGATGTCCGTGACCAACATACAACTTCATGCATCCTTGTTTTTTGAGCAAAACCTGCAGCTGCTGGTGATAAGAGCCCTATGGTGTAACGTGGAGCAGAGCAGGGAGGACAGATATCTTAAGCACGGGCAGGCCGCGAGCCATGGCTCCTTTATTTCAGAAGTCCGGCTTCTATGGAGACAAAAGAGGTATGAGTACTTCTGTAATCATTCAGTTTGTGCGTCTCTCCCCAGCAGACTCAGTTGCTTAGAGAAAACACAGCAGGACGCAGAGAAAAGCCTGTGCATGTGTTCATGTGAGCGTGTGACTATAACAAACACAGTAAGCGGTGTAAAACTGACATCGTTACAACAGATCGTATGTAAGTGAAGTGGACATGGATCATAGATAAAAACACAAGAGGACAGGAGGCCTGCTGTTGCTAAGCGAGCTCCTTAAAACACACGCTTTGGGTTTACAAGATGAAAGTGAGCCAAATTCCTTTGATAAACAGCGCTGACGCAAGTTTGAGTACTGCACATAAACTGTGCACAGAATTCTAGGTATAAATACCAACAGTTTCACAACACATACACACCATTAAAAACATAAAAACATAAACCTCTTTCTGCAAACAAAATGTGCTCCTAGAGAAAATCATAGCTCTGGGTTTGTACTTACAAAGTATAGAACATCCCAGCCGTAACAAAGCCCACATGGTCAGCCTCATCCGGAGAGATGTATAAAAAAAAAAAAGTGAGAAGCACGCGAGAAGCTGTGAACTTTCTGACCACATCTATATGAGGAAAAAGGGTCACTACTCTCATCATGCAGAACCCTCCGTGTACAACACCTATATCAAACGACTGACGGAGGAGTTAAAAAAGGGGTTCCACTCAAATCCCCATGCGCTGGTATCAAAAAGGTTGATTTTGGCCTCTGTAAAGGTCTCTCATATCGTAAAATAACATGACATGCAAGACAGAGAGCAGTAACTTCCCATCAAAGACTTTTCCAAAATCATACACACACTTATTATGAGATTGGATGTCAAACCTTTGCCCTGATGATGGTCTAATGACAGAAAGCTTGGCTTTAGCATTAAGTACTTGCGTGGGACCTAAGAGTGCAGAGCCTTCCTTTCTCCATACTTGATGTTTTTGGCCTGCATTGACCTTCTCAAAAATGACACACAATGGAAATGAAACACTCCACGTCCCTCTACTCGAGCCATCTACTCAACAAAACTGCATGACCATCAAAACACGAGACAATAACTGTTTGATATATTCACCTGTCAGTTCACCCAAACCACAAAATAAAAGCCATGTTTTCTTACTTACCACTAGTGGTGCCATGCAGATACTTTTGGTTTTTGTCATGAGGTTTTAATTATCTGTCTTTAAAACTACAACCCGCGCAAGTGAAATTCAGCTCCTCTTCACTGTGTGGGATGGCAGCAGATATCTCGGACAGTAGCTAGATACCACTACAGCTAAGTGAGATTTTTGGGGATTTGGGTGAACTGAACCTTTAAGGTTGAGCTTGGATTTAATGCATGCTGAAGATATGATGTGATGCAAAATAACTCAAATAACCAACAAGAAACTATGTTATTTTAACAGCAGAAGGACATTGTAATATTTTAACAACTTAAATGTGACACAAGAGGCAAGGAGCTGTACTTATACTGACATTCTTTGTCTAATGCAAGCAAAATCAATGAACATTTACATTGATTTCACCGTAAATACACTCAACATTCACTAAACACACGACTTGCATCCTCAAAGACAATGAATGAGTCAACAGCCGGGCATGTCTGGACGTGGAGGTACAGTTTGGGAAATCCAACGTGTGTGCGTTCTGGCTGAGCACTGAGACATAGAGACCTCCTTCAGGTAACTCCTCTCTGCCTGTCAGCTAACATTCATGTGCAGATGGGAGATGGCTGCTGCTGAAGCCTCATGGCCCCCGGCAGGGCTCTAACTTCTACTGATGCACCGTAGTGACATTACTGCACTGTGGGTCTGACATATTACCACCTAATCAGACCTACATGTTTATGAGCGCAGAGCATTCTGTTCTTAACCCGGTTACTCAAGTAACCTGGTTTTGTGTTGATGCATGGAAATGTCATACAGTAAACTGGTTAAAATAACCCACTAACAACCTAAATCTTCCTAAAAAAGGCAGCATAGACTTCCATATTAAACACGGTAATGTTGGCTCGGAAACTTTTGGTACTATGTGGTTGTCGATGTCTGTGAAAATCAGACTCGCACAACACTACGTTTTGATGGCCACAGAAAGTGACAGCAAGCAGTACAAATCAAAATAATACACTTAAAGTGTAACTCCACCCTCAAATTCTGCTAGAACCCTCTCTCCCAGCATATTTAAAAAGTGCAACGAGTGAGGGAACAACAACTGTAGGAGGTGTGGCCTCGTGGCTACATGTGTGGGAGACACGAGAGACTGACTGACACTGATTAGAGTCTTTTTTTTTTTTAAATTACATTTCATGACATAGACAGGTCCCAACCGGTTGACTCTATGTCGACATTGGCCTTGCATGTTCAGGGCTGATTCAAAACAGTAGATGGTGTGTTGAGACATTTTCAACACGTTTAAGTGTGCAGTACCTCTTCAATAACTAGTTTGGAGCTCTTAAACATCTCCTGTCTTTTGCATCTGACCTTAATGAGCCTTGTCAATTACTATGGTTACTGCAACAATCGCCGGAGGTGACTTTTACCTCTTGTACTGAAAGGAAAGATCCAAGGTGATCAAAATAAAAGTCTCTGGACCACAACAACATAACATGACCGAACACAAGCAGAAACAATCACTTGATACTGAGCCTCCATTGTATTACTGTATGTGAGTTTTCATGGGGACTGAACCCCCACTGCTGTCTCTCCAGGGAATCTAATGAATGAGTCCTTTCCTCATCAGTGGGATGGGTGGGGGGTGTCCCTCTCTGGCTTTCCCATCCTGGATAATTATGGCTCTTGGAGTGAACCCAAGCTTCCCTTGCCCCGCGTCGACACTCCCACCCTTATCCCAGTTCCTTATCTGGGTCCAGTGGGGCCTGGCTATTCATTGTCCCTTTCTGCTCACACACACATTGTCAAATCCTCCCTGAGCGGGGTCAATGAACTCTGGAAAAGGTTGGCTGTGTCGACCCACTGTCTCATGTTATATATTACTGAGAGTTTGGTGTGTATGTCGGTCTCCATATTCACATATACATCTGTGAGTGCGTCATTTCCCCCTGAGAGACCCCCACTATCAACTCTCCTGGCTGGTTCGCTGAGAGACTGCTTATTTTGCCTGGTAAGATCAACAGCTCAGGCCAGCCTTGGGGAAAAGATCATTCTCCACATCAGCAGCGTGATCATCTCCACACCTCTGCTGGTTTGGGCCTGAGCAGATTCTGTCCGGGGGGCATGGCGACCTGACTCAGGACCAAGGAGATACAGCTCGGAAAAACAGCCAGATAAGCTCGATGTTAGCACTAGTCAGTCACAACATCATCTTTCTATTATCTCTGTACTGTGCCGTTTACTCCCACCCAGCACTATGTTCTCAGGATTGTACACCATTTGAGTTACTGGAAAGGTGAGAACTCTTCAGTTAGCTCAGTTGCTAGTTCACACAGTTATCTGTACCACCGACTCCTGTCTCATAACTGTCTGCAAACCATTCCTCTTGTGGAGCATTTTATACTCTGACAGAGGAATACTAAATAAAACTGGAGCTGTGTTGCAACCTCCATTTAGGACTCTCAGTTCCCACAACGGTCAACCCTATCAAGACAGCTTGCGAAAAACGAAATATGTGCGCCCCTGCTTGCAAATCCACCGATTGCTGCGATTCTATCAAAATGAATGCAGGAGGAATGCGAGGAGAAGTGTTGTTGTTATATTGTCCTTCTCTAAGGCCAGAAATCCCACTCTACGGAATGATTACTGAATCACTGAATGATATTCAAATCTTGTGGTTCCCCAAATTAATTCAGATGAACGCTAAAAATAAAAGACGGACATTGCAAAATAGCTAGTAAAGGAAGTGGTGACATCAAAGGACAGCAAGCTATTACTCCTTTATGTTACCTAATTATTTTGTGTGAAATTTTGTGGAAGCTAACTTGAGGTCACAGTGATCGGCTGTAACAAGTCAGTGAGTCCCAGAAGAAAACCCAGAGCACTGAGTGACGCAGACGACGGGGCTTACCTTTCATAACACAAAAGAAATGATCCTGGAGGGCCCTCAGCATTTTACCCCTGGTGACAGGATGGAGAGGCTGTGAGAGGCTTGACTCTGTGCAGAGTAGCCTTTCCTTAAAGACTTGAACACCATCATACTCTGCTGCAATAACATCCCTCCACTTCCAAAATTAGGTTTTAATGCAATGCCAGTGCACACAATATGCAAAAAATACAATACACTTTTTATTGCATGGTGTTGTTTGACTGATAACAGCAGGTTGCAACATTCGCACCACATTAATGCAACCATTCTCACATTGTCATTACCACAGAGGTGATCTTTTCAAATAAAAGCATTTGCTACAGTCTAATACAAATACAAGGTATACCACTAATAATATTGCAATACCATAGAATTTTCTACCATCTGACATTTTCTTCAATGATAAGGATGTTTTTATCAGTACTCAATATAATAATATATAAATATAACTATAATATAATTAAATTATATAGTGAGGGAATAATAATAAAGAATTTGTGGTGATAACCAAATGAAAATACACTTTTGAATATAAAAACTCAGCAACAGCTTTTCTATGAATCAAGAACTAAATAAGACATTACATTACATTAGTGTAATTTCAACTGTCAAATACCATCAGATAGTGTTAAACATATATTATTTGTTACATATATAATTGCCACTGTCGGATGCTACATACTGATGAGGAATATGTTGTACTTTCAGTTCTGACTTTTGCTGGTGACAACTTTCAGCTCTTTCCTTTTGAAATTCTAATTCCGTGTTATGACAGGATGGAGGAGGGCTGAGCGGGGAGAACACCGAAATAGCATCATCTGATCTTTCTTTCATAAACTTTTCCACTCCTGCAGCAACACACTGGAACAGACTTTGGCAGGGGAAGAAACGCAAAAATCAAGCCGTCAGATGAAGCATTTAGTCACAGTCTCTGCTGCTGAGCTCCTCCTCATAAAACTTGAGCTAACAAACCTGGAGAAAACACGGAGAGCTGGACGCAAAGTAAAGACTTGATATTAAGAATAAAGCTATTCTCACATTGTTAGCTTCCTCCATTTCAACCTCTTATCAACACAGCATCACGTCTGGTATCACACATTAGCACTGCTATTGCCAATGCTATAAATACACATCCTGAATGCTCAATTCCATCATTGAGTTAGGGAATTCACTACCGTCAGCCATGTGACTAAAGACTAAATATAGTTTCCAGGGTCTATGCTGGCTGCAGCAACATCTTCACATGTTTACGAGGAAAACACATTTGAACCACACTGCTCCTTAGCACTAATGAGATGCGGAGTAAGTTTGGTATTGGTCAAATACTTCCCAGCCACACACACACACACACACACACACACACACACACACACTCTATAACGGTCATCGAAGACACAATCACGGAACCCATCAGTTCTGGGAGTAACGGCTAATGTTTCAGGGATTCCGGTGTAGCCAGCGGATATCCGGGCCAGGACTTCCTCTTCAGTGCGCCGGCCACTGTTTACAGTCCAATTAGAAAATAAAAAGATAATAATAAATCATAAAATAATAAAAAGCAAAACTCTAGGGTTCAGAGATTGATAAAAAGCTAAATCGTCGTCAGACGATAGCCAGTGGGTAGACTGCATTTCAGCCAATGCGTTTCGCCTCTTTTGCTCTCCACACGGACTGTTTACCTGCATGCAACCAAAGCCCGCTCAAACGTGATTGGTCAATAGTACTCAGACTACAAATGGACTACAAACGGAAACTAGAACACTTCTGATACCAAAATCTCGTCCCTTGGCAACAGATTCTGTATTCATATGCATATATCGTTTATAGAGATTATTGAAGACAAAGTACTGGGAGCTTCCAGGTTTAAGTCAGGCAGGAATTTTTCCTATCTTTGGAGGTGTAAATGTGCCAGCTCAGTGGGGTCCAGGCTGTGATAGCCTGAGGTAATGAGCTGTCAGTGGACAGGAGAGGGAGAAACAGAGAGATGATGATGAAAAATAAGTTGGAAGGCCAAACCAAGCAATCTGTTGCATCACCGTATGGTCATCTTGGCATGGCAAACAAGAGGTGTAAGTAATTAAAAACAGAGTGGTTGTAACCAAAAGAAAACCACAGCCAGTGACCAGTGTTTACTGCAATGAGAGCACTTGAGGAGAATGTAGAAGCCGTCATCAGGATACTAGGAACAGAGAGGAGTCTGTAGCCTTCAGAAGCAGAGCAACACACCAGCTTACATCCTCAGCCATAAAAGCTAGCTGGAGAGCTGGCATCTGTTTGTCAGATTTTAATCATTTGGATTAATCCAACTGGGCTTTCCAACTGGAGAGTCTCCAAAAGTCATGATATGATCTCTCAGTTACTGTCAGCAAGCCAGATTCAGTTACCACCAGAGATCACATAATGGGCAAGGACACTCAAATCACACCTATAGTTTGTTCTCTCTGGACCAAAGCCCAGTGGAAAAGTTGATTTTGGTACTTTTCTGCTTGGTTTATTTAGGTTCAAACTGCACAAATGCAAGCAGTCGAAGGCCTGTAAACATAACTGACAAAGACTTTGAAGTAGTTTTGGGGTGGTGGAAGATGCTAAATCAAGTGGATTCCAGTCCCTGAAACTTAAGGGAAGCATGACGGACATATCAGCACAGGCTTGTCTGAGATATATGTTCTCAGATGTTCATGTCAGGTAAGGAAAACATGAAATACAGGTGGTAGCTTTCATGCAGCACTTGGGCATTTAGTTAAGTTAGGTTTTTCAAGCAGGATTTCAATGCCCAAACTTTCCTTTTTGGAGTTGTTTTGCTGTAACTGGTTTGTTGGTATAATAGATTACCTTCACACTAGAGCTGCAACTAACGATTTTCAGATTTTTTTCACAATGAATCGTTTAGTCTATAAAATGTCAAATAAATTGCTTCTTTTGTCCAACCAACAGTCCAAAACCCAAAGACTCTTCATTTACTGTCAGAAATGACAAAGAAAAGCAGCAAATCCTCACATTTAAGAAGCTGAAACCAGCAAATGTTTGACATTTTTTCTTGAAAAATGACTGCAACGATGAATCGATTATCAAAATAGTTGGCAATTAATTTTCTTTCGATCCTCTAATCTATTAATCAACTAATCCTTGCAGCTCTACTTCACACTTCAAGAATAATACCGCCATCCTCTTTCAACATAAAACCTGCACCTTGGGCGTCATGGTGCTGTTATTTGGTGACACCCAAGTCCAGCCAGCTGGCGTTCTCCTGTTCAAACAAACCAGTACTAAAAAGGAAAACACTCCAGAGCTCTCCAAACATGCTCGATGTGAACATGCCCACATACTGGCACGAGGTTCCAACCAGAGTGACAGGTAACTAATGTAATGACTCTACTCCATCATCAACCTTGTTTGTTCTTCAGGTTGGTGCAACAGGTCTGCTATTGTGTGACTTGCTTGTAAGGTACCACACAGGGCTGAACAATTAATCTAAATATTATCAAAATCGCAATATGGCCAAGTGCAATATCCAAATCCAGGGTGAGAAATGAACTTTTTAAAATGTGAACATCTACCAGCCACTGACAGATAAATGTTTAAATTCACCAGCCACTCAATAGTAAAAAAATGTTTTGTGTCTCAAATCTACCAGCCACTTTCATATTTTACCAGCTGGTGGCTGGTGCTAACTTCCCACCCAGCAAACCGCAGGAGCTGCACTTTTTCGATAAAGGCAAAATGTGTCACAACATACCATTATAATAAAGCATTGTGTTGCTACAGAGATGCCCCAGCCTGCTTGTTTGGTACAGACCCCAGCAAAAATCACATCATCATCATTTTTATATTTTTTTCTGTGAAAATGAAATGCAAAACTTACTTTTGACTGTCTCATATCGCAATCTCTGTCAAAAATAATCACAATATGATTTTTTTTTGCATATTGCTCAGCCCTAGTACCACAGTGTTTTAAAGTTTTAAATTATCTCCTGAATCAAGAAAGCTACTTATTCATTCATTTATTCACTACTCTGTGCACTCGCTCTCTTTTAGCCTATTTTCCTGTAATGGCCGCTAGCAGGCATGACAACTGACAACAGTTGACAGTTAAACACAATCATTAATTGGCCTTCATCTGTGGTGAACTGTGTACTCCAGGCTGACTCTGGATCAGGAACCCCGCAGTGCCATCCCACTGTGTCTTCAGGATGGGAACGAATAATAAAACCAAGCCTGGGGAGTGGGTATCCTAAGGCCTGGGAGGGGGTTTAAATGAGTGTAGGCTATGATGTAGAATAATGTACGTTAATGCTGCATCGTCATCTGGCAGTCATTTAATAAGCCATAACTGTTTCAGCTCAAGGTCAACATGTAACATTTTTTGCTCAACATAAATTAGGAACATTTGTTACATGGGAGGGCAGTTTTTAATCACTTGAACATTTCAATCTAAAAGCACTGTCTAGCAAAAGACCAGCAGTGGTGGTGGTGGTATTTGCAAAAAGCAAATAATAGATGGCTTGATGGCTGTTTAAACATGGGAGAAACCAATGTTTGCCATTAGAATTAGATTCACCGAGGATGGCTCAGAGGGAAAATAACATGAGCTTGTTTGTCTTTTGCTGTAGCTGTTTTAACTATAACTGAAGAAAAATAGAAAATTCAAATGGGCTGAATGACACAATGAGGCTGACCGGCAAAATAGCCGCTCTAACATCAAGGCATCGGTTGAAAAAAAGCCAAAATTGGACATTTAACTGTAAGACAGCATCTTGGAACAACAGCACAGTGTGACTTAATAGTTGGAGCAGGCACTAAGACTGGTAGACTTGGAGGTTTTGTGTCCGTTGGGCCACCTACAGTATGCAGCTTGCGGGCACAGCCATGGCGCTGTGATGCAGTTTATGAATCCACCATCTAAGACACTGTATTTTAATGGTGAGATGCTCAAAACTGCCCTATAGTAACTTTAGCTACTGAGCTCTGTCCTGTGGGAGTTTCTCCATCACTTGATGCAAAGAAATTATAACTTTTAAAAGCAATGAATCTTTAAATAATAAATGCTTAAGTTATATTTGCTAAAACTTAGTTTGCAATACCTTTGCTTCACTGTTTTTAAACTACATAGAAATATGCTTTTTTGCAGTAATTTACTAGCCTGACTCACAGGAAGTAGACTGTGGGTATAAGCCTGCCATTGGCTGACTATTTCAGTTGGAATTCTCATTCGCTCCCGCTATCTGCATGTTACCGTTACTACTTTGCAACGGCACCTTCGCTGCATCCTGGGCTTAGTGCCGACTGTGATTGGTTTAAAGAAACAGAAACAAGCCAGAGCGTTTTTTCCCCCTATACCAGAATGATAATGGGTTCAGCGCTAAAACAAAGTGGAGATAGGTCTGGCTATGCGAGATTAGTAATTTCCCATTTCAAGTTTCTGTTTAACTAACTAATGCTAAAACTTCAGTAGCAGTCAGCAAACTGACAGTTACACAGCAATAGCTATCGAAAATTAGCTAACATTAGCAACCATAAGCTTATAGTCATACCTGACCAAGTAAAGGTGTACCGTAGCAGCAAAACCCCTGAGAGTACTGAATTATAAAAGGGTGTGTTTTATTATTTATGAATTCAACTTTTCATTTGTGAAATAATGAATGCACTATCTGGCTTTAGATCCAAAGCACCCATCCCGCCGCAAACACTACAACTTTCCCACAAGGCGACCAGTTTCAGAAAGTACAGAACAAACTGACTTTCCGCTTGCGTCCAGCGTGCTCTCTGCACGCTCCACATGTGCGGCGCTCACAAATTTGATCTGCGTCATTCTATAGCGAAAACCTGCAAACCCGGGGGTCCAAACTCCCAGAGGCATAACAGCAGAACACAGCCAGCATCGGACGACCCTAAACTTGTTGATTTAATCAATACTTGCAGAGTGACACCCCTTATTCAAACGCACCACAACTGCATGTTGAGGCCGTTAAGAGTGTATTTACATTTGTAATGGTGGTACACACAGGAGTCTGCAGCCATGTAATTTGGGCTGCAATGAGCAATGGAAAGTTTCAAAAAGCATATTTTCCATCTAGAGATCAAACCCTTTGAGATGATATGAATATACCTCCAACTGTGGAGGGCCTGAAGCATTTCATATAGTAACTTCAGGGTCAGGCTGTGCCGCCATAACACAGAATCGTCTCATCTACAATGGACCTAATAGTGAAAAAAAGCATTAAAAGAAGTCCACAAAGAGTTCATTCAACTCATATGCATCATAAGGGGTGTCAACATACTGCAGACTACAGATAGCCTCATATATACACCCACTCATAGAAGGAAACATGCTCTAATTTGCATTTTGTCTCAGTCTGTTAGAAGTCTGGTGGAGAAAAAAAATTCCAAAAGACACCCAAAGCCTGCTGCTTGTGAGAGGCAGGCTATTTATAGGCTTACTCCAGCGAGAGGGAAGGCTCTTCCCTCATGTTTGGGATCAGCTCTTCACACGGGCGAAAGGGGGGAGGAAGAGGGGGACTCCCTTCTATTGACACAACACTGAAAGTGACACAAAGTGTTTGAACTTAAAGCATTTAATCGTTAACAGTTAAACACTTTCCACCATAATTGGGTGCCATCACGTTCCAAGCTACAGCGTAAGATAGAAACAGCTAAGTTTCCAAAATACATGATAACAGCTATAGATGTCATTCAACAACCTGCACAGGCACTCCTTAGGAGGCCAGACACACCTGTTTTTACACAGAGCATGCTTTTGCTTTCTTCAGCCAAGCAAGTGGCTTTATCTAGAGTGAATATTTGAATGCTGCTTGTTCTCATAATGATGCAAATAGGATGTTGGTGAGTCTACAATCTCGACTGGCATTGGTGTTATTCATAACACGGTCTGTCTACTCTAGGAAATATCCTACCTCTTGTCCAGTGAGATGCTGCTGGGCAGCCCTGACATGAATGAAAAAAAATAACTGGAAGGTGTAAAACACCAGCTATCACACTGTATGTTGCAGGGGGGGGGAAATAGGTGGTAAGCAAGCAGCATCTCCAGTGATGCAGTAGTCAACAAATATACTACTATTTAAAAAAAAAAAAAAAAAAAAATATATATATATATATATATATATATATATATATATATATATATATATTAAAAATACTCCTTTTGGTAATCAGCCATAAATATCAGTAAACTTCTACTCATAGTTGTGCTTCCTTAAAACCTCATTTAACTTACATAAGTTTGGTTTTACTTGCTGTGATGCACACAAGCAGATTCACATCAGCCTAAAAAGGTGGGTGTACTCTGCAAAGGTAAACTGCTACTGTATGATTACCTGAGTTCCTGAGCTACCTAAGGTCATAGAAAATAACCATAATTGTGGCCATGTCAATACAGCAGTAACAGGCTACAGATTATGATCAATACTCACGTCTTTAAGTTGCCATTCATACAGAACAGGCAGAAGACATGAAAGAAAAGGTGGGTCACTGCATGTGCAGAACACATAACCTTTAACACATAGAGCTAGCATGTGTCTTTATGGTTATGAGAGGCCCATGTGTTCATGCGTGAGAGTATATGTGTTTAGGCTACCGCACGCGACTTGACACACGCGAGTCGTGACCAGCTGAGACGTTATTTAGCAGAACATGAAGACGGGGTTGACAGTATGAAAAAACAAGTACGAGCACAACATTGGTGTGAACAGACAGCGTGTATCAATGGAGAAACTCACATCCTCGAACAGGGATCCAACGTTGGCTGTCACCAGCAGTATTCCTGTGCCTTGCGCTGCTGTCAGCTTCCCTGCCATAATTCTGTCTCGCAGGTGGGTCGGGGGCTTGTGCAGCGGGCTTTGTAGGTAAGAAGCGGAAAAAAACAAACAAACAGAAGGCGAAGAATGTCTCAAGAAACTGGTTATAAGACTGGGAATTTGCGACTGAAGCCGGGGTTGAGGCGGCTCGGCTGGAGCATATTTTTCAGCAGTGGCCGTGCATCTACTAGGAGTTGCTTTGCAGTAGAAGGTCCGTTGGCGGTGGCGGTTAGCGTGCTGCTTCTCGTGCTACTTTTTCACGTTCAGAGCCATCGCAAAAGTTTCCGTTTTAATCCACGGCGAGTGCCCGAGGGCTCTGGTTCATTTCAGGTACGAGTGTTTCCCTAGCTTTTGTGCAGTGTAAAAGTCTCCCTCCGAAAGCAGGACTCTCTGCCAGGACCATTGCCTTCACTGTTTAGCGAGGATAGGCTGGAGTCCTTCACTGCTCTGACGTCACCGTGCCAATGGAAACACGGGGCTGTCTTAAAGGGCCAGCGCACCGTAAACACAGCAGCTCTGCCTCTAACGTCCCGGCGTCCATTATCGGACACAACTGGACTGTCCGGTGGTGAGTGTTTCTCTTTTTCAGTTTGTCCACCCATGTTGTCCGTAACCATAACTTGAGTGTGTTTTAAGTAACTCTTTTTTGTTTATGTAAACTATTTCCACATTTCATGTCGTGGACAGTGTTACATTTCCTACAGTGAAATCTACATGTTTATGGCATGAATTGATGGAGTGTTTTGCATGAGAATATTGCAAGGTTTAATCTTTTCAAACTTTTAGTGAACAGCTTCATGGTTCAGAGATATAACCTACAACAATGCAGCATATTTGTCAATGAATGCTACTGATGCCACTTGGTTGGCGTGGTTCATATCTGACACAGGCACCCATACACATTTATTTATTTTTTATTTTTTGGGGGGGGGGGTCAACTGAAATATCATCTGTGACATGGAGTATCATTTCAAACATGGTACATTTACTGTAGTTACCCCATTCATGCCAATGAGATCAATTTGTCAAGTTGCACCTGTCCTGGTTAACGATGCCAATTAAGTCTGGTTGAATCATTGTCATTGGAGTAAATAATATGACTGAATTCCATTTAGCTGCTTCAGTTTCAGGGTCCTGGTATTGTGCATGCTGGCTCACTGTCACACTGTCATGGCTTACTGGGAATCAAAATGTCTGCTGTGAAAAAGGATCAGTAAGCTCAGGCTGATCAAAACAAACAGCAGACTTGCTCACAAACACTTACAACTTCACCATCTAACACAGACAACAATTTAAGTACTTCATGCCATGTGGAGGACGACAACATATAGAAAGTTACACATTTTACCTTTAAGAGTGTTTTCTGACCATCAGGGGCAGAAAGACTCCAAATACAAACTATTTATTACTTACACATTCAGCAAGAACAGAGCAATGTGGACACGCCTTTGCAGTCTTTGCAGTGTCTTATCAAATGTTCACTGGCATTTTAGCACTGTGGTCTCTTAAGCTAGCCAGATGTTGCACATCAGCCATTTCACACTGAGCAGGTAATGTAATGTAAATGAGTATGTGGACTAAGACTGCAAGGGTGACTGCACATTACTTTAAATAAACCATAACTGTTTTTGTTTGTGAAAATTGCAAAGAGCTGTAGCCTGAAGTGTTGATCAACAGTGGGCTCAGCAGTACTACACACTCTATCTCTTTGCTAATATAAAAAAATGCTGTGTAACCATCTTTAATACATGCCTTGGACCTCTGAGCTACAAGAAGGCTCCCTAAGGATATGCATGTTAAATGGCTTTTAACAGTTTTAAAACAGCTTGTCCACAAACCGAAGACAAAACCATTAGTTTACTGGAGTGAATGACATGGAGTGAACCATTTAAATAGGTGTTACATAATGTAGTCTGCTTCAATGCATTCAAAATTGCAATCAAAATAAGGGTTTAAGACAACATGGTGTGATTTTTATAGCTGTGGATTCGTCATCATCATATCACACCTCTGATTAGCCATGACAAGAACCTCTGCGATCTAGTGGATGCCTAGCAGCAGACAGTTATCACACTAATCTATGTAACTGGGCTCAGTCAGCAGCCACTGGCAGACAGCTACAATGGTCCTGGCCTGATGCACATGTCCTAACATGTTGTGCTACAGAATTTAGACTATAATTGCCCTTTCCATTGCGTGTGTGATCCTTGCATAGACCTTTGCCAAATGTGGACACGCACTCTTTGATCTAAAGATTTCCTATTTAGGTTTTGGCAGGAAGATCTTGGAAAATTTCATATTAAGATACTGGAAAGCAAATCTGTGTGCATGACTGGATGTTGCCCAGGGTGCTCAGAGACACAGCCAAGCTCATGTGTAATGGATTATTGTGAATGAGAATAGATTATATCAGCCTTTTCCTGGCTTCACAAAGCCTGTTTGTTGACAACAAATTGCTCATCCAGCATTAGCTAACCTGTTTACTGACACAAGGCTTAGGACTGAGCTGGGGAAACACAAGTAACCTCATTTACAAAATTGACGGTTGAATGCTAGCATAGGCTGAAGAGTACACCTGATTACAGTGAACAGAGGTCAAATTGATTTTGTACAATATAGGGTCATGTGCACCTGTTTGAATTAATGTAGTGGGCTGGCAGTTGTGTTTATCAGACAAATTTTGGGAAGAAAAATGGTCAGAGATGCTTTCTGTCACAACATCTGGCAGACACACAGCGTGACTCTTCTGCATCATTCACAGGCCATCATCTATTAATCACAGACATGCTTTTCACACGGCATGATGTGATCTCCCCTGATGATTTCGAGGGAGCCTGGAACCATAAATAGCCCGCTCCAGTCAAAGGTAGTTTGAGGTCAACAGTGTAGGGCAGGCATATGACACGCTGGATAACAGTGCAATGAGCTCCTGTTCCTCAGAGGACAGATGAGGTAACGGAATCAGAGTGAGAGCTCACTTTATTGAGTAAATCTCTAGGCCTCTCAATGTTGCTATATTGTATTTTGTGTGAATCATACTGTATGACACCACATTCAGTGAGCATCCAGCTGTGCAGAGATGACAGGACGGAATGGTGGCAACCCTCAAATGGCTAAAGGATGGCTCATGCAGCTATTATGTTAACAGCATCAGACTAGTGTGTGTGTGTGTGTGTGTGTGTGTGTGTGTGTGTGTGTTTGGGGAGGGGCGGGGGCATGGTCATGGCTCACTAAGAGTCTTTGAAGAGAGCTGAGAGATTATCGCCAAAAAGAGAGTGCTCACAGCTGTGTCTGGCATGGGAGAGAGTGTGTCTGTGAGTGTGTGTGTGGGGGGAAGAGAGAGTGTGTGTCTTTGTGACTCCCATGTTGTGATTGTGTTTGCATGAGTGTATGTTTATTTATATGGTGTTTCGCCATGTTCTGTATATGTGAACATGATATGCTACAGAATATCCATAATCAGTCATTCAGACACATAAAGAAGATAATGATAACATTCAAAGGGAAGAAATTAGTGCCAGTGCTATTGTACAGATCTTTAATTAAAAACGGATCAGGCCGCCCTTGAAAACAATCCAAACTAGATAATATCTCTTTAGCAGAATGTTATAGTCATCACCATCACAGTAAAGTACCATTAGAGCTTTGTAAACTGTGTGGACTGTACTGGACCATTCTTAGTCTGACTTACTAATGTTTATCATAAAGTTAGCATTATGTTGCCGTGTATGCTTACAGTAAGTCATGCTGGGTTTGGATGACTGAGAGTTAATAGTTTTGCTCAGGAGGAAGCCGAAAGGAGACAAAACTAAAAAAAAACCATTAGCAGTGTCCTTAATAGGCAGAAGAGCAAGGAAGGAAAGGACAAATGGAGGATGAGGAAGACAGAGGAGCGAGGGGAGGAAAATGAAGTTGGCGCCTTGCTACAAGTAGAGCTCAGCAAGCCCAGCATGAAATAACAAATTAACCTAATCATTAACAGAATAGTGCTTCATTTTGGGAAATACCAGAAAGAGGCACAGTGAAATGTATCCGTGTGTCTTCACAAAATATCTGGTTGTTCTATGCTTGCTGACATAGTGACTATTCACAAGACCAGTAAACTACTCTAGCTGGCAAGGTAACCACTGACGTGCTAGCCAGCTGGGACATGCTAGGGATAGTCAGTCACAATAGTACCCTGAGTTTCTTTCTATTTACTCTGTACGCTACTGAGATGTCTACTCCCCCGTATTCTATTCTAGGGATTGTACACCATTTCATTCAATAAAGTGTTTTATTAAAGAGGTAAAAAAAAAAAAAAGCTCTCTGAGCTAATGAGCTTGCTAACTGCTTGCTAACTGTCCATCAACTCCTGTCTCAACAAACCTTTCCTCTTTTGTGGAGCAGTTCCAACAGGATTGGAAAGGAACATTTTGATACATACCCTTATTTGCTTTCTTGCTAAGAGTTAGATGAGAATATTGATACCACTCTCATGTCTATATGGTAAATATTTAGCTGGGGCCAGCTGCCGGTTAGCGTAGCTTAGCATAGAGACTGGAAGCAGGGGGCAACAGCTAGCCTTGATCTGTCCAAAGGTAACAAATTCAGTCTATCTGCACTGCTAAAGTTTCACAAATTAACATGTTATACCTTGTTTGTTTAATCTGTACAAAAGCATAAATGTTTGAAATGACAGGTTGTGGTTTCATCTCCTAAGTCTAGCAACCTTATGGTGATGACAAGAATCCAGGAAGAGGAAGCCAGGGAAGAGTTACAACACATAATCCCTAGTAAAAACACATTTTGTCATTTTTACATTTCTGTTTGTCTACGGTTAAACAAACAAGTTGTAACGTGTTAATTAGTGAGCTTTAGGTGCTGGTGCTTTAGCACCAGGCTAGCAGCCTGCTTGCAGTCTTTATGCTAAGCTAAACTAACCATCTCCTGGCTCTAGCTTTGTAGTTATTGCACAGAAATGAGAGTAGTATCGATCTCCTCTTGTAACCCTCAGCAAGAAAGTTAATAAGTGTAAAATCTTCCAGTGGCGAACTATTCCCTCAAAACTATATTTCTGATAAACCATCAATTCCCAGCCGTATCCCAGCTGTCATCTTGGACTGTGAGATTGTTTCTGCTAAGGCTTGCCTGCCTCCAAAAATGTTCTTCCCGCTAATCAAACAGCTTGAAGAGAGAGCAAGTGGAAATGACCCTAAAAATAACAGGACAAATATGTGTGGAGGTCTGTGTGCAAACAGATAACAACTCAGGTAATGTGTTCCATGAGGGTCAGTAAATACTACACCGTTAGCTCTAGGCAGGATATCCCACAGGGGGAATGTAAGGAGGGGTTAATGAAATGTGTGTGTGTGCGTGTGTGTGTGTGTGCTGATAAAGAAGTTCTACGCACTGACCACAAGCCCCTCCTTCTGCACTCTGGGTAATGGAAAAAATTATGTTGGAATTCCAGACTGCAAGCAAGTATGTGCACTTTGACCCCGATCTCTCTACTGCTTAAATTCGCTTATCTAAAAATAGGCAAACCTGGAAATAATCAGGCTTTCTCATGTCTCCAAAGGAGCAGGGATTCAGCCATGTAATGATGTATTAAGATTTTTAAGTTTTATCTCCAGCCTCACTCAGGAATCAGTCATGTAGACCTGATGTATGTATCCCAAGAGAACTAGCTTTGTTAGCATGGGAATTTAGCATGAGAAAACTGTGTCATTAGTGGAAGGGAGGTCTGTGTGCACTTTTGAGCTGGAGAGGAGAGAGAGTGTGGATGGTTTATCTCTGAGTCATTCCAGGGACAGTTCATCTCTCTCTGACATATTTCCATATCATTTGAATAAAATGTTTGCCTACAGTGCTTACAGATTGAGAAAAAATATTATATATTTCCTTTAGTGAGCCATAATTTGTATTACCTGAAGATGTAGTTCATGTACTGACAGAAACTAAGCCACACTGCTACATGCAGAAGACTCACACAAGTGTGTGGAGACTTGAAACCTGCCCTGCATATAAGTACACTGAGAACTGAGAATAAAATATAGTAGTTTTAAACCTGCAACAACTGATTATTTTGGCTACTTGGGGGCAGTGGAAACAAGCTCTAAATACAACACTGACATATCATCCATCACCTTTCAAGTTGATATGGCAAATTTGTTAGCAAACAGTTGCTCATTTACACATCCACTCTGTTTTTGGTCTCCACCAACTCCTGAAGGAAATATCTGGCTCTTTAGCTGTTAAATGCTCCGCTATGTTAACCAGCTAGTCTGTAGCTGTGTCTGTCTGCTGTTTGGTGCTGAGCAGGTAGTGTAAAGTGGGTTATTAGAGCTTTTACTCCCAGTTTGCCCAGTTGGAAATGGCTCAGTTGTCATTATGTGACCTTAGTATGGAACTTCAGTCAGATGAGGTGTTTGAAAGCTCTGGAAAAAGCTAGTGAGTGGAGCGATATCATTTTTACAGAGTGAAATATTCAAGACTGAGATGTTTTTGTGCCTACACCATTCCATCAAAAGGAAATGTTTAACATGTCATATGCATAATTTTTTTTAACACTTCCCCAAAAGCCTGACACGTGGTATCTTTTTCAATATAAAGTTCTGAACAATGTGTACCTGCATGTAGCACTTAGCACACAGCATAACTTTGCAATGACTGGTCCAATTTCAGGCTTGTTAAGGAATTAAGTAATGATACAATAGTTTCATGTTTACCCATGTTACTGTGTATTTTTAAAGCATATACATGTTTGTTTAGTTATTTATTTAATAAAGGTATTTATCAAATACATGTCAGCCCTAAATACATGCATGTCATGTGTTCCCATGTTTTTCATCACATGAAGATTAAAGGCCAGAACAAACTCTAAATGTCAACCCTGTGAGTTCATCTCACCTGGTGTTACCTTGTGCAAGGTAAAGGAGTTGACACATACATTACTCTAAATACAGTATTTACTCTGAGTCAGCATTCAAACATGTAAGTTACATCTTTCTCCAAGAATGCAGCTTGAACTGTGAAATGAGCCTAACAAATCTATCCGTAATAATGAAACAAGTAACTCTTTCCACTTATGAGTGAAAAGAAATTTGCCAGTGTCACAATTTCCATGTGAAAACAAAATTTTCGTTTACATATTCTTATTAATATGCTCCATTGCTGGCTGCCTTGTTTTTATTGATTGTTTTTCTTGAAGGATTGCTAATTGTTTGAAGAAAGGTTGCTGTTGTAGGATAGCAGAACATCATTTTGCGGCCCATAATGCGTAATATGTACACTTCATTTGTTGATCGTTTTAACTTTTAAAAGAAATTTAAAGAAAATGTTGACAGTGGCACAGTGGATGATTTCTTTCTCAAAACTTTGCTCAGAAATCTACAGGATTCATTTCTTTTTTCTGCTAGTTAAATGTGTCCTTTGTCAGACTGACTGCAAAAAATGTAAAGTGATTCATAAAAAATAATGGAAATCCCCAAATTTCAAGTAATGCCTCTTCACTTGTGCTTGATTTATCAAATTATAGTATAAGGGAAGGCAATGAAAAATGGGGAAAACATACTGTCCCCCACACAAAAACCCAAGCACAAAAAGTGGACATGCAGGGCCATGAAAAGCTGGGGGCTTCAGTTGACCCTGTCTCATTATTTCAGTTGGGTCAGTTCACAAAATTAGCCTTTTCTGCCTGGACTGTTGCCTTAAATCTCTGGCATATTTCTCCACCTCGCTCTCTTGGCCAGAGTGGATCCCACTGTGAGGAAGCCTATTTTGGAGTTCCCACTGGGTGCTTTATAATATCACCCAATACTAATTTATCCTCCCTTACCAATTAATTTGGAGCACGTTACTCTACTGGGACTAAGGTCAGTTATTTTCTGAAAGAGGCTGCTGATGGCCTAAATCATTTTTAGTTCAACTGGGACTGACTGGTGAGACTGTCCCTGCTTCAACTCATTGCTAATACTATTTTCAGAACATTTCTAATGATGTAACTTTGAAATCCTATGGAAACCAAATACTTCAATCTAAAAAAAATACAATGAAATGAAAATTTAAACCTGCATAAATAATTTTTAGCTACTTGGGGGCAGTGGAAACAGACTGTAAGCACAACAACTGACATATTATCAGTTTTTAAATTGATATGACAAACTTGTTAGCATACAGGTAATTACACATAGACACAGAGGAATGTTAGCCATTCATTTGGAGTTCTGTTTGTGTCTTCCTGATGAATCTAAGTCCAACGTTCACTCTCCCTTTCTCTCTGTTTGGTCTCCACCAACTCCTGAGGGAAGTATCTGACTCTTTAGCTGCTAAATGCTACACTATGTTAACCAGCTACTCGCTAACTTTGTCTGCCGTTTGTTGCTGAACACGTAGCGTACACTGGGTTTATCTGAGCTTTTTCAATTAAAACAGCTGCCTGCTGTGGCTGGAATCAACATTGACGAAAATAATGAGAGTGAACCAAAACAGTTAAGTTACAACAACATTGATTACAGCAGCTTTAAAGCTGCTATAATGATTTTTTTTTTTACATTAACATGGATAAAATTAAGTTCCCACGTTTTATCATCTTTCAGTTCATTGTTTTGGTTACAAAACTTTAATGTTTTGATTCAGTCTCACCGCTCTCATCAACCTCGTTTCCAGTTTTCAGTGAAAAAGTTCTTATGAACCAGTATGTTTTATACTACCTGCTCAGCACCAAACAGCAGACAAAGTTAGCAACTAGCTGGTGAACATAGTGAAGCATTTAGCAGCTAAAGAGACACATATTCTCACATAACCTCAGAAGTTGGTGGAGACCAAAAACAGAGATAAAAGTAGGGTGGAGAGAGGCAGGACTCCAAATGAATGCTAATGTTGCTCTGTATTTGCTCAATGTGCAAATAGGCAATTGTATGCCAACACATTTGGCATAACACTTTTCTTAGGTAATAGTATGTCAGTGTTGTGTTTAGAGCTAGTTAGTTATTTTGCTAGTTTCAGTCTTTGCTTTACTCACATTTTTCGGTCTTGCATGATCCTTCTGGGGTCGTTCTGGTGACCTCTGAATTACACTTTATTTCACCACTTAAACCAAATATGTAGCTAACGGACCTCTTCTCTTCTCTTCTTCATTTGCCATTCAACCCTTATTGCCCACTGATATGATATGTTAGACCCAAGTTTGTCATTCTTGGAACCATTATTTGCCAATACAGGATGATTCTGTCTGTATTACTGCCATCTAGAGGTGAGTGACTAAGCATACACAAAGTTTCATCCCATGTCTCACTTTTTACTAAATAGCAAAACTTGGTAAGTGACGATATCCTCAGTTACAAAGCAGTTTTGTATCAAAGGCAGGCTTCAGTAAATAAGGTCTACTCAGAAATACTCGTGCGTCACAAGCCTGAAGCCATTCACCGTACTAAAAACAACAGCCATTTTAGCAACAGCAGCCCATCCAAAACAGAGGAGGTTGCCCTGCTCAGGGCCAAGATCACCTCTCCCACTCATTCCTCCATTCATTCAAACCATAACTGGCAATATGTCAAGCCAACGACTCCGTGATTCAGACTTCTTGTAATGAGAGGACTGTACTAAATATAAACCGAGGGGATTAGGCCTTTTTTTTTTGCTGCTTGTCAAACACAAAGCTCCTGAAGGTGCTGAAAACAGGCCTGTGTGTATCTAGGAAACAGCCACTGCCAAAATGGGAAACAAACCGCGCTCTGTGCTGCTCTCCAGAGCCTTATGTAAATGTCCCGGCAGAGTGGGGCTTAATTGACATCAACTGGTGGCCCCGGCCAGAATGAAAATGATGAAATTGTTCCACCTTCTGATCAACGTATGTTTGCTCTCAAGATCCTAACTGAGCTTCCTTGTCTGACCTGTTTGTATAAGTTTTGGCAGTCGAGTACGTCGGGAGTGTAAACTATTTACCTGAAATTAATTTTTTTTGTTGAGTAGAAACACGCACAAACTGGTTAAACAACACCACTAAATTAGCTGCTCCTTATTACACACGTATCCAGAGAAGGAGCTGAAATGATTAAAAGCTCTTTAAATACAGAACCATGGGAACATGATGATAACAGAAGGAAGTCGCTGATAAAAAAAATGTGGCACTTGCATTCTTGCTTTCTTCCAGGAGATGGCAGTAGATATTAATGCTGTTAAAACATGTTGCAGCATTGATCTGATTCCAAAATCTGCGTATTGCATGGTGAAAGAGGATGTGGGAAAATGAATGTGTCAGTCATTGGCATCGGCATGTTACACAAAGTGATGTAGTGATGCCTGTAACAGAGGGATAAGACACCTGTAAGACCTATTTTAGGACACTTTATTTTAGGACTTCATATCCTGTTGTACAGGATGTTTTCCTACTCCCTACACTGTTGTCTTTATATTTACAGTATCCATCTGTAAGTTTTGTTTTCATAGAGTTTGTTTTGTTCTTTTATGAATTAATATGGTACTTATCTCTATGCTTTGGTGCAGTTTTCAGCATGGACACGACTCATTTAAAGACCCTTTCATATTTACTTATATTATTATATCATTATTCCCAATGAAACCTCCTCTCAAAAGTGTTAAAAGTGTCAGGTTTCTTTTTTGTAATTCAAGGTTTTATGAACTGTTTCAACACATAAAGACCTGCAACACAGTGCAACATCTTGCAGTAAATCACTGAAGAACAGATAACAAATAGAACAAATCTGGGCACGTAAAAGTAGCTAATACAAGTAAATAAGAACAAACCAATAGGCATAAAAAAGTACAAATAAAATATAACAATACAGCAAAAATTGTGCAACACATTTTCCCAGTATATTTGTTGGAATATTTACTTTCTATTACATTTTGTTCCTTATATGAATTAAAAGATGAGACCAAATTTCATACTAATTCCCTTATTAGAAGCCTTTATGATCAGAGATCGTCCATTCAACAAAAGCAGGCTTTGTCTGACTCTTCCAATAGTGGCGAACAATCCTTGAAGCATCAATAAAGCCTGCCAATGTAAGTCCTAATTCTCTTTTTCCAAATAAAGACAGCTAGGGAGATTTTGGCAGTGGTTTCTACAACCACTCTCCAAAACGTTTGATAACTTGTTTCCAGAAAGGAGAGACAAAAGAACTTTCCCACATTAAATTAAGTATAGTACCTGCTTCATGTTTACACTTTCAACAGTAATTATCATCCATGAGACTCTAATATAGTGTATAATAACATCTGGGTATCCTTGGTATTGGAATTAAAATAAGCATATAATTTTGTTATAGATTGCTACTGACTATTTTACCCCCCCAAAAAAGTGCCTCAGTGCTCCAGTGCCTGCACTGTCTATATTTATGCCCCTGAACTTATGAGAAAGTGTCAGGTTTCATATGTAAGATATAAGTCTGAAGAAGTGCAGCACTGTCATAGTTGGTGTTGTAATATTATGGCAGTATTAGTTATATTACTAGCAGCAGAGGGAAATGCCTTCAGCACAGCAGGAACATAAATGTTAAAAATGCATAAGGCCAGTGAAGCCACTGTATTTATAGAGACAACTTGCAATACCTGTCGCATCAGTAACATACTGAAACATGAAGTACATTAACGTGTATGTGTAATGTTGAGAAGCTCCATCCCAAAGACTCAACTGTAACCAGCTGTTGACAAGGAAAATCACATTTAGTCTTCCTCAACCTTTTGTCAATCTTTCACTGGCTGATCATGTTAATGAGCATTTGATAAAGTGCAGTGTGTGTGTGTGTGTCTTAGAATCAAGTTATTACTATATTTACACACTGTCAGTTACCTCTGAAGTACCACTGGGTGGCAGTATTGGACTTATTTTGCTTTTATTCATTGGATAATAAAGGACCTTAGGTTGTAATTGTGAAGACACACATTCAATTGAATGCTACTGTGCCAGTTTGTATTGTTTGGATAGTTTAGTCAGTCAGGCATTATCTGACCTTGTGATTGTACAATCAAGACGGACTCACCATCGCGTGGTTGAGTACTGAAAATCATTCACTTGTCAGTTTAACACAAATTGTTCCCAAGACTCAGAAGGTGCTTCTGAGTCTTTAGTGGATTTTGGTTCAATTTAACTTAAACAGCTTTTGAAGGCCATCACTCCAGAGTTGTGGGTGGTATCCAGGAGTAACTGTGGAGATGTCTGTCTAATGCCCACACTGACCAGAAGCCCATTATCCAGTCCAGATGAGGGGGCACGATAACATCCTGAGTGACAGGTCTGTGGCAGCTGTGTGGTGAGGGAGGCGCCCCCACCCCACCACCCCTCGTCTCTGAGTGTCCGTTCACAGAGGGAGGCGTTTGTTACTGTGTGACAGCTGTCACGGCCCCCTCTCGCCCTCACCTCTTCCTCCAGCACCAGCTTTCCACATCATTACCTCTCACCATAACCTGCTGTCCCTTCAAACCTGTCAATAAAAGGAGAAATCTCTGCATGTGAAGGAGGAATTTGGTGCAGTGATTCAAGTCAGACAGTTTATGAGTCTTCAGTGATTCTGAGCAATAAACTGAAGCCTTCGAATTAAAGCGCGTTCTTTGGAATAAATGGGCGTCAAAAAGACCAAGAAGCAGCACCTACAGCAAAAAGCAACAACCTACAGAAGTTCAAACCTTTTCAACAGAAATGACAAGAAACAAGATGTCACTCTGCACGGACACTTTGTTTGATTGACAGATGACATTTGGGAAGTGGAGTGCAAAAAGACCACAGCAAATATGTGACAAGAAAAAAACATGGAGGTGTGCAGTAAAACATTAAAAGAAGTTGACATGGTTATGTTCTTCTTTACCAAAAACTTTACCACAGAGTTTTAATAATAAAAACATACATTTCATTTTAGAACCTATGGAAAACCCCTTCCCCCTTAATGCAGATCAGCCGTGTTTATAAGACTGACAATAGTGAATGGTGATCACACTGTAGGCCAGTGTTTCCAAACCTGGAGGCCAGGACTCCCAAGGGGTCACCAGGTGTTTAGCAAGACCACAGCCATGCTAGCGGCTCAGTGAAACAGTGCTTAGGCACAGCAGTGCTTTGAGTTAAATAGTAACGTCAACAAGCTAACATGCTCAAAATCACACTTAGGTTTAGCAGGTATAATGTTTACTATGCTCATCATCTTAAACCCCTTTCAGACTGGATTTATTTCTCTAGTGGAGGTGCAGTGATTTTAACATTACCTGCCCTGGTCAGTGGTTTTAATCCTGTCCAGAGGGCGTATGTGGGTCTTCTTTCACAACCACAACAATAATAATTATAGCCACAATAGGCTACTGTGTTTTTCAGTGAACTCGCTGGTCCTCCTGTAATTTAAATCCTTTATGGAGCGGCATCCCTGTATTTTAAAGTGGATCTCTGAGTTCTTTCCGCAGGAAGGGCTGCTTATCCTTCAGCTTTTTTTTTTTATCAGCTCAGTGTGAAATTTAACTTTTGTGTGAAAATGGAGGAAGTCAAACATGTTTTTGCTGATCTGATAGATGGAAACATGCTAACACCAAAATATAGAGCTATGTGGGAACCAATATGACGACATGGGCCATTAATAGAATGCTGAATTAGCTATTAGCAGTTCCTGAAGATTAGAGTTATGAACAAGGTATGGTCAACCTTGAGGCCTTATCTAAAGGTGGTCAATGGGTTGAATTGCACCCATGTGGAGTTATATGAAATAAAGACATCTGCAGAGAAAAGCATCACTGAGGTGGTGTTGAGGAAACACAAATACAGGCGTGGGGTTGAGCAGGCAATTCAAAAGAAAGCAGATGTGGTTTTCATTGCAGGCTGAGTCATACACAAGCCCATAAACATGTCAATTCTTCTGCATACATATAACATGGCTATATTTCATAACATAGCTATTCAGGGTTGGACAATATTGACCTTGGCTTTTATACTGAATATCTTCCTGTTATTGTCATGCATCCCCAGTGTGATGACTATGACACAGCTGGATGTTGTAATATTGGAACCAGTTCACTTAATCTAATAAAAACATACTGAATAGGAACACAAAATTCTTTTATTACTAGGATCACTCCAAAAGTACAAGTGTTGTAATTGGCTTTCAATAACCTACACCTTTGTTGTGAAAATGGTTTAATCTTTAATTTAAAAGAAGTCAGCAGTGAGACGGTTTTATAGGAGAATAAACGTCTCCACCCAAGGCTGTAAATGCTGCGTGGGATTCTTTGCTGTAAATGTACAATGACTTTCTGATTGCCAACACAGACTACTCCTCTACTGTGCTTTACCACGCTATTGTACTGTAAAATGCAGAACAAACTAATATAGAACAGAACAGACTATGAATCACAGCACGAGTTCCTGATTCAGCACAACATAGAAGGTCATTTAATCAGATATTACATTTTGTGCCTCTCTTCCAATAACCAAACTCATCTCTTTCAAGTGTAAATTCAGCTATATGAGAACCTTAACTTGTTTAATCCACCGCTTCATACAAAGTTGATTTAGGAAAGAGCAAGCAAAACTCCATAGTGAACTTTTTTTTTCTTATTATCTCACACCCCAAGTAGGTTTATCATTTATTTATTTCCTTTATTAAGGAGAATTTAAAGATATTAAAAGTTGTTGATAAGTGTTTTTTTTTTCATTGAGTAACACAATCCTGAATAGTACAGAAGAATCCAGCCTGTCTGTCAGATGAGTCACAGGTTGAGCTGCTAATTCAGGGAGGTTAATCCAATGGAGGTAATGACACAGTCTTTCCTGTGTGTACCACCGTCCTGTTGATTCATGGCCTGCTTTCCACAAAGTCCCTGGCACTGTCACCTTATACCACACACACTCATATGACCAGTTCCAGTGTTCCAGTGGCGTAAACATCTACATGGTTTCTGAGTCACCGATTACTATATCCCCAAAAATGTACTGTATTTCATGTTATCTAAAAAAAAAAAAAAAGGATTCCACTTTTCCACTTGTGAAAAATTTGCTGTATCAGTGAAAAATTGTATCTCCATCTGCATAAGTAGTGAAGAAAACAAAACTCACAAATGCACCTTAGTTAACATGAACCAAAAAGCCATATATCAAGTTCCTTAGCCCGCTTGCATTTGTCAAGGTCAAGCTAGCTGTTTAACCTTGCTTGCCATCTGAAAAGCTAATTACAAAAGAACATCATAGAATTAAGTCATAAACATTTACTTCAATAGAACTTTAGATGAGTTCTAATTAACTTTTATTTCAGTAGATTTTATCACCAGTGATTTTACTTCCACCCAAAGTAAAAACACTACATAAAGAATAAGGAACATTTGACTGTCTTGACTGCTCACCACTAGGCTAAATGTTAGCTTGCATGAACTAGTTCCTTGTAAGTGAGACCAAACTCAAAATAACACACACACACACACACACACACACACACACACACAAACACACAGTGTCAAATTAAACAGTTTTATGAGGGTTCATTTAAAACCAGATCTGCTTAAGTGAAAAAAGCTGCCATCTGTTTCAGGAACGTTTCACCTTTTCCAGGGTAACAGGCAGGAACAGCCATAGATTAACAATGTTAATGTAGCCCACTACTCTTCTACTAGAGGTGGAAATCACAAATCACTTTGCTGATTCAAATAGTTTAGTTCAGTCCAAAGATTTGTAGTCACAGCCTGTGTAGTTTGTCCACTTCTTTCCTAAACTAAGCAGTCGAATCACCATTTAAAGGCACTTCAGTACATACAGCAGTACATGAACCCATCACTGCTCATACCGCCCTGACGTTCAGCGCTGATTCAGACTGTTTTCACTTCAGTAGTACGTTCAGTCTGTTGCCAGTCCAAGCTGTTACGTACATTCAGCATTGTACATAAGGTTAATAGCTCAGCAGAGTTATCAGATTGTGATTGTTTCTGTTGCTTTTGCAGCCTTTTAATAGGCTTTTTACAATGGTGATTCAGTAGTCAGTTCAGTTTAAAGATTCGTTGTTAAAGATTCGTTGATACATTTACTGAACACGTGTATCTTCTACCCATTCTGGACCATGCCAAACCTGAAAGCTAATTGAAACACTATAATGGAGGTTATGGATTTGTGACTGGCTTCATTGCCTCTTAAATCCTGCTTGCCATCTGAACACTTTGTAAAAAAGGGTCACAATGAATGAGTAATGGCACAAAACGGAGCTAAAAGTAAGTGAAGTTCTTTAACAAATAGCATTTTTGAAATACAGCTGCTCATATGGAGCAGACAAAATGTCACACAGTTGAGGCTTGAGCTTGTGACTGGGTCCACTGGATGCTGTTCCTCTTTTCATTTTTTCGCCTTGGTTCACCGTGCCTTTGTCCTGTATAATTCCACACTGCATGACTCATCGAGCTGGCATCAAGGTAGTCTGGTACTGATTCTGTCCAAAAGGTTATAGCATTGTGATTCAGACCCTGAATCACTTAACCATTACAAACTCTTGATGTCTAGTGCATATGGTGTGTGTGTGTGATTGAATGTGCATTCACTTACTCATTCTTTATGTGTATTGTGAGAGCAGCAGCCTGTTCACCAGGGGCATTACATTAAGATATTCTATTTCACCTCAGGACGATAATTATTTCAGATCTGATATCAAATTAAACACAGATTGTGCCAGATTTAATTAGGGGGTAATTAATTGCTGCTCTGATTAAGGGTGAATCGCAGATACATTCATTCTGGTTGATTCATTTAAACACATGATGCATAATATGTAGTTGAAAGGCCTTACTGGATGGCTTTAACAGAGATGCAGTGCTCTTTTCTGTCAGAGAAAGCCATTGATTTCTTCCCTGCTGATAACTGTGTGTGTGTGTGTGTGTGTGTGTGGGTGTGTGTGTGTGGGTGTATGCGCCTGTGTGTATGTGAGTCACTCATCTCTGAGCTGGAGCTGGGAGCTGTCGATGAGATGAGCGGAAAACCTGTCAGAGAGTGAGGTGTCAGTTAGCCTAGTTAGACACCACCATGGCCCGAGGGAATTGTGGGTGAGAAATGTGTTGTGCCTCTGCTGGATTTCACCGTCCTCCTCCAACCAGGATGAAGGGAGACGGTGTAAAAGGACCTGCTTATATACGTTCAAGCTAGCTGCTCTTCCACTAGCCTCCATTAATGTATTTTACCATATAGTTTTTATTCCTTAATTTGACAAGCAGAAACATGATAGTGGGTTTTAATCTACTTCTATACTGGACATCAGATTTTGAGCACTTTACCATTTTAACCAAGATAAAACAACTATTTTGTTAGCATTCAACTACTGCAGCTTCAACTACTGCAGCTATATGTGCTATAAAAACCCCAACAGCGCTGTAGCTGTTGAATGCTAACAAAACAAATAAGAAAAATCATTGTTGTAATATCATGTCAAGTACAATATTTCAGGTTATTGGCTGATCATGAAAGTAACCCTGCATGACAAAAACATTGTCTGGCCAAAGCTAGCGGAACAGAGCAGCTAGCTTAGAAAGTGTGTTGGCTCTCTGTAAGCTAGTGTTGTACCAAATTCTGTCACCCATAAGATTATGTGATGAGAAATTTTAACTATATTGAAACTACAAATGTTTATATCATACTTTCACATACATTAGTGTTGTATACAATAGGTGTTATCAAAAATGGTACCTCTCTAGTATTTAATTGGTTCACAAATGTTGCTAGCTGTGGTGAAGCTTTCGCTATCACAGCTAGCTGTTTAAGTAGCACAACACTTCAACAACAATGTTTGGTTGACATTTTTTCTTTTTCATAAAGTTGATCCTTTAGTGTCACAGAATCTAAATTCCATGGCAGAACAATTTTTGGTAACACATATGAAAATACAGTACGTGATAAACTATAATAAAAAGCATTTGCTGTGGCAACATAGCTGAAATTCCTAATCAGGTCACAGAATCTGATGGGTCACAGAATTTAGTGTACACCGGGACTGAATGAAGTTGCAGGGTTTAGGTCGACCTTTGGTGTTTATTGGCATTTTGCTTGTGTAAAGTTTATACCTACAGTATACACAATATGATTTGTTACATTTCAATGTGAGGACATAATCTCAAATGTCTAAATATTTATAGGGAAGGTATACATCCTTAACTGACTGCTGTACCTGCATACTGCCCTTTAATAGTTACACTGACTCGTCTTACTGACAACTTATAAACTAGTATTGTGGACAGCCCTTATTGTGACTTGATGCTAATGTGACATTTGATAGGATTACAGACAATGTATTTTGGTCTCGTGTAAAACTTTTGAAATGGTTATAGGAACATTTAAAAACACTGTACAGGTTGCAGTTTCAGTTTTGGAATGGGATTTTCAATATTTAAAGGTAGTTAAGTAGGTAAGTTTTGGAATACAAATGGACATATTTAAAGATACTGTACAGGTATTGGCTGTTTCAATGCCAGTAAAGAAATATCATTATCAGCCTTGATAAGCACATATCACTCAACCTAATACCTGTCTAAACTTTCCCACGTGTTTGAAGGTCGTAATACAAAAGTGAGTGGCTTGCAACCAAATTTCAAGAATGATTCACAGATTTTTTTCTTTGCTGTAATATCATATCTGACCTTCATCCAAAGTGACTGTAAACATTTCCTAGAACACACCAGAGGGAATTGAAACCCAAAGCGAACCTGATCTGACGCCCTGAGGCACAAAGCAGCAATTACAGACAAGAAATTACGCTTGTTATCGCAAAAGTACACTTTGCCTTTCCTTTGCCTGAATTCATGTTGATGTTTCACACAAGCGAGAGAGTCCTTGATGAGGAAGTGATACTAAACCCTCTTTAAAATGCCTGTGCGTTTCACATGGAGAGACAGAGATAATGGCTGTGCAGCTATGGGTATGAACGCACACATTGGCATTTCCTCCCTCCGGGAACACAGCCCGCAATCAAGGCCTGAAACACTGACTCATCAAGACACATACTGTAGGGAGAGAGACGATGAGGAAGAAAGGAGGAGAGGGGCGAACCAGAGAGCCACATCTTGTAATTTGTTCTGCACATTTATCATTTCTTCAGTGTCAGATGTTACCTTAATGAGAGTGTGTAGATTATTTCAAAGGGTTTAATGTGGTCAGATGTCAGCGTGCTTTTCCAGCTGTGGGACCGAATATGAAGTGAGAGTTGTGGAATGACATGAGCAGCTCCTTTTACCCACTGCGGAGAGGGCGGTGGCGTGCAGAAGAAGACTTAGCGAGCTGTGGTTATTATTTTCCTCTGGAACACCAGCTGATGCTGATCTGCCGTACAAGGCCAAAGAATGTCAAATATGAGGGAGGGCAGGGAGTGTATGAAGCAAGCTTTCTCGCTTTCGCATCTCAGGGCGCACACATTTACTTCACGTGCACGGTTGGGAGCTTGCATAGAGGTAAATGCAGACATCCACGACGTGTGCACACGCACACAGAAATATTGAAGAATCAACAGTTCCCAGGCCTCAGGAGGTGGAAGCTATGCAAACTCAGCTGCTCTGACTTATAGTAAGCAAGTAAGCTCCTTGGCTTAACCACAACCTGAGTACAGATCTGTTTTCTTTTCTTCCAGAGAGCTGAGCTAAGACCATTTGCACAGACCCCCGAGCACTGGAGGTAAACTCTCTTGTGCTTGTACCATGTCTTATTATGATTTTTACTTGAACTATTTGTGTCTGCTCCAATACCACAGGCATCCAGGCCTTTAGGGAAAGCTGTTCATATTAATACGAATATGAACTGGCAGAGATGTTGAAGAGCAGAATAAGCTCTTGGTCAGACCAGCGTTTATAACGGCTACATTTGAGACAGAAATCGGTTCATTTCAAAGGAATTGATCAGTCCACAATCCATTTTTAGATCACCCTGCTCTGCTGGAGTATAAACTGCTCCACAAATTGATGTGTCGTGGTTTGTAATCGTGAGAGCGGCTGGTACAACAATGTCCCCTTAAATGAAAGGGTAGGTCCACATTGTTTTCAAGTTTATCTTAATACAATACTCACATGCCCATTTGTACGTTGAAACAGTTTTTGGTTGCTGTAATAAGAAGAGATCACTTCTTAACATGACACCAATGTAAGAGATGGGGGACAAAATCCACAGTCCTTGTTTTGTGCTAATGTGAAGCTTCAGCTGTCTGAGTTAGCCAAATAAAGTTTGTATCATGCAAAGTTTTTAGCGTAGAATTCTCTCGCTGTTTATCAGCTGAGCCGGAGGGATGGTAACACTAAGAGGGAACTGAGTGCTAGAAACACCAGTGGAAGATACCCACCGGAATTGGCTAAATCAGACTGCTGAAGCCTCATGCTAGCTTTGCCTTAACTTTGGACAGTGTTTGGGAGTCAGTAAAAGTAAAAGTAGAAAAGCATACCACACTGTAAAATACACTCCATTACAACTCCACACTCCATAGTTATGTAAAATGCATTGCATTTTTTAAGCTGATCATATACAGTATGTTTTATCTAAAATGTTAATCTAATTATCTAATATTTAAAAAAAAATGTAATTATTATTCTTTTTAAAAAGTGACTAGTAACTAGAGCTGTCAAATGTGGTGAAGTAAAGAAAAAAAAACGATATTTCTCTCTGAAATGCAGTGAAAGTGGCATAAAATGAAAATACTCAAGTAATACACATACCTCAAAATTGTACTTAAGTACAGCACATGAGTAAATGTACTTAGTTATTTTCCACCGCTGACTTTGGAAGACAGTTTTGCACAGAATGAGGGCTGTGAATTATGTCCCCCGCCTCTAAGAAATTAGGCTGTGACACTGTCTGGCATGATGCATGACTGGAAGCTAACAATAACAAGATGTCAGACCTGTTTTTGCACCATCATTTTTCTTTCTGTTTCAGACACACTGGTTTTGGTTTTGTGCCTTCAAATGTTGGGCAGAATTGTATCTGGCTGACTTCCCATTCTTGCATCCCATTGTCCTCTGTGCTACAACTGCATTAAGCAACCTGCTCTGGGAACCAAAATTGTGAAGAGAATGAGAAGAACTTCAGATTTACTTTTCACTGCAGCTCTGACAAATTCCTACATGACCACACCCATATCAGAATTGGAAATTATTGTTTTTTCTGTTCATACTGTGTTTCATGCCTGCTATTAATTCATTTCTGACCAGATTAAAGAAATACCCTAAATACATTAACTAGGTTATTTTAGTTGAAGTAATAAGCAACAAATCAGCATAAGCAACACCTGATTTAAGAGACTTAGATTATTTGTTGGTCACTTTAATGACGTGTATATCTTATTTTGTGATATGATTCTGCACCACAAAGGTCGTGGAGTGAACTAGAGGCAAAGTGTGTAACAAAACAAACAGGATCATGGCTGTCGGTGGTGGAATTTTGGGAAGAGGGTAGAAGTAAATTTTCTGGCACAAATAAAGTGTTTCCTGTTGTTCAACACATCTTTCCAGACATGAATCTGATAATCAATCACATCATGTAACATTAAAACAGGTTAATCCGGTTGTTCACATAAAATGTTATAAAGTGTGTGACTGTGTTTGATGATGGATGTGAACAAAAACAGTACAGGGACACTCTGATCTAGAGTGAGAACATAATGTGGTGTTCCTGACTGAGGCCATTTTCATTTTGGCACCTGTAGCAGCCCAGGCTCACCCCATTATCAAAAGGCGCTAATCCACTGGATCCTGTTAACCTCACACACACACACACAGATCCCTTTACCCCCCCCCCCTTTCCGAGTTAATTAGATTGCAGTCTGTTCAGAGGAGAGAGTTTTGGGAGCCATCCGGGGCTCCAGTAAGCGCCTGTTGTGGTGCTGCAATGTTAATAGTCCTGGATTAGTGAGACAATGGAGGTGGTGCTGGGATCAAGCTGTGAGGAGGCAGGGTTCACAGATGGGATCAGCATAGCTGCAGGGCCGGGCTGCACACACACATACACACACACACACACACGGGACAAGGGAGTCAATGCAAGTGTGCATAAAATCTACATACATGTGTGTTTGTCCAGATATAGAACACAAAAGCACACACATACACACATTACATGCAACATGAAACACCGCTGTTTTTCGCATTTACCCCACCGTTAAGGATCACGTCATCACATTCACAGATAAACACATTCCAGCCTCACACACACAGGAATTACCTAATCCATCTTTTACAGACATCCCCTCCATTGCCACGTATCACGTTACACAATCACAGACGGACACATTTCCAAATTTAAGATCCAGATTCCAATCCTTAATCTGAGTGAGAACAGGATCTGTGTGTGTGTGTGTGTGTGTTAGACTCACTGTGTGTGAGTCGATGATCTTGGAATGTCCTTTTCCATTGTGCCTGATGCTTTTGAAGTTGGCAACATGCTGTGGTTCAAAACTAACAGACTGATAAAGAGCAGAGCAACCAGAGGGCACGCATGCACTGGAGGATAACTTTGAAAAGCCAAACAGAAAGAGATACGCGATGCAGTGAATGCCACCACATGTAAGGATTGTGTGTGTGTGTTATTGTAGATGGAACACCAGCAAGATGAGACATAGAAGAAGACAGATGGTATGATAGGCTACATATTAAGATAATAACACACCCTGATCAGAGTGTGTCTGCCAAGAACCATGTAGACAACTCCTTCCCACGCATTTTCTGGTTAATATGTGTCTACCTCTTATAATGCTGATATAGGTCTCCAGAGAATATTTGATGGGCACACACACTTCAGAAGAGGTTTGGAGGAAAATTAAATGTCACCCGGTTAGGATGTGAATACATAATCTAAGCTAGACCTGGGTTAAAGTGTATTTACAAATGAGCCTTAGGGGTTTTATCTGCTCACATTACCGGCTGGGCTATGTTTAGAGTTTAGATCATTTAAAAAAGGAATTTTGCTCATATTTCTGTGATTGGCAGCTCACATGATATTTAAAGGAAAGTACTGTTAGTGACGGAAGAAGACAAAAGGTCAATTCACATAGAAAGCGTTTTTAGAAGGGTTTTGACGTCCGTGACTCGCCACCAAGTCTATTTTTCTTTCTCTGGCGTGCTTAGTGAAGCATAACCTCCACAGACGGCTGTTTAAATCACCCAAATATTACGCTGTTTATATGTTTTGAACTTATTAAAGGTATCTGTAATGACTGATCAAGGCTCCCAGTGTCGATATGAGCACACCAGTTTCACTATAGGCAGATTAAAATAATGCTGATTTCTTCCCATGGAGCTTACATGAAAACTATTTTTGTTCAGTACATTTCTGCTGTCAGTCAGCCTGGTGATGACAGTTTGGCTGGCCGCTGGTGAGAATGATTCAATAGCGCTTACGTGTCCTTTTTAATGTGGATTCCCAGTAAGAGCCTACAGCCATACTAGCGGCTCTTAGGCACAGTGGTGCTTTGATCTAATGCTAATGTCAGCATGCTAACATGCTCGCAATGACAATGCTAACATGCTGATGTTTAGTGGGTATAATGTTTACCATGTATACCGTCTTAGTTTAGCATGCTACATTTAACATTTGCTTATTAGCACTAAACACAAAGTACAGCTGAGGCTGATGGGAATGTTAATAGCACTCATCCTGACGGGGACATAAATGTACCAAATTTCTTGACAATCTGTCCAGTTGTTGTTGAGACATTTCACTCTAAACCACACATTTCAACCTGCTGGTGGTGCTAAAAAAAAGTCAGGGATCAACAAAGTCACCATGAATGTCTGTACACAAGTCCATGGCTGATATATTTCAGTCTGGACCGACTGGCTGACCAACACACATAGGCCCATGCCGCTAGTCTGGCTAATCTGGCAGATCCTATTCTATTACAGCTCATATTTGTTTTCCTTTTAAAAGGAACTTAACTTGTTTGGGCAAGCTTGCATTGCCTTGACACTGAACCACAAACTGACCCACCCAACTGTGATTGGGTGAATTGTGTAACAATCAGTGTTGTTAAAAAAATGTTATTCAGCGATTATATGAGTGTGTGCCTATTCTGGCTCTGGGAGCTTAGCAAACACAGAGATGTGGTAACTGTGATGTCTCCTTGAATTTCCTGTTCTAAGGAGACACTCACATAACGTTCAAGCGTGTTCTCATCTTAACCACTATTTCTTTGTATCCATTTAGTTAGGTTTGTGTATACAAATGTATTTTATAACTACTTTTTTTCCCCTTTCTCTTTTTTATCTTTGTAAAGCAACTTGAATGTCATGCCAGTACTATCATTATTTGTTGTTGTCTTTTTGTTTTCGAAAAACTGAATAAAACATTTTAAAAAAGTGTGTGTTCTTATGCAAATGGTGGCGTAACCACACTTGTTGTGGTTGAGCGGACATATGGCAAGACATGGTGACACTGGCAAAACACTAGCAATGTTACATATAGTTAAAATTCTATAATACAGGTAGTCTGGTGGCTCTGTATTTTATGTATTTGCAGTATATTCGGTAAGGCTTTATATTACAGCCCATATTTTTTACAGTGTAAATCTTTTGTACATACTGGGTACCTAGCAGAAGTACTATATAGGGAATATGGGGGTAACAAATTTGCATTAAGGAGGGATAGACAATAAATTAGACTGTAATCACATTGTACATATCCAGTAATCACAGGTACAGACAGGGAAACAACAGGCTAAGACATATGTCCTTTTACAATAGTTATGTCATGAAAAGGAGTTCAACTATGCTGTGGTGGAATGTAACAAAGTACATTCACTCAAGTCTTGTACTTATTATTGCATGGTGATCACAGGGGTCATTTTTCTGTACTTTTACTTTTAATACTTTAAGTACATTTATTATACTTACATACTAATGTAGTATTTTTACAGTGTGTGCTATTAGTACTTTTACATAAGTAAAGGATCTGAATACTTGCCACTGACTGTATGTGGTTCTTCTGTAACATCAGTTCTGATAGATCAGTCCAGTGAAAGATAGATCTTACACTGGACCTCGAAACTGCATTACTGATTTTATCATCCTTTAAAAAACCTAAACATAACTATTTTAATATCTACAGCTCTATGTTTTGTTCCCCAGCAACAACGTACATTCCCAAAGTATCTTTTTGCAAGCATATCATTACTTATAATAAATAATACCATAACTCATTTTATTGCAGTATTGGCATTGTCTTCTCACATCTTCTTCTACTGTATCTCACAAAGCAGAAACGATGGAAAGTAGCCTCAAAGAAACAAATCACAGACAGATTTACCAAGGACGGTAAACAGAAAGATTGTACACAACATAAAGATCTCAGTGGAAGCTTGAGCTTGAGTTTAAGGCTTCAAAAGTAACTTACAGCCTTATTTCTTTTGTTTCCATTCAAGGTCAAACATCACTCACACTTGATTCTCTAGCATTTTAACATATAAGATGCAGTTAGCTGGCTATAAATCCAGCATGACCTTTTAACTCTTCTTTTTCAAGCTGCACTTCCTTGACAAAATACATAAGCATTCTTGGTACATGAAGCTGCCACAATGGGCTGTACTGCAGTCATTAGTCAGTCTAGTCTACATTATCCTGTCATTTTGTTTTTCACACAGTCGCCACAGACTCTCTCCCTTCCTATGGTGACACTGGCACACTGGTGGTTTAAATCCCCTGAGGATGTTTCGCCTGGCCGTGGCTTTAGAAAAGAACACCACTACAGTCAGAGGACAATGGAGGAGGTGGTAAACAGGAGGTTGAGAAAGAGAAGAAAAAGGACAGATGGGAAGACGCATAGGACTGAGACAAAGGCTTTAATAGACCATCTACTGTTAAAACCGTTTGGGAAAAGACAATAAATCAACATGATGAGAATTCCACGTTTAAAAGTAATTTCATGAAGAGGTGCTGAGGAATTGCTCATGATTTCTCCATGTTATACTGTATGTCTCTGCAGGAGTGCCCATCCCCCTTTAGTCCCTGCAGTGAGAGCAGGCAGGCTGGTAAAGTTGGGGGCAGGGCGACTCTCTTTCTTTCAGTCTCTCTCGATCCTGCTGACAGCTGCTCGGGGAGGCCTGGGGCTGCTGCTTACTGTCGGGCAGAACCACAGCCACATCCTGGAAGATTCAGTGCAGAGCTCATGCATGCTCACGGCCACGGGCGACCACAAACCGGAACAACCTGAAATAAAGACAGCTTCGACAAAGAAGTCCCAATGTTTACTCAATCTGTCCGCTTGTGTTAATATTTGAGGAATCCCTGTGTGGCTGCATGGGGCGGGAGAGAGACATGACACACAAATGCACGCCGTTCAAGGGTTTAAAGTCCATCATAACTGATGCCTGCTTCCTGTCAGGGCCCAAACTGTGATTACACCAGGTCACATGGCTTGACCCACATGCTGTCATGTAAATTGTCAAGTTGAACTGCACCCAGATCCTTGAGAAATGTATCTAGTCTCTTCCTGGAATTGCGTGGGGCAAGTCTGGGAAAGGCTGCATATTTGGCAACCATAAGAGAAAAGAAACTCAAAAATTGCATAATGTGGCTATTGTTGAGGAGCATCTTAATGCTGTAATGTCCTTAATCAGAATTAGAATCCCTTTGATGGCCAGCACAGACACGTGGACATTTTACAGCACAAGTTTCAATACTTCTTTTCACATTCAAGCTAAAATATTTAAATAAATTAAAGAAAATGACTCATATATAAAGTGTTTATTATCCAAATTACATTATAAAAGCAAAGGCAAAGAGGGGGAGGCTAGCTGCTAGTGAATGTAAATGAGAGGCTGAAGTAATCAAACCCCAAATGATTAACTTTGATCAATAAAACGACCCAATTTAAAAAGCCTGGCCTGCAAATTTAGGCTGTCAATACAGATGACAGGAGTGAGAAATGACTCTGAGGCATCAAGGACAAAGGAGGAGACAGCTCTCCCATGCATGGCTCTGGAGACGCGCCAAGGCCTGTTTTTGAAGCCACCATGCCATTTGCCTAGCAACTCCAGGGACAGGTGGAACACGTCAAATAAACACAGACACGCCAGGCTGGATGGTTTTCATTTTCTTCAAGACTGTAAAGCTTAGAGGAACACATTTTCACACACTAAGAGCAAAATAAAGTGCAAACTAGATCGTTATAAGGATGTGAGTGTGTGTGTGTGAGTGTGTCTGTAATACGAGTCCAAGTGAAGAGTATATTTTGCAAAATCATTGTTTCTGTAGGTCTCTTCTCTATGGAAGCCCATTTCCACCAGGAACAGAAATAAAATAGATGAAAAGTTAGTCATAATAAAAAAATATTCTCATGCTGAGTCAAAACTTTTACCTACTAATTCTTCAGTTAGTCATGCTAAAAGTAAAAATGCTCATGGTAAGTCAACATTTTGACTTTCTCAGTCAAAATTACTAGATAAAAAGTATATTTATTGACTTACTAAGTCATTAGTAAGTCAAGATAAAAACTAAAAATGCCCATGGTTGACTTACTTAGTCTACATTATGAGATCAAAAGTCAACATTTTGGCTTACTAAGTGAAAATATTGACTTATTATTTCATCATTTTGACTCATTAACTAGAAATGGTGTCTTTACCATGAATATTTAGTATATATTTTAAGAGGACTAACTTTGACAATGTTTTTTTCTTTTCCTGGCAGAATTGGGCTTCCATATGTGTCAATATCCGGTTATACAGTAACTTGCTGACCTCCAATTCAACCGCTTCACCACACCCTCTTGAGTAAGCCCAAGTGTTAACTAAGTTCCGGAGGACAATTCCATTAACATCCGCATCATGTTACTCCTAACACGGGACCACCCAACGTGCCTAATCTGGGGTAGCAGACGTGTCGTCTGAATAATGTCAAGGCAGGTTTGCTTTCTTAGCCTTGGCTCTCAGCGCTGCGCCTGTTCCTGTGAGCATCCCCTCACACAGAACTCAGATAGACCAGGCTTCCTCCAAAGTTAATTATGGCCACAGCTTGCATGGAGGCATATCATTAGCAGTAATTGCACACAGCATCCCACTGCCATGTGCCTCCCTTTTTTTGTCCTAGATTTACGCTGCACTGATCCATGAAGGAGCAGTGCACCCCTCCACATGCTGTGAATGAGACCGTGCTGGATGGAGGGGAAGGAGTGATGCAACTCCAGGCCCTCTGTGTGCCAGCATGTGCTCACATCTATCAATCAGGGTCCAAGTCTAGGACTGGGTTTCAAAGAGGCACGTGGATAGATGGTGCAGTTCCATGTCAACCCGAGGAAATACAGGGATTACTGAGAGGCAGAGCGTGTTTGTTGTGTAAGCGTATGCATGTGTATAGGTGTATGTGTTTTCATATCCACAGTGGAGTAGTTGTTCCGTACTGCTTGGTTGTGGAACTGGTTGGTACACGTTGAAGCATGAACTGTAGATTTTAAAATTTAAATGCAATTAGCCTGTTTCATCTCTACAGTCTGGGCAGGCAGATGGCTGAGACCCACTTTGGAGAGATCCACTTGTAAAGTAGGCTGCTGCCGTACGCCACCACACTCCACCTGTATGGAGATGAAGCTCTGGGCTTACATAATATCTAGTGGGTCCCTGTTACAGTGTTACACAGGTCACTCTACAGTGGCCCTGAGAGCTGCGTGCACTGCAGGTTAAGAAAACACATGCAAATAGACGAAACACAAGCAAATGAAGAAAACATCTTCAACAAAATATAGTGCAAAGAAATAAAACATGAGCAAATTGATTAACACATTCACCAATTTGATAACACATGCAGCATAACGATACATGCTGCAGCCACAGAAAACACAACCAAATACAGTAACACACTGCAAATTCAGAAAACTCAACTAAATACAGAAACACACTGACGTTGCCTGCCTGTCAGTGGTGTTGGAAAAAGAAGCTGTGCTGCATATGTGTTGTATGTTTTCTTCATTTGATTGTCTATTCGCATGTGTTGTCTTTAGTTGCAGTGCACTGAGCTCTCAGGGCCACCTTAGCTGCTAGCTCATATTCTGGTTAAAATCATGTGTTGGATGAAGTGTATGCATGTGAAATTCATGAATATCCGAATACTAATGAATAAGAAAGGAATCTTATCTCAGAATCGCAGATCATATTGCATTCGGCATGCCAAAATACCCGTTGTGAATAAATTGGAGTGGACATTTTCCCCTTCATAGCCAAGGGATCCACAGTGAAAGGCGCTGTTGGCTCCACTTCAATAAAAACTGCCCCCAGCATGACAAATCTCTCCGCAGTGGTCACTGGTGTCCTGCCTGCAGGTCTCCCAGCAAACACAGTTTCTTTGTTTCACACATCTTGTGCAGAAGTGTATGTGTTTGTTTGTGTGTGGCTCCACAGCTAGGTTCAGAAAATGCAGCGTGCCTGCCTGCATTCCTCCCCCCAGCCTCACCTGCACGGATCGACACTAAGCAACAGCCACTGAGCCAAACACAGCCTCAGATGGCGAGGACTTGCCTGCGGGAAGAACAGACTTAACACAAACTAGAAAAAGCAACAGACACTACAGCTGTAATACACACAGCGACAGAACCAGATGGCTTTATCTAAACTGTAAATCAGGATTCAGTTTCCACTGGGCTGACGATGACCTTTTATATGTGAATGTGTAATTGTGAAAACCTGACAATCCGCTCCGATATGAAGGAGGCTCTTTCACAAGTAGTGAGTGTTGCATATGATATATCAAATGCTTTCTAAAGCCACAGACAAGTTGGGACTCAACTGGGCTTCAGGTCCAGTACAGTATCAGCGCACGTGTTTGAAGCCCTCCCTTTCCTTCATGTTGCTAAATGCAGAAATGAGCGGTTTTTAATCATTTATTGTAAAACAATGGAAGCTTTTGTCATCCAGGAAGCAAGACAGACCAGCAGTGCAACAGCTTCTAACTGTGGCATCAGACCTTCAGTGGAAAACAACAGAACTGTGATCCTTTGAGAGGCAACCTCACTGACTTTCAACCTGAAAAAAATAACTACAGGATTCTTTGATAATGACCAACGATCAGTCAACATTGTTTCCTGTCATTATTTATAATTGTCCATAGTACAACCTCACCAATAGCTATCAATTTGGGGGATCTTAGCCTTTTGAGCTTGAGCAGCTTCTCATTGGGCTAAAACATAGTCAGTTATTATAGTCAGACATGTATTTTTACATTCCAAGGAAATTAACAGAGAGTAGAGGCATGAGGCATGTCTGGCAATTGTGATTTATCCACTTTTCAGAACTGAATAACTGCCCCATTGGACTGCGTCTGTAGTGAAATGCTGTAGCAGAATGCTAAACTACCTAAAAACTTGATCCCATGGTGAAGTTGTGCTAGTATTGAACTCTTCATACTAGTAGCTATAGTAGTTGTACTGGCCTTTAACACCCAAAGTGGTTTATTTGTTAGTATCTGTTTAATACCACACACCCTTTTTGGCCTATCCCTGATGAATCAGTCAATTTACTTTGGTCCACAGAAAACAGAGTGGAGGGTTATGAAATGTCTGGCAGTAGACACAGTCAGAGGTATGAAATGAGAGCAGGCATGGGGGGGAAGGGAGATCTACAGCTGAGCCTCTATAGGAAAATGATCTGATCAGGAGATAGCCAGAAGAGGGTCACCTCACCTTGACCGGCCTATCCACTGAGCGGCACACACTAGTTATGCAACAGACATACTTAACCACTCCTATTTATGACAGGGAGGCTACAAATCAACACGCATGACATGGCCACAGCTGAGGAAGAGCCTGGAAGATGGGTGAGGAGGGCAGTGAGGAAGGAAGGTACAAGGAGAGATATAGCGAGATCCTATTGTAGCTTACAGTGAACCACATAATGGATTATTTTTGGACAGCTTAGTGTGCTGATAACCTTGCTAGGACCAATGGTTGAGTTACAGCCTGGAACAGACCCAAGACCCATGTCTGCACACAACTTAAGGCTTGGAAACATTAAAGCAATATTTCGACATTTTTGGAAATATTTGCTGTCTTGCAGAGAGTTAGATGAGAAGATTGATATCACTCTTGCATCTGTCCATTAAATATGAAGTTACAGCCAGGAGATGGTTAGCTTAGCTTAGCATGCAGACTGAAAATGGTGAAACAGCTAGCCTGGCTCTGTCCAAAGGTACTAGAACCTCTTAAGCTCACTAATTACCAAGGTCTTTCTTGTTTGTTTAAACTGTACAAAAACTGAAGTGTGAAACAGCAAGCTAGGCTAGCCGTTTCCCTGTGTTTCCAGTCTTTTTGCTAAGCTAACCATGTGCTGACTGTAGCACTATATTTACCATACAGATATGAAAGTGGTCCCACATTGAAAGAAGACAGAAGAATGGTGAACAGAGTAATGCCCTCCTCTATTCCTAACCAATAAATACTCAATACTAATACGCTAAGTAGCAACAAACAGGATTCGTTAATGAGGCTCCTAGAGTATTAATAAATTCATCACTCTCCTTTCAAATACTTATGCGATGAAGGCGTGAAAAATATGCATTTTACTGTATTAAAGGGCCGCTCAAGCAATTTAGTATTACACTTCCAGAAAGTTGGGGGGGGACTTGTGAGAGACAGATTGAAAAAGAATTGTCAAAGCTGAAGCAGCAAAGGCCGAGATATCCTGACTTTTAGTCCCTAGTGTGGAGCAAGGTCCTTCAACAATGGATCCTACATTTCCCATAATGCAACTGACCCCCTTTCATAAGACCCCTCCCTGGTAAATGCATACTTCTTTAAAACTTCACTCCAAAAACTGTCAGGCTTTCAGTTAAAGCCTGACCCCCCCCCGGTAAGTGCACAACTGCCATGTTCGATATGAGACAACACTACCCTGTCAAAATGTGCGCACTACGCAAGTAAGTACATAGTGTACAGTGTACTGCATGGAAGTGTACCAATGGAAGTGTGAAGTATCCGAATTAAGACACATCATGTTTTTTTTGCTCTTCAGAAATTCAATCATTAAAAACAACAATCCAAATAACCTGAGCTACCACAGTAACACTATCTCTTCTGATCATCAATGACAAAGTGACCCATCCACAACAGCACAGGTATTGCTTTATATTTTATTTTATGTACAGTACATGTAAAAAAGAAAACAAAAAAAGTAGCCAATAACATTGACCAACGTGCGCAACAGTAGATAGCCATGTTGCTCATACACGGGAAAATCCTGACGACCGTTTTCCCCTTTCAGACATACATACGTTTAGACTCTCCCACTCCTTGTTGTGTGAGGCTGCCTGGAAACGAGCCGGGCTTAACGGCAAACAGTCAAACCGCAGATTATCAAAATGGGAGGAGTAGATTCATTACCTGCTCCTCTAATGAACACACTCCTCTCATTGACAATCAATGAGCTCATTTTCAGCCTGGATCCGAACAAAGTGGAGGCAGAAAGGAGACGGGCTGGTTGGCTGAGCGTGACTGTGTGCAATCTTCGGTATGTTTTTTAATACAGACCGGGCTGTGCTAGACAACCGTGGTCTCTTGCCTTCACTGGCCCCCCCCTCCCCCTAATCCAACAGTGCTGCTTTCAACACAAAGGTCACTAAAGGTCAGCGTTGCAATCTGCTTTTGCCGGATGTCTCAATAACTGCAGGCTCCGACTAGTAGCGAGCTTTTCTTCAGCACACTCAGCAGTTGAATTCACAGTATTCTTACAGCATGTTGTTCTTTTTTTTTCTTTTCTCCCAAAGTCACTCATAAAGCTTTAACTGATAATGCATAGGGGGCTTTGACACATTTGTTCACCCATGTTTCTCCAGTGGAAATGTTTAACGTGGATTTTTGTATGTGTGTGTGTGGCAGATAAGCTGAGAGAGAAACACATCCAAGTCAAATGCGAGAATACAGTGTACACAACCATCCGTGTCTGGTGTCCCCAAGATCGTACAATAAAATAAAATAAAAAAAAGATTTATTTTTTTGTATCTCCAAGGCCATGGATAGTCAACCACAAAGACGTCTGAACTCCGCTGCTGCCTATCAGGGCTGTATCTCGCAATAGTGTTTCAGACAGTGAGTTTACAGCAGGCCACCAAGGTACAGATAAAGTGCTTTTTTTTCTCTTAAACGTGACGCTTTAAATAATTAAAGTGATGCAAAAATGCTTCTCAGGAAAAATAAAGAGTTTGGAGGGGGGAAGTTGGCTGACGTGACACTCCTGAAAGTTCAAAATGAAATGGAAGAGAGACACAACTTGATTCTGGAGAGGAATAGGAGTTCAGTATAAATACACCCACAAATCCAACTAATGTCGCAGAAGGCTACGAGGATGGAACACTGATTGCAAGAAGAGCTGGAACGCTCACTACTGTCTCTGGATGGAGCCGTTCACATTTTCAGAAGTAAGAAGTCAGGGTAAGACTTAAACCGTGGTAAAACGTCTCGTGTCCAAAGGGGGGGGGGCGGGGGGGTATTCCTTTGAAGATGCCACCGGCTTCCTCTGGCCGGACGTTGGACCTCGCAGCGAACACATCAGCGGCGAGGACCGTGATAATGACAGCAGCAGACTGGGAGGTTTTGCGAGATTGTAGTAGAAGGGTGGGTCATAATAAACCATTACAGATAATAAATACATTTGAGTCCTTGTAGTGTCGTTACTCAGCTCTATTGAAATATGATTAAATCTAGAAAAAAAAAAAAAAAAAAAAAAGGAGGAATAGTTTAGTTCATAGTAGACCATGAGATGCCTGGCCTTTTTTCTTTTTTGCTCCCTTATCCAGTCTCAACAACGCTCCACCTTGGCGGCCATTTTTCAACCAGCCTTGTGAAAAAAAAAAAGAAAAAGAAAAAAAAAAACGGCATATAAATAGTAGCCGTGGCAACCTCACGTATTCCCTCCTGGGTCTTGATGACAGAGTCTGAGAATTCAGAAAAACCAGTCCTCTAGTCGGTCCTCAGCCTCTACACAAGAGAAAAAGAAGGGGGGTGGGGGGCACAAAGTAAAGACAATGAGCAAACAAGGCAGGTCATATATCCGGTGTAGGGAATTTCTAACTGAGCGTACAGGGCTCAGCACTGGGGGAGACGTGGCTCTCAACGTGTCATGTTATTCATCTGAACATCAGCACTGTGAAGTGAACGTCAGCTACTTTCCAGCCTGCTGAAACCTCTGTGTAGCTGACAGAGCAAGAAAAATGCTTCCTTTAGGAGCTCTGGAAAAAGTACCAAATATAGGCTCGCCCTAACTCCTTACTGTGTATATTCTCAACTACAGTCTACCACCAACCTCTCCTTGGCTACTGAGCCCATAACAGAGTAAACACGAGGGCTTAGAGCTGCCTGTCTTTCTCTCATATCACTCAAAAACAATATTTAACCTTGGACCTGCTGCCTGGCTACTCAGAGAAAATGCACTAGGAAACCAGGGGAACAAGCTTGGGAATAGTCACAGCGTGAGTCACAGTGTGCTTTTAAGACATAGTAGAAAACCTACTTTTATGCACACTTGCAGTGGAGTAATACCTTGCTTTCATCGTGCTAAAGCAGTGCCGTCTATTTGTCGGGACTTGCTTTCTGAAACGAGCTTTTTTTTTTAACTAGTGATTCCTGTTGACAGTCAGCAGTACAGCCTGTGCCTGCATTAAAGATGGTATTAATGTTTGTTTTGCCGCTTTGAACACAGCAACTCCTTCATGACATAAATGTAGCTGGGGCCCCTCGGCTGGCATGGCAGAACCATAAGTGGTTGTGTAAATAAGCAGGTTGGTGCAGAATCATTTTCACTCTGCTCACATTCCCCCCAAAGTTTAACACGAACATCCTCAAATTAGCTACTTCAAAGAAATCTAAGGGCACGGCTGGGCAATATGACCTGAAAGGATTTCACAATGAATAGCCACATTTACTCAGTAAAGATAATAATACCTTTACAAATACACTTGTGCATAAGATCCTACGTCCTTGCAGTGAAGGTCTCACTAATTCTATATACTGAGAAAAATATGGATTATGACTCTTTGCGACTACCAAAGTGAGTAACATTTGAAATAGATTTGAAAAATACCTTTATGGTGTCTCATTCAATCTGCAGGATATTATAGGCAGGGTTCGTACAGCTTTTTAAGAGTAAAATTCAACCACTTTCAAGGTACCTAAACCAAACATTTCAAGACTCTCAAAGATTTTATCATCACATCTAACATGTTGCTATAAATGCAACTGCGAAAAATTAAATGTACAGAATTCCTTTATACCAGCAATCACCCGAGAGCAGATGGTCGCCCCCATGATAAGGAGCAGAGAGGAAAAACACTTTTCAATTTGGAGCCCATGTCAATCAATCTAGCTCCGGTCCACTCTGGTGTGAGATGCCAGGAGAGAACAAACAAATATGACGAGGGGATTGTTTCATTTGAAATATTAAAAGATTTTTGGTTTACATGAGTGATTGCATAGATGATAAAACACCAGATTATGTTGAAAAAGCATTTTTCAAGGAGTATATATTCAAATTCAAGCATACTCCTAACCTTGAAAACATAACGGAGCATTACGACCATGTGACTCTGACTTCTGACACCTGGTAAAGTACAGGTTTGCTAAACTCAGACATCAAATCTTTTTTCCCCTCCGTCTGCATTAGCAAAGAGTATCAGTGTGCAAAACATTCAGGTAGCAGCTTCTCACTTTTAGCCGGCACTGACAGTCGCTTTCACCGGTTAAAATGGCAAAGGTCGCTGGTGGCAGGTCAAATCAGCTGTCGCAAATTAATTCAAACTAGTCTGATGTCTGGTTACTGTGCTGTCTGCAAGCAAAGATCATTTGCAAGGGAAGAAACTCCACTCTGAGGGGTTTTGTAGTTCTAACTACGCTGATGCTTCTTCTCCAGTGAAACGATCTGGCTAATGGCGACCCATCAGTTTCAGGAGTCAGAATGTTAAACTTTCATTCATATCATATCAATAATTGAAGCATGTCCACTTCATAGTTTTTAACCAGCACCTTCAAATTTAGATTGAGTAGCTCGTGGAAAAATGAGAAGGCCCTGGGCTGTTATTTCAATGTGTCAGATAAATATTTAATCAGCATACCCTTCATACCCTCTGCTGTTAATAAATATATATATATATATATATATATATAATTTTTTTTTACTATGTATGCTGAGCATGTCTGGCACAAGTTTATTTCTGAATGAATTTCTGAAGGATGAAATTAAGTTCTATTGCATTTTCAGGTTGTAGCTGCAGAACATCAATTAGACTGACTCAAAAACTCAAAACTGTTTCTGGCTTTTTCCACCTTAAGATTTCAACTAAATCTCTCGGGTCTTCAGACTTAAGTTACTTTCAAATGTTGAACGCTAAACCTAAAAAGATTCAATAAGGGATTTGAATGATTTGATACTGGGTTCAGATTGAATAAAAGAAGAAATGTATTCATGTAATTTCGCTAAAAAACAAACAAACTGGGCGCACAATTGCCCTTTAAAATAAATATAAGTATATATCCCTGCAAATGCCTGTGTAATAGACTGCTGCATCTTTTTTCCATGGCCATACACTCTTCATATTGTATGACATGATTGTCTTTCAGCTGATGAGACAATTCGTTCATGCTTCCTTTTGTAGCTGCAGCTGTTTTTCCAACAGTATTGACGTTTACTCATCTACTCTCTGTGCCAGCTGTTCGATAGCTGCACCAGGCCGGCGCCCTGTTTCTGCAACATTTGAGTAGTTTTCTCTTAGTTAGCCTGAGCACTCTTAATCACGTAATGTAAAGCTACTAGTTGGACTTCTCCGTTTGAATGAACCCACACAAAGGACACAAGCACCTGCTGACTGACAGTGATTGGTTGCTTGTAGGTAGGGTAATGGGGTTTGCTGTTGTACTTGAGTGAAGGGGTCGGCTACAGCCTGTCAGAAGGAGTTAATGAATCCAACATACGGACATAACTTATATTAGGCAGGTGAGAGATTAATAATGTTGGTTTTGGTAAATTTATCAATGTATTGCCCAGCCCTTGCCCTGTTTTAAGTCTTCAAAAACACAGGGACACATTTATCTAAAATAGTAGATGTGATACAACCACATGTAACGTCTAACTAACCTACGTGTCGCAGTGGGAAAGCAGCGAAGTAATCTCTGGGCCCATGTGGCCCACGGCCTTGGCAGCCTCCAGGATGGCTCTCCGGTACATCCCTTTCTTCTTGCGGTTGAAGCGGGACCTGAAGAATTCTCTGAAGGGCGACAGCTTGGCAACGGAGAGCTGGGACGTGGTGGGTGAACCAAACCACGCCACCTTTGCCTGGGGCCACTGGGCCTCGCAATTGGCAGTCTCCTGTTTGCGGGTGCCGCTGATGCTGAGGACGCGTGCCGGCCACCAGGGGAAGCCGTGAATCTTCCCCCACACAATGTCGCCCACCGCCACAGCGTGCCCCTCTTCTGTTACACACTTTGTCATGCTGCGGGTGTGAAGCCGCACCGTAAGCGGCGGCACTGTCTTGCAGTCTTCCTGTGAGGGTACAGAAGATGAGGTCACAGACAGGTCTTCGCCTGGGGCCAGATCGCACAGCTCTGGTGAGGTGCCGTCAGAACTGAAGGACTTGGACTCATCTAGACTGTCGCTGCTGCAGACTGACAGGCTAGAAGAATCTGCTTTACGCTTACGGAAATTGATGAGAAGGGTGAGGTCGCTGTGGCCGCGATCCGCCTCCTCTCCTGAACTCCCCGACCACAACTCCAGAGAGTTTTTGCCTTCCCCTGAGTCCTCAGAGTGGGGGTGGCAGGGACCAGGCATCCTGGGGCTTCGTCTCCTGGTACCTCCTACAAGTTCTGCCTCATACTCAACCACGCTCTCCTCACCCTCCCTCTGAGGGGGTCTCAAGCGGATCTTTGGGGAAGGCAAGTCCTGACCCACGGTTGTAAAAGGCCTGGTTAGTTTGAGTTTGGGAATGGACACGGTGAGGCCAGACCTTGTGGCATCTAGAATGTGCCGTTGCTCCTTGGTGGGATCAGAAGGCATCTTGCCATTTTCTCCCATGCCATTCTGTACCAGCTGTTTGGGGCAGAAAGGCTTGACTGAACCGTGGACTCTTGAGGGGATCTTCATGACCTCCCCCTTGCCCTGTGGAGTGCTGTAGGAGATCTTTATGACAGGACTGTGGGGGATAACGTCACCTCCGGGGAACTTCTCCCCTTCAGCTTCCCCCCTTTTGTCCTTCCTGAGGCGCTTGCTGTCAAGGCTGGTGCCATTTTCACGCCTCTTAGTGTCCTTGGTTGCAACTACATCCTCTTTTCTCGACAGCTTAGAGGGGACATCCTTGTCATCACCCTCATCATCGCTCTGTAGTGCATTCTCTTTTCTAGAAGTCTTAGTGTTGCTCATGCCATCTTTGCTGTCCTCATCACTATTCAGTGTGTTCTTGCATTTTTCACATAGTACCTGCCGAGGCCGCAGACGGATAGTACTCATGGTCATGCGGCCAGGCTCTCGCGTTCGCCTCTTCTTTCTCTTGATTGGTCGCGGAGGGGGCTGAGGTACCCATTGGCTGTAGCTGTGGCGCACCCATAAGGGCTGAGGGAAGGGGGCACCTTCAAAATATGGAGGGTAAGGAGTCTGTCCAGCTGGCACTGGTGTGGGTACGGGGCAGGGAGGAGGTGCAGCTGGTATGCTGCTTTTAGGGAGAGTGTTTTCATCCTTTGGTCTGTGTGAAGACTGGCTGGGAGATTTGGAAACTGGTTCCTCGCTCAGAACTTCTGGGATTTCACAAGCCAGTTTAGATATCGGGCAGTCCCCGGGTTTTTCTGTGAAATCTGGTAGACAGAACAGCCCAGTCCTAAGATGAAGAAGAGAAGAAAAAAGGCAACAACAAATAAATAACTGTGCGTCTCATTGAGCTGCATCAGAGTGCTACAGTGAAGTCCATGCAAGCCAACACAAACAAACATTCTTGATACACATGACAAGCATTTCTTGAATTTTTTTAGTTAAGCAATTTCCTCCACATGAACGATACTTTAATGTCATGCTTGTATTTCACCATGATAACGTAAGGCCAGTGGGGACAGCACAAATCAAACGCCTTGCTGTTTCAATTAGGCCAAAAGAGGAAGGAGCACCCACAGCTGTTCAACGCCTATCCTAAAAGTGGCTTACCATAGGCTTTAAGTTGGAAAAACTATTTTACCATTTTGTTTTACTTTGACTGGACACATTGACACCACTCTCCCTGTCACCTGTATGCTGAAAATTCTTGACGTGTGGGGGTTGGTTGTCCGCAAGCAGCCAGGCGGTTAACTGTTCTGCTGCCTTAGGCCACCAAAATTGAGCAATAGTATCACTGACTCTCTTTGAGTGACTTTGTGTGTTCTTTTTCATACTCTGGGACCAGCAAACATGTCCAAAGAAGGCCCAACTGCCAAGGAGTCTTTGAGAGGTGGCTGGCAGGCAACAGTAACATGGCTGTGTTGCTTTAGTCAGGAGACAGCAGACAAAGAGACTACAGGATGCCCAGGAACCCCCCCTCCCCAACATCTGACTGAACAAAAACAATCCCATGAATCACTCGGGATTCAGAGATGTAGGGAAGGAGCCAGGAGATTTCAGTTTGTTTTTGCATCCGTGTCTGCTCAGGGCTTATGTGTGGTGAGATTATTAATTAGTGCACATTTGGGGAGCCCGTTTTCCTCCCCAGGAGAAGTAAATGGCAGGCATCTCCGAATAATAGTCTCTTGGGCACAGCTTGTTCCCCTCACCTTTTCATATGCGCACCTAAAGCAGCCGAATATTAGCCTTCATAGTGATTGACACGGCACAAACAGGGCTGCCTCTGACAGGGAACAGGCAGTGCTAGTTAAGCACAGTACAAGGACGCAGCATATGACCAGCCACGATTCACCGCACTGTTGCCATTTCACGTTGTGTACAGTGTAACTAGATGCGGAGATCTGCCTGAATGATAGGCCTAGAAAATGACATTAAAAAAACCTGTGGGAGACTATGACAGGAAATGCATTTCCATGAGCTGAAAAGGAAGAAGAAGTCAAATTTTGTCAGTGACAAGGCCTGAAATATAGGCCTATTTTAAGTTATTCCAAGGCCTGCCTTTTCCCATTTGGGTGGGTTATTTTCAGGACAGCTTGAGCTCTCACATGAAAAACTATCTAAGCATACTAAGGGGCAAAGCTGGTCAGATTCTGATTCTGGTAGTCTATAAATAGTCTAAAGCCAGTGGCTTTTAAGGTGCACAGCACCAAGAGCAACACAAGGCTTATACATGTGACACACACCAAGAGGGGCAGATAAGACATGACACTGATACATGTCAAATTATACATATATGGTTTTGTCATTTGAACAGGTTTTCTAGTTTACTGTCAAGAGAGGGCCTTTTCTTGTCAAACACAGAGCCTAAGACGGTCACTGGATCTTATCAGAACCAGGTTTAAAGCATTACAGTTGTGATTCATCAAATCCCACATCTATCTTTATTGCCATTTCCCATTGTTTCTACAGATCAAAAGTGACTGGTAATGAAGGGCTATTTCTCAAAACAGCAACTGTATTGCAGATTATTTGAAATAAAACATCCCTCCAGAAAACTAGTTCACAATGCACAATGCACAATACATCAAAACATAGTTGATATATAGAGCACTGATAAGCAAAGGCCTACCTTTTTACTGAATACGTTATAGCTGCTCTGTATTTGATTAGGCTAACAATAAGCTATAGATGAACCCATTGACATTATTTATTGTTCAAGACAAGTCATAAACCATCTCTCTAGACATGGCCACTATCTTGAAAAACAGTATTTCTTCATGGTAAAATAACACATTTGACCATCTCATTATGGGCTTAAATAAAATCAGTTTGCCATTAGCCGACCAGCTAGCAGATAGCTACCCTGTCAGCTACAATAACCTACGAGTCTTTTGTATGGAGGCCCAGTTAGCTAACAGCTAGCTAACTAGCTAGCTTTGACTTGTTAGCATCAAAGGTAGATTAGCCGTTAGCTGAGTTTAGCAAATTAATTTCAGAGATACATGTATAAAGAGAATAAACGAAATAACACTCACTTTTTGTTGCAATCAAGTAATATCCCCGTGTAGCTCCTTTCCCGATAGGTAAGCGTCACCACCAGGGTATCGTTAACTATTTGATCGATAGTGACAGGTACCCGAGAGCCGGCCCGCAGCTCCTCGGCCACAGCCTCCATGTTTCCCGGCGTGTAGTGTCCGGCTCGGCGGTGCTCGATCCCGGCCAAGGGAGCCACGGTCGCGTCGGCCAAAGATCCGTCTCCCCTTCGCAATTCGAGCAGGAGGCTACACCAGGGCATAAAATGACGCCATCACCCCCACCAAGTCAATTACAACAGTACTGCCACCGCTGACATCACGCTCCCTGTGCTAGAGGAGCAAAAATCTCCCAAGACAAGGCCTACCCTTTCTCTGTCTCACTTTGACTTGTTTGATGCCATTCGTTAGTGCGGACTTTTAGCTCGGGGATGCCTCCGTTTTTCACTGCGAGAGGCTTATGGCGTTTTGCTCCAAACTTATACCACCATTACACTGGAAAATGGATAAAACATGGATGCATTTTCTAATATGTTGTAAGCCATACGGTCGAAGAATTTGACAAATGTGAGATAAATATGACCTGTGTTTAAATATTCATCATAAGTTATACAGCCAGCAATCTCAACTACAATTAGTTATACTTTTATAAATGTGTTACTAAAATGCCCTTGAAATTCTTCCATTTGGCAGTATCAAGTATAATGCACCCTGCTGAAAATCTACCCATTATTAACTTAAACCGTGTTATTTGTTAGGCTAAGAAATGTGGTCCTAATCTGAAAAGAAATGATGGGTGAATTGAGTCCAGGTTTACCTTTATTTCACCATTTCTAATTTATTCCCCTTAAAGATTCTTGTATTTTAAGCCTTGTTTAATTTACATTGTTTGGTGGTAATTAAGTTTTTATAATTAACACATGAAATATGGTCTGGCAAGCCAGTGTAACATTTAACAACTGAATGGCTTAATTTCACATAGTAAATAAGTAGCAGCACCATATTTACCTTGTACATATTTGAGGTACTAAATGGTAATAAGGTAAGGTGAATGCGGAACATGACTAGTTTGTTTAATGGAGAGGGTGTCTTGCAAAAGTCAGAAAGAAAGAAATAAAGAACTAGCATGGAAAATTTCAAAACACTTGTTTCCCCACTAACAGCTTTGTGATCTTTATTTTTAAGAAATGAGTATTACAATGGTCATTCATAAAGGGATTGGTTTTTACAATGAATATTGAGTATGAATTCAACTGGCATTCTAATCCCTGTCACTTGTCAAGCAAACTCTGCCAGGTGTCTCCGGTGAAGATAGTGAAACACTTTTCAAGATCTCTTCCCCGATTTCTCTTCCTCTCCAGAAGCTGATTCTGTAACTTCCTCATCTGTGATTCAAAGTGGGAAGAAACAAAATAAATTCAGATCAATAACCTACAAGTTAAAATATAGATGGGTTGTGTGAATAATGAAGTATAGGTCTGACCTCTTCCACATCTTGCTCCGCTGCTGCCATCTGCTCCGTGGTCGTGCCCTTGGGATTCCTGCGTCTCTCCTGCATCTTCTCAACATGGGCACGGATCTGCCGCTCCAGCTCACGGGCTGATCTGGAGGGCCACACAGGTCAAAGGTCAACATTTCATACATATTTAGATGCTTAAGAATGGCCAGTGGTATCATAGCCTTTATGTCTGGTCGACAACAGATAAAAATGCAAGCCTGTGTCTGACTGTTTTCTCCTTAGTTCGGATTTATTTTATCAATGAAAACAGAAAGGTATAAGGTGTACTATCTAATCTGGTTGATCTGTTTTTGGGCATAATATTGCTCAAGAAGAACAAAAGAAGCTGCTGGTGTTCTATGGTGGGTGCACAGTCTCTCTTTGTCCACTAGGTGTCTCTAGCTTTCCACCTGCATCTGCAGGGCTCATGATTGTGGACCATGCAAAATGCAATTTGGTGGCCAAAGACCTGTTGTCCCTGTACTCCTCTGGCTCAGGATGTTCTGTATCACTGTTTATGTCGTATACACCAAATGTCCCAAATATTACAGATACAGTATGTACAGCTGTCTTTCCATCGGGGACACTGATGAGATGAATATAAGTACAACCATTATGCCTCATTGATTTCCCTTATTAAAGACAAGACGGATGTTGATTGTGCAAACAAGGCTGCAACTGAATATCAGAAACACGTCCCCAGTATTTTGTACATTCAGTATTAAAGTTACATGTCATACACAACAAACAAAACATTACATTCCTTCTGATTCTTATACTGGCTCAGGTTTTAGGATGTTGTCTACTTTTTTTTTTTTTTGTCTGTAGTTTGTATTTTGGTCACCCAGAGTTCCCGTTTACCTGGCCTCCTCATACTCTGTCATGGACATTCTGGGCATTTGAGGAGCATCACTGCTGTCCTCTGCACCAGGTTTAGAATCAGTTTCTGCTTCCTGTAACAGAGACAGGGGGTGTTTATTATAGAGTACAGAGCTTGTGTACATATAGGATGATACAGCTGTTGCGACACATCATACAAACACAGCCTGCAGATACAGTTGCATAGCTGCAACATAACAGCCTTAGTGTGTAAAATGACTCACATGGGGTTGGCTTTTACTGTATTTTTCAGTGAATATTTACACTTGAATGCAAGCATTATGAGCTGCTCTTCAGCTGTATGCATGGAAAGGCAGCTGACCGTGAAATTACTCAAAACCATCCATCTGCATTTTCTACAGTTTGTGCATGCCTGCGCGTATACATCAGCTTTGATAGCTACATGCTGCTGCTGTGCGATCACTGATGGAGCACACTCCATCACAAGCACTGGCATCTGTTGCTGCCTCCAACAGCCACTACCTGACAAGTCATTCACTAGCATCAAAATGTTTTTTTTTTCTTGTGGTAATTTCAGATGTATTGCTATAGTCCTCTACCCAATGTGACAGAGGTGGTGCTCTACTGCCCCCTTGTGGTTGGCAGGTTGACAAATGGAAATGTAGGCGATTGTCAAATTCCACACACACCTCTTGTTTTCTTTGTCTTTCATGCTTCTTCTGCTTGTGCTCGGACGTTTTCTTCTCCTGTGTGGTCTTGGCTTGTGTGCACCACTTCCGAAGAGCTTCTTGGCTTCTATGGGAGAGCCAGATAACAATGCACTGTAATAGATCTATGTCAAGGAAAATGGTTCTTGGGCTATTGTGTCTAAATGGTTGCAAAGGGGTCTGTAAACATTGATTATTCTTTCTATCTTAACATAGTGGACATAATATGGATGCCTTACTGTTGGTCACTTGGGCAAATGCCAATTAGACACAATGTAGCCCTGCTTTATGAAAGAACATTCTGTCATATCTTTGGTATTTCCTGGCCTGAATATTCATCCAATGTAATTTAATGGTCAAAATGTAGTGCAGTAGGATAGTCAAGAGGGCATTTATTATATTGAATTCAAGCTCTTATAGTAGAAATCAACGTACTTTCTTCTCTGCTCCAGAATAGCTTGTTTCTCTTTCAGCTCCTTCATTGCAGCCTGCCTCCTTTCTTCTGGCCTCTTCCAATGCCGACCGTCAAACAGGGTTAGCTCGGGAATTATGGTGGCCTTGGTAGTTGCCTTTTTTCTGACAAATAAATTGAAACAAAATGCTTTATTTTTATTGCTCTCCTGAGCTCTGAGTCCCAGTAGAGACAGCCTGGGAGATTTTTATCACTTGGTCTCCTCTGCAGAGAATGCCATTAAAAAGCGTTTTGCTATCCTTTTCCAAGGCACCGTGCCATATACTTGGCCCTCCACCGCATCTCCAAACCTCAGCACAAAAGTTATCTACTGAAACAAAACAAATTCACCCCCTCTGTCCCACTATTAGATAGCCAATAACACATTCAAACTTCATTACACAGTATATCTGAAGAGATAAAAAATGATTTATGCCCAACAGATATTTGCTGCCTGGATACACTGTACAGAAACAATGGCAAGAGCAATTAAATAACTAGTCATTTTGATCTCTCCAAGCCCAGAAAGAAATATTTGACATGTGCAACTCACAGTCTAGACTTGCTGTTTTAAAGGAACAGTTTGACATTTCATGGAAATACGCTTATCTGCTTTCTGGCAGAGAGATGAGAAGATCAATACCACTCTCATATCTGTCCGTTAGATATAAAGGTAAAGCCAGCAGCCAGTTAGCTTAGCTTAGTATAAAGACCGGAAACAGCTATCCTAGCAGAACCAGGACATATATGACAGTGGTTTCAATCTTCTCCTCTAACTCTTGGAAAAAAAGCAAATAAGCTTACATCCCAAAATGTGAAACTATAACAGAGGAAAAGCATTTTCTCTCACTTTTCTACATCCAAAATCTCTAATTCCTTTCACCCTAATACCTTTACTTTACTTACCTAACAGGAAGAAGGCATGACTTCCGGTTTCTATCACCCTGTGCTATTGAGCCCAGCTCGGCTTTCTCCAGCAGGATCATCTTGTGTTTGAGTTCCCTGAACCTCTGCAGCTCGTCCTCATCCACTGACTCATCCTGCTCCTCCATACTGGACCCCATCCGCTCTGACAGCTGGAGCTTCTCCACCACAGGCAACTCTACCAATGAAACAACCATGGCAGCTACAAGTGTAATGTGGGGGCAGCCGAAACTGGCAACAATCATTGCTATCTACAGCTATGGTGGCTGGTAGAAGCACATGATGATGACCGCTTGACTATCAAGAATTACTGATAGAACACAGAGCTCTTTTCCAACTGCAGCAAAGATATGCCAGCATTTTACCAACAAATTCACATAACCAATAGTAGCAGGTAAAACACTCCCTTCGTATTGCAGAGCAGAATATGTGGACAGCAAATTTTTACTGGATTAAGAAAATAAGGGGCTGAATGTAACTTTTACCCACATACTACATACCAAAAGGTTGATGACAATGCAATATGTATGTGAAAATGGTGTATATTCAAATCAGCTAAACTTATACTCTGAGCCAATTAAACGAATGGAGATTTCCCTCCAGAGACCGGAGCCCTGTCTTTGTTAATAACCTTGTAGGCAGGGAGATGAATCGTTTGATTGAGGGGTTTGGCTCTGCTCATTGTGCAGCGGCAGCCTCTCCTGTGGAGGGCTGTCTTGGGCTTCTCACAGTGATTACCTCCAGACAGTGCTTAGTGACAGAGAGCTCCTGTTTAGAGCCCACAGGTTATCGATCATTTTCATCTGGCTAAAAATATTACAGAGCTGGAACAGAGGGGGGGAAGAGTCAGCCGAGTGGCACGCGCCGTCTCCAAGGCAACAGAAGCCACACCAGTGAAGTGGTATCAGGGCAAGGAGCTATTTTTGTGGCCAGCCGTCCTATCTTTGACAAAAGGGAGCAGATGGCTAGGATGCATGTGCATACTGAACACCTTGCTGCTGCACTGTTCAAAGTTAAGGTGCCTTTGATTCACCTGGGGGGGTCTTCCTCACGCTCACTGGCCGCTTAGCCATAGCGCTCCTGAGGTACTGGAGGATGCTCCGGAGCCCCTGGTTCACAATGTCTTGTGGAGGGAAAGTGATGGGGCAGTTCCTCAGGTTCAGGCCTTTGAGGGTGATCACATTTCCTGGGAGAAATGGACAAATAAAGAATCCCTTAGTACTATGTTTACAGGTTAGACTTTTTGCATTTAGCTGACATTCTTATCCAGAGTGCATCAGTATCTTACATACGGTATATTCCTTGATTACCAACATCAATGTACTGTACATGCAAGCAACAGTGTATTAGTAACAGTTTTAGTGACAATAGTGGAAAGAGGAAAGCAAAACATGTAAAAACATATGGTGTATTTTTTCTATTCATAAATATTATTCATTGCATGTAGTCTAGCTCTAAATTTGCTCCCAGTGAGGCTTATAAACCGATGAAACAGAAAGACAGCTTGTTGTTACAGAGACATTGCTTGCTGGTAAACGTGACCGAACTCAACTCACCCAGCTCTGGTGGAAGTTCTGAGATGGGATTTCCTTCCAGAAGTAACGTTTTCAGAGATCTACATGAACAAAATCACAGATTATTAGGTGTTTGCAAGCTGTTATGTCTTGACCAGCAGTCACATGTTTAGTCCTAAACTGAACATGAGGAAACTGTACAAAAGATGGCTCTCATTTTGCCACACGTTGGAATCATGAATTTGGTTTTCAGAGCATGTGCAACTAAACAGACCTCTAGAATAGGAAAATTATTATCTAGAAATGTTCTGAAATGTGACAAAGAAACATAGTGATCTCCCATGGGTTTGGAATCAATCAGCATATATTTCAAAGTAACCTACCTGTGCAAGCCAATTTCAGCAGGGAGCGATGCAATTTGGTTATTTCTGAGGTCCAGCCACAGCAGGTTGGGCAAGCTGATGAATATTGAATCTGGGATACTGGATACCTGGTTGCCTTCAAGATATAAATACTGAAGATGATACAATAGGCAGTTAGAATTAATAGATAATGCAGAAGAACACATTATACTGAGATATAATGAATGTTCTACTGGATGCATTACTGATTTTCTTGCTTGAAAACCGCTGCAGCATTATGTAGCTAGGTGGGTAGAGGTTGACAAATGCACAGTGAAGTCCAAACTGACCTTTAGTGTGCTATTTTTCAGAATACATTCTGCAACATGTCTCAGCTTAGTTCTGCTCAGACACAATGTCTCTGTTGAATAATATTCACGGAGCTCCTGTGGCTCAGCATCCTCGGGCGGAATGTGGGGGATCTGTGGTTTGACAACACTGTTCCCAAAGACAAAGCTTAGCTGCAGGTCAGGAACCTCCTCCTCCTCCTCCTTCTCTGGGGAAGACATTGTAGAAGTGATGCTGAGATGTCTAGTAGTGCACACAGACCACTGTTCAGGGCGTTCAAGTGTTTTTTTGCAGTGGCATTTTTCTCCTTGTGTCTGAAAATAATAAAGTTCATGTACGTGTCACATTCAATGGACAGGGTTCGTCTAAACAGCAGAATTCTTTTACGTGAGATTTTAACTAACCTACAAGCAGGCTTTGGCTATTCTTTCACTACTGCTGCCTAACATTAGCTAACATTAGCAAACATCTCAACTACTGTACAACCGCCCTATTAGCTTACCTTTCATTTGAATAAACTCGTAACCAGTGACTCAGTATCTTCTTAAAATAAACACTTTATAAAACGAAAAAAAAACGAAACGAAAATGTCGTGCTAACTTTTAGCTACCGCCTCACTAGTTTGACGTCGTAACCATGGCAACGAGCTCAACAAAAACTACGGCAACTGTCCACGTGCAAACAAGGCAAACCGCATCCATAATTTTAATTTCTAAAACGTGATCAGGTCACATGCCAAAGCTGCACTGAACATTATATATTTCCTTACTTTATAATGTGCAGTATTGTAACAGAGCAGCAACAGGAGCAAATAAACCTAGTGGGCATAGTGTTAAATCCTTTTTCCCCCTCAGTGATCACACCGGCACCACCCATCCATCTTCTAATGAGATTGTGGAATAATTCACTGAGGGGCTGGAGGACCAGTTTGTTTTCTGCTGGTAACAAGCGATGGAAGCCCCCCAGTTTGTACTGAGCTACCCTGGCTTCACCTACAGAGGCTGGTCCTTATGTGTTGATATGCATGACAGTCTGTGATACAGAGCTACGTCGACTACAGTCACTGGCCAGTAACTGTCATACTACTCTCATAAGTGTCAAGTTAGTCAGAATACTAAGGGGTAGCTTCCGGTTATCAGTTTCAATATAAAAGTCTCCTTGGCAAACGTTTACATTAAAAGTAAAGGAACAAAGATTAAACAACACTGCAATGATTTTTGAAAGATATATATTTTCTTTCTTTTGTCTGTTCCACTAAATGCTTTTACTTAGGTGTTATGTATGGTAGAGTACATAGTGAAAAACAGGTATTTATTTTGATAGACATCATACTCATATATTTTTTACAAGACTGCATTTAATCACTGATAAATTCATTTTGTATATCAAATTGCTTTGATGAAGATTTAGAATCGAAGTTGATTGAACTGGACTTTGCACTGCTATAATGTGAATTATTCATGTTAATTTATCAACTTAATTAATCTATAGCCACACTGCACCGATGAGTTAACGTACTGTATGCTGTTTAAGTTCTCCAATTGGTGCCACCACCAGTCGCTGCTAATGTGAGGCGACTGCAGTGTGCCGCTACAATACATTCAAGCTTTTATTTTTAAGGCAAAATTGCACGACTTCCTGTTTTATTTTTTTAAGCTAACTGTGCCTAACTCGACGCAGCTCTTACTCTCAGCCCCGATAAACACAAGTCTCTCGGTTTGGCTGGCAGGCTACGGAAGACAACTGAACACTACCACTACCGAGTGATTATATTTACCACCAACTGCAACAAACCGAACAGTCTTTGTTTTAAAATATTTCACAGGCCGTCGGTACCTGCTGCACGTGCTCTCCCCTGGTTTAGAAAGACTTTTTAGTCGCGGTGCTCTAATTTTCGGCAGAATAAATAACGGATAAATAAAGCGAAATAACGGACACGGTTTGGGTGAAATGCATGGTTATGATTACTGTCTTTTGACGAGGGTGTCCGACACAGAGCTGTAGTTTCTCTTGAAGACTCGAGGAATGCAATCTGAGCATCAATGTTTCACTGGGGCAAGTGGAAGAAGAGGATGGGAGCCAATAGTTCTTCAAAGCGACCAGTTTTCGATGAAAGGGAAGATGGTAAGTGATGGAAAAGTAAGGCACGGGTTCCCCAAAAACCCTAGCAAAAATAACACTACTAAGTTGTAGCTTAGAGTTACAGTTTTGTCAGTATTTAATTTATAGTGTCCTTATTTTACGGTCTCTTTCAAGTTAGCAGTAGCCTGTACTGACGCAGAGTTGTGCTGTGATGCCGAAGCTAAGTTGTCAAAGTTTCTACTAGGAATTTAAATGTCGAGAGTACAATATTGTTGCTGTTTAGACTGCGGGAGTTTATCCTAGAAAACAGAGTATGTTGCCTATATTTATCCTAACAAAGGCTGTCTTTGTGTTTCGGAAATGTTGGAGGCGTGAAGTCCAACTTCCTACTAATAGACAGCTAATCTATCTGTCAGTTTTATTATCCAGAGGCTATAATAAAATAAGCAAAGTAACCTTAAATTTGTATTTTTTATCACGCCTACACGACGTACACTGACAGCATATAAAGTTTCCACTTGAAATTATCCTACGTGCAGTTAAAAGTGTAGCATTAGCACTCACAGTACAAATAGCTGCTGCTCATACTGTGAGAAAATACATTAATGCCTGAATGAACTCTTTGAAATATGGACTATTTGAAGGCAGATAGCTAATTGCATAATTAGGACAAGATTAGTGTCATGCATGAAAGTAATGTTAATTCATGATATCTTGTCAGTGTATGGGAAATAAGCCTCTTGGAAGTGCACCCAATAAGCTCAGCATGGAATCTCTATGATAGACTACAGCAATCCAGTGTTGCAAGTGCAGAGCTATCATCAATGTGCTGGCCAAGTTACAGGCACAACTTGAGTAAATTAGGTCATTTCACTGCAGGGATGTGGTCATATGTCCTCCCTCTCTCTCTCTCTCTCTGTGTGTGTGGTACATGTTCCTACATAAGGATAACCCAATTAAGCTTACAGCTTTTTGTCAATAGCCTTCAAGAAAAGTGTCCAGCTCTAATTCAGATTACTATCAAAGGGAGTGGTTATTGAAAAGAATAGGAGGGGCCCCTACAGCCTTAAAAGCGGTATTTTCTCACTCTTACAGCAGTTGATAAAAGCCAAGACCCACATCGGTTTAATGTATTAAGGTTTAGAGAGATGTTCTTGGCTAGACTGTACACATTTTTGTTTCTATAGCTGTTCTGTGCGACTAAAGGAGGAAACTTGAAGCTCAGGGCTGAACCTCTTAAGGCTGAGAATGGTGTGTTTCTCCACTTTGTGCTGAATGTGAAGAGAGAGAGAGACCCTATTATCTTTATTATCAGACAGAAGTCAGTTTCCATACACTCCTGTCATCAATATGAGGCAGGTGCCACTTATGGATGACCTACAAAACACTAATAACCGCTGTGCTTCAATTTCAATTTCTATCCACTGTGGCAGTAGTCAGGGCAGTTGCATCATGGTCATAATACCTGACTTGGTCATAACCACTATCATGATGCATAAATTGCGGTCCACTCTGTTCTTTGGTGTCATTATACAATTACAGATGTACTACCGTACTACTAGTACTGTAGAGTGTGTCCCTTTATGCAGCAATGAAACACTCTTCTGCTGAACACATGGTGAACAGTAGGTATGGAGTAAAGTGGGTGGAGGGCACATACGCATTAAAAAGAGACAACTGTTAGTGTCAGTCTGATCATCTTACCCTGTTCATCTTTCAAAGAGCTGCCTAGCACTGATAACAGTGTGAGCAAGTCACGGTGCACTGCATTGTGGATGCTGACTTAGACTCTAGAAGTCTCTTGCTGCCTGTCAGGTCTCTTAAAAACAGCATCTCTTGGCTTCTTGGAAAACAGCATATGGCCTACATTAGGCAGTAATATTAGAGCAGCGTTTGGCTCAAAAGGCTGCAAACATAATCAAGCGGTCAGGTTGATGTCCAAGCGTAGCTGCCAAAAGGGCTTTTTTGGCAGATAGTTTGATTAGCAAAGGAAGGCTGTGGAATTGATTGAGGTGCACATCCGGCTCGTTTCTGCATTGATTTTCTCACTGAAACTCTTTGGCAGCAGCATTCAGGGTGAGAAATTAATAAAAGTCAGTGGTAGATAAATGGTGGTCAAGCTGGTCTGGTCTATTTGACACTTTAGCATTATCATCATCTGTCTCTTCTTTTTCTCTTTGGCTGCTAAATCACTGAACATAGCTAGTTAAATTTCAGATGTGCCGGACTATTTCTCCTGGAGTCTTGTCATCCCCGTAAGGTTGCGAGGCTAAGAGATAGTTCAGCACATAACCCCCCACTGAACCACAATGTGTCATTTATATACTTCAGTTTTTGTTAGGAACAAATGAGATATAATGTGTTAATTAGCAAGGCTAGCTGTTTCTGCTTGTTGTAAGCTAAGCTAACCGGCTGCTTGCTGGTGGTAGCTTTATATTTACCACACAGACATGAGAATGATATCGATCTTCTCATCTAACTCTCGACAAGAAAGCGAATAACCAAAATGTGGATTTATTCTGTTAAAATTAAGCTATGGCTAGTTGGGCCCCTGCGTCACCAGTTGTATATGTTAATGAACTCAAACAAAGACTTAAACGTGAAGATTCTCCCCTCTCAGACTGTTTATTTGAAGGATTTTTAGAGGCCTGAAGAGGCATTCAGTATATACAAATTAGAAAAAAATAAACGTAATCTTGTGTAGCAGTTTTTTTTTTCTTGTCAATCATCATAGGACCCTTCAGATTTATCTTGTGACCCCTTAAGGGGGTCCCAACCCCTATGTTGGAAACCACCGTCCTATACCATGTCCTTAGTGAATAATGATGAACTGCGAGCTGTTGTGTGTCCAGAATCCAACTGCGGCATTTATGATGAGTCGATTCATTGTTTAAGGCATTTTTCAAGCAGAAATATCAAACGATGGCTCCAGCCTCTTAAATGCAACATTTGCTGGCTTTTCTCATAACTATGGATTCTTGGCTGCTGGTACAATCGAGCACATTACATCACTTTGGGCTTTGGTAACATCTGGTGGGTGTTGTCAATATTTTGTCAGTTTTATAGACAAAATGATTAATCAATCAGTTGGGAGGATTGATCAATAAATGAACCCATAGAGAAAACAATCATTAATTGCAGGCCTAATGTAAATGAGTTTTACTCCACAAAGTTGTTAACAGTAGAAGCTGACTGACTGAGTGTATGGACTGTTTAGTTTAACCATTAGCCAGGCTCCAGACAAAGGAGCACTTCACTCTCTCCAAGTCCTCATCTAAACTTGGAACAGCACTAGCTTGTCGCTTTTTGAAAGAGGCCGCTTGTTCTGAATGTGCTACAGTATTCAGGGGAGAGTGCAGAATTGACAAATGCCTGCTTTAATTGAGCTTGGGCACGGACTTGGTGTACTTGTTATTTTTGCTCCAAAGGGTTTACAAAGTATTCAGAATGTGTGCGTGATGCAGAAGATGCTGTTAATTGTGTTGTCTGTTTATTGTGTTGTTACAGTGCTGTATGCATTTGATCATCCTTGTTAAGCCAAAGGCAAATTTCCACTTCTGTGGACGATAAACCTCTATTCTTTGTGTAGGCATGTATGTGTGTGTGTGTGTGTGTGTGTGTGTGTGTGCGCCTGCCTGAATGTCTGAGTGTGTGCGTGACTGCTCTTCCCGTCAAGGATAAGTGTATGAGGCAATGAAAGCAGATTTGGTTGAGGATAAAGATAGATGCAGAGAGAGATGGCTGATTACTTGCACTGAATACTGAGGCTCTCACTTTCTTTCATCTCTGTTACATACTCTCAAATTCTCTCACTCTCTTTATTCAACTCAACTTCATGGCTGCCTGCAGCTACTGGCCTCTTGCCACCGCAGAGGGCCGACATAATCGGCCTTAGCAGTAAGGCAATAGGTGGAGAATACTGTCCTGGTCATATTCCAGTATCATTGGATCGCAGAGCTTGGCCACAGCTCAGATTGTTGAGTATTTCCCTTGTAGCTACTTAACGCTTGTAATGATCAAATGTATAGCAACAGTTCATTTCCAAAGTACCAAACTGTCATCCCTCTCTCAAAAGTAAACATGATGATGATTGTTCTGCCCAATATTGCAGTTTATATTGTGACTTATATTGCAGTTACTTTCTATAAATGACACTACAGGTCTTTATTTGTGGTCTACACCATAATATTGCTTTGTTTCTACACGTATAAAATCAGATAAAACTAGAAAAGGCTTAATTTTCTGAAGAAATTCAGAAAGTTCACTGCAACTTTGCAGTTGAACGGTTGGAATAGCTGAAATACAAAGTCGGCGCTTGAAGTGGCGCTTGAAATACAATTATTATCACTGAAAGAAGTTGAAATGGCAGTTAAAATGGAAGTGCTGAAAGATGTTGAAGTTTCAGGTTAAGTGTAATAACTGTATGAAGTTGACGTGTCATTTGAAGCTGTGAGTGCTCAAAACCGACAGGAATTGAAGAGCTCTCACAGCTTCTCATTTAGTTGAAGTTTAAGCACTGAAAGAAGTTGAAGTGTTAGTCGAAGTGTAGTTGATAAATTGAGCTGGAAGTGGAAAAACTGAAAAAAAAGTGAATGCCCGTTCAAATGTATAAAGTGAAAGAAGATGTCAGTTTAAGTGTAAGCACTGAAAGCAGTTGGCCAAAACTGTGTTTGAAAAGTGGAAGGCTTTTTTTTGTTCAAAGGTGAAGACCTGAGACCTGAAAGGGCTTGTAGTGTAAGCATTAAAAGGAGCTGTCAGTTGATGTGTAATCACTGAAAGCAGATGAACTCTCAGCTAAAGAATAAGAAATGAAAGAAGTTGAAATGTCAGTTGACGTGTTACTTACAGGGTTTTCCTTCTACGTTAACCTGTTCACCAGTTTAGCTCACATTATTAAGATATTACATTAGAGGTATACTTGACTATATAATATAATCATGACATTTAAAGTGGTGTTATATTTATGTTTAACAGCTGCATAGTTGGCCACTTATGGTAATAATGACAAACTGCTCGTAAGTCAGTTCTGACAGTGTTTTTACATCTGACCAACCTTTTTCACAGCAGTCAGTTTGACTTGTGATAATAGGAAAAGCACAGGTGTTACTCATCACAGTAATGATGGCATCATTCTGATTACGTGAGCCATGACAGTGTGACAGTGAGCCAGCATGCACAATACCAGGACCCTGAAACTGAAGCAGCTAAATGGAATTCAGCATTTTCATCATTAATTTTATTATTTACACCGGTGCTTTTCCTTCTGTTGCATGTCAAAATGTCTTCCGTGAAGAAGGCCTTCTGTGCTATCAGTCACATCGTAAGGGTAAGGGTAGATATCACTTTTTCCCAACTGGTTGCTTTTTCATTTTGGAACAAACCTTTTTCCTCCACATGAGACAACACCTCATAAAAGCAGTTCACAACGCCTCATGTGAGCTTTTTGTCCATCTCTCCAGTCTTATGTAACCTTGTTTGCTTCAGGTGATGTGCAGGTGATGACAGTTGTACTAGCTCTAGTGCCAGAGCCAAAGAGTCTTCAAAGAGATGAGCTCAGCTTGAGGCTGAGGTGACAACAGAGGGAAGAAAGGTCGCTCTTGCTTGTTGAAGTGTGTGTGTGTGTGTGTGTGTGTGTCTGTACCTGTTTCTGTGCATGGAGGAAGGGATTAGGACCAAGTGGATGAAGTGGGCTTGGTGGGGTGGAGGAGTGTCTGTGTGGAATCTCTCACATCAGATGATTGTTTTGTCTTTCCTTTCTGCTGTTTTTGTCGCTGCTTTTGCACTTTCCACGAGTCTGGGAGCATTATTGTTGACCATAAATCCGCTTGACTTTGTCGTGGGAAATGAAAGACTGGAATTGATAAGAGGAGCGTCTAATAAAGCAAACAAAACTGTTACCTGTAGGCACACTTGCAGCAGTTGAGAGGTTAGTTCAATATTTGCCTCTCTGGTCTTTTTATGGAGAAATATATTACTGCTTTCAGTTCATTCCCGCTGCTTCAATTACTGAACTAGATTCATGACAGAGGGAAGAGAAGCAGCAGTCTCGCCTATTCCTGCGGGAAACCTGAATGAAACTGTAAGTACATGTTCACTGTGCCCATGCTCAGGCAAATGAGGAGGATCGGAGGGGATAAAGACTCGAATCGCAAATCACAAAGTCAACACAAGTTGCTTGACAGAATGACAGATGTAAACTCTCTGTAGTTTGTAATCCCATTCATTACGCAGGGGGTGTGTATATGTGTGTGTGTGTATAGTATCTGACTGTGTGGGGAGGCCTCTGTGCAGTGTAGTGAGACAAACCCTGGGCTCCTACATTTAATTTAGCAGCCAGCCCAGACTTTATTGCCCACGGAAACCAATTAAAACCAGTTTTCAGATAATCTCAGCATCCCTGCATTGTTTCGATGTCAAAATTCTTTCTATAAACTTTTAAGTGTATAGGCCAGGGGTGTCCCATTAAAATTCAAAGAGGTCCACTTAGAGAAATGTTCCTCAAACAAAGGTCTGGAACATCATAATGTCTAACTTGGGATGTGATTCAGGGCCATTTATATACAGAAGTAGCCTAGTAGTAATCAACAAATCAAACAAAGAAATATGTCAACAATATTTATTGTCAGTTTTCACATTGAACTGGAGGGGTACTCTAATAATAAATAAATGTTCTTTTCTCATTTATAGTAAAATGGGCTGCATTTAAAAATAAAATACATACCAGAGAGCTTTTGAAAAATTTAATAAAAAGTGTAGTTTGAGTTTCCCTTTTTCTTCTTTTTTGTAAACTCCATTTCACATCTTAACAGTCTCAACCAATTTTATAATAAACAATCTCAGTCATCCATGTGAAATTACTTTTCTCTGACTCACTGATTTCTCCGACTGTTGTCTCTCGTCTCGTCTCATCTCGTCTCTCCCTTGTGTGTGTATCTCACTCACCGACTCGAGTCGTAATGCTTATCGGAACGCACAGATTTGATTGGCTGAGTAGCATCAAGTGAGATGATTCTAAATGAGCATTCAAAATTTACTGGGTCCTTGATTTCAGAAAGAGGCAGACATTTTACCAGCTGAAATGACATCTGTCGCTGGCAGATTTCATCAGCTGTTGCTCACTAGCTAATTAAGCTAATGTTAGCTACGTGAATTCGGTGAAGAGGCCGTCTCTCTGTGACTTCTCCCCGACTCGTTTTAAAATCCCGTGAGAGGGGTCTGCATGGAGTTGACGACTACATGATATCATTCTAAAAGACTGAGGCTAAAGCTATCCTCTGCTTAGTTAGCATCCTCACCAGTTAATGATCAATGTAGTTGACATGGAAATAAAGATACAGCATTGTTGTATTGCAGTGAAGAGCTAGTTAGGCCTATATATGTGTTTGTATTTCCTGCCCAGACTACTCAGCCTAGCCCACCCAAAGCCAGTTGATTGACAGCTTGGCCCTTCAAGGAATAGCAAAAGCAAACAGGGAAAAGCAAAAGCAATAAGGGAAAAGAATAAGGAAAAATAAAGGGCTAAAAATACACAAATTACATTATATAAACATAAATAAATAAAAATATATAAATAAATATATACAGAAATAAATGAACAAATGTGAAAATAAATAAAAAGCTTATAATTATTCTTTTATATTTTGTTATTTGTCTTTATATTTCCACATTTATTTATTCTAATATTTCTTTCTCTTTATATTTCCACATTCATTTTCTTATTCTTTAACAGATTTATTCTTTTTCATGGCACTCCTATGACTCCATATTACTAATGTGTTTGGCGACTCTATATCTCGGGTAACATTGGCTAGGGTTGCTGTAGTGTAAACTTCCCCAAATCCAATGAAGAGATGCTAACATTAGCCTCTGATCGCTTTCCATACAGTGGGAAAAGGCAAAAAAAAAACAAAAAAACACACAACCCTCCAAACTCTTTATATACAGAGTTTCACCCTTATTTCTGTCTCTATGATTGCACAAGTAGGCAAGCTTTTAAACTGATAATGAAATGATAGCATTTTTATGGCCGTCTGTCTGAGATTAGATTTTTTCAGGAGGCTATTTGTAACTGATAGAATGAGGTCAGAGGAAGGTGACTGTGTTCTTCACATTCCTGCAAGAGGACAGGACTGGACTGACCGCCTGCTGGTCAGCCTCTTCAAAGTCAGAATACCGTGCCGCCCACCACCACTGTACTTCTTTGTTTGGAGCTTTGAGCTCACTTGTGTTGCCAGAGGGTTTGTCACACACATTATGTATACATGCACACGAGAAACAAGGTTATTGAGAGAAATCAGGATAAGGCAGGAAACGAGAACGTGTTCACATCCATGCCACTGTAAAACCCGTGTTTTTGGTGCAACTGGTCAGTAATCCGATTTCTCCCCTACCCCCAACCATATTTTTTAGCCAAGGGCTTTGGATTTAATTATTTTGGACACTAGTAATAATCTTCCCTTCCATCCAGCGGCACAAAGTAATACATCCACTGTCTGAAGTCTTGGTCATGCACAAAAAACCCCAGTAAGAAACACAGTTACTGTTCAGTGTGCACGTGGCGGAAAATCAGGTTTTCCAGCAGAAATCTAGCCATGTTAACCAGATTTCTCTTAATCCCTTACCCCCCGTTAAGTAAACTGAGTTTCTCATGTACATGACATTTAAGATCTCAGATTACTGCAGACAGCCAACAGTAACCAGGTTACTTATGTGCATGCAAACACACTGACTCACTGGTGGCACACAAACACACACATCCATACACTCATTCTTGAAATACTCCACAGTGAATGGCCACTGAAATGTGATACTATTAAATCTGACAGAGGCTCCTCCTTTCCAGCTGCCCATTATACCCCGGGGGAGTGTGTATGCAAACAAAGGTCTATAAAAACAGTCACACTGCTACTTACAGGTGTCAAAAGAGACTGTCTCAGTCAAGAAAAAGGTGTTGTGTAACGTAGGGGTTTTTGAAAATTGGGTTTGGGCCGAGGCATCATATGAGCGCACACCTGACTGGTGAACTGAATATACAGCTCTGGTGCTTGTCCTAAATACCTGTGAGGACTAATAGAAGTCAGGTGTATCTGGGCCAGAACACGGTGTGTCCTGTCTGTGCTGCTTCAGACCGGAGCTGCTAAGGGGAAAGAACTAGGCCACAGTGTCCATTTCCTCTCACCTTAAACACACACTTACACAGTGGACACAGTGTCATACACGCCATGCTTCAGCTTCAGCACAGTTTGGCAGTGCTTAAGTGTTCTATCTCTTCCCATGGTTGGAGAACAAAGCTACAGTCAGTTTTGCCTAAACAAAGCTGTTTTCTTAGTCTGGAGGTAGAATCCCCCTCTTTAATTCCACTGTAAGTGTGCTTTTTGTGCCCAATGATACACTGATAATAAAAGTCTTCTTTCTCCTGGTTAATACATGCACACTACATGTGTTTTCATATTAAACCTTTCCTGAAAACGATCTTAAATTGGGATCGGAGATGTTGTGAATAATTTATGGTATGTCAACATTGTCCCACTGAAGCACATACTGCAATTTTGTGCATGTGTTCGTATGAAGACAGTTGGCATTGGAAGTGAAGATGCATTATTCAGCCCTCAGTGTACTTTTGTTCTTTGAGGGGCTGAAAATAAAAAGGGCTGTTTTTTTTTCTTTTAAAGACTCAATACCTGAGCAGTATAGAACTGGACTGTATAGAACAACAAGGGTTCTTTTCTCTTAAGGCCTGTTCAGACCAAAGATTCATGATGAGACGAAATCGTTTTAGAACGTCGCAGGAAAACTTGCAGCGTTGTAATCTGGCCCGTCTCACCTCGACTCAAGCCAGCTGATGGCGTCACCTGCGACTCAGCTTGTCAAGTCGCCAGTGGCTGATTGTAGAACGTAAGGCCCGTCACATGTTTCAACAGCCAATCAGCTCGTAGCTCGTCGTCGTTTCATCAATACTAGAAATGCAACTGTAGCAAGTAACTCACTATCGCTATCCTCGTTCATATTTTAAGATGCTACAAATTAGATCCAGCTATAAGAGAGTACAGTGAGTCGTTGCTATGGAAACGATACTCTCGTCTAGTCGCATTGGTGTAAACTGGCAGGTTTTAGAACGTGGCAGAGCCGGCAGACCAGGTTCTAAACCAGGTCCTACTGAAGATGCAGAAGGATGGTGGAAGCAGTTAGGGTTGGGTACTGAGATACAGTTCATAACTGCAAGAACAGGTTTGAAATATATCTTAGTCTGGAGCCACTGAACAGCTGCCTACATAGGTGGTTAATGCGGGAGTCATTGCGTGTGTATAGTGTTAACAATATGGTGGAAGCTCTCTCGAAGGTGTAGCCAAACTAGCCCAAAATAAAGCTAGTGCTAGCATGTCTGACTCAATTAAAAACAAGTATAAAAGGGGGAACATTCAACTTGTGCATGGTAAGATAGTGAATATTGATAGTGATATATTTTCTTTACATTTTTACCAAAAATAATTGCAAAATACCTCATAATTAATGGCAAGTGATGGGTTTATTGCCTTTGCTTTCAACATATTTTTGGTTTCTCAAATGAAATGGAATGAATCACAACCAAGATTTGATACAAACCAGGATCTATAAGCAGAATCCAAATCCGAATCGGTTCTGATGAAATCTAAAAGACAGTATGGCTGTGAATAACGGTTATTGATTCATTTGTAGATCATCTTCTTGATTAATCGGTGAATCATTTTGTCTGTTGAATGTCACAACACTGTAAAAATAATGCTGCTCACAATTTCCCAGAGCCCAAAGTAAAGTCTTTCCCAGAGCAAAGTGGAAGCTTGTTTTGTCCGCCCAGCAGTCCAAAACCCACAGATTTTTAATTTATAATTATATAAAGCAGAGAAAAGCAGAACGTACACACATTTAAGAAGGTGGTACTAGCAAATGTTTGGCTTTTTTGCTTGAAAAGCGACTCGAACTAAATATCGTTAATCAAAATAGTGGCCAATTCATTTTCTGGCAATGGAATAATTAATGAATCGACTCATTCTTTCAGCTTTAAAAGACACCCAACTGTAGTAACAGTGGTGATGGTGTTGAAGCTTTGGCTGTACCTTCAGCTTTAATAATCAAGCAGTAGCTGACCTGGTTTCAGCGTGCTGGTTTGGGATGATGACCTTTGAGGAGTCAGGCTGGGCTGTCCAATAAATCCATTGCTTTTTCACTGGAGAAACAAACACTGTGCTGCAGGAGTAACTTACACTAACATTGGCTTTCAGTGTAGACGATCTATATACATTGTCTGAGCCCAGATATAATAATAAGCCATAGGTAGTTCACCATAAGTCCAGCACGATGCCTTCCATGTGTTTTATTATTGAGCCAAAACATGATGAATACACAATGTGCCGGTGCTGGCCCAGGAGTTGTGAATCACAGTGAATTAATTATGCCAATGCAGGGACTAGGAGATGATGTGGCAGCCCTGTAACGTAACATAGACAGAGAGAAACACACACACACACACACAAAGAGACACATTGCTATGGTAACCTCAGAAGTTTTCACACGGTCCAGATGATGTTTCTTTGTGACAGTGCTGAGCATGCGAGAGTCCCCATGCTGCAGTGCAGAATTATCTTCTGAACTGTTCTCGTCTTGCTCTCTCCTCGTCTTGACAGCCTTTAGATGTACGATACAGCCTCCCGTAGTGATTTCTCTGTGTGTAGAGGTCCAATTTCACATCTCCTCTTTCATTCTCAGTGCCATGGCTCCCTGTTTGTGAAGATTTACTCGACATCTGGGCAGCTTTTTCATACCTCATTCAACTTTACAACTACACAATACTGTGCATACTCACACATGCTGTACACAAAGTTTATGACTGATTTTACATTGTATTGCAACTGTATTTGTACATGTTTGTGTTTGTCTAAATGCACGGGGAGTGCATTTGCTGGTGTGAAACTGTAGGCTTAAGAGTGGATGCTACTCAATCATCAGACAGTTTATTGGTAAATACAAGGTTAAAATTATAATCCTTTAGATTTCAGTCCTGTTTGATTTTGGCGACAACTGCGGTTACTATGGTAACAGCAAGTACTACTGGTCCCAAAATTCAGGAGGCAACACTCCTTTAGCATCTACTTTGTCAGAAATCAAACAGACGAACAACTGGTGTATCTATTTATAGTTCAGCCAAACAAACTCACATTGATTTTATTTTTAAAAAAATGGTCAATAATAATTGCAACCGCAATCAGATTCCATGCTGGCACAGAGCGAGTAGTTTTCCACACAACAGCAGGACACAATATAGTTGACTACCTTTTTTTTTTCTTTATTTACACAATGGAACTTACAACAGGTTTATTATTCCAACAACAGTATCAAGGTAATGCTCAAGGTTGTGCACAGAACATAACAAATAGAAATATACATACAAATATAAAGAAATTATATAAAAGGCAAACATAAATCAAGACTAACTTAAATCAAGTTAATTACAAATCAGATTAATTACACAAGGCTCTGGTTTTCACATCTTTAGAGTTTGTGCAGTATATTAGTGTGTCCAGGTAGGATTTTAAGTAGGACATGAAGACAGAAAGACTGGCTTTCTGTTTTGCAAATTTGCTGGCATGTATATGGAATTTTGCTAATAAAGAGATAAGATTAATAACATACATTTTCTTGACAGGCATTTCATCAGCAAAAAAAAACAAAAAAACAAATAAAATAAATTCAATCTTAAGTTTGTGTTGAATGTCTCATTTTCTGTTGAAAAAAAGATTAAGGTCATACCAAACTAAACTAAAACTAACTGACTAAAGGAAGGCTACAGTCCCAAAAAAGATGAGTTGTCGTTTCATCTGTGTGGTGACAGAAGGAACAAAGAGGTTCAACATTTAGCCTATATTTTACAGTTACTGAATTGACTGGATAACACCTGTGCAATATTTTCAGAGACACCTCTCACACCTTATTTGACACAAAAGATTTAAAGTTGGCTACCTTGCTGAGGAGTTGGGGGTGTGCAGCTCTTCATCTAACAGCTCATTGCAGCTGATCCCTCTTGTTCCATTTCTCCTGTGCAGAAATTAAAAATGACCACTGTCTTGTCCTGTAGACGTGTTTGTGATGAACGATCACCAGACGTACATTTCCCATCCAACGAGTTAGTCTTCATCCTTGAAGTCTTTTCTCTTGAATGGTTATTGTTTAAAAATAGCAGGCCATAAATAGTGTTGATAGCAGGGTTTGATTTTATGAAAATCTTGAGGATTATATTCTTTACATTTCTTTACATATTGATGGATATGCACAGATGTTTGAAGAAACAAGTTACCTGCGGGCCTTTGAGCAAGACCTTATTCACAAAAGGGTGAAAAGTGAAAACTAAGAGGGCAGAACGACAAGAAAGAGAGAGATGGATAACTTAAAGAGATAGACATGGCAAACAAGATTACTGGCCAGTGTCTCCATACACGCAAGTGTGGGGAGACAGACTAGGTGAGTGATGGAGGTAGAAATAAACAGGCATGACTGCTGAGGGAGAAAATCAGTAGTTTCTATTGGTTGGCAATGAAGCACCCAATAAAACTTTGGCAGTTCATGTGCGCATCCGTGATCTACAGTTTGCCCTCTATTGATCGTCTTTAAGGCACCAGCAGTTCAACTTTCTAATTTGGTGAGTAACCTTAGCAACAAGGTACTGTGTATGAATCACATGCCCCACTAGTTGTTTTTGAATGGAGGTTCATCACATTAATGAGACACACAAACACAGCCAGGAAAAAAAAAAGAAAAAAACCCCCAGCCAGATCAAGCCTTAATGGCTGCTTTCATTTTCCCGCAGCATGACTCTTTTGTGTCATCATAAAAGCCGTCCAGCAAGATGAAGATCAAAAAAACACTCTCAGGGTAATTAATGCACACGCAAGGAGACTCAAAGACGGTATAACCACATGACGGTCCGCCCGCAGGGACCGTCGGCTCGCTACTGGAATGGAATACAGAGTTGCACCGGCACGCCCTGTGTACGTATCTCCCTATCCTTGTCTAATTATGAGTTGAGATCCATAGCTGAAATTGTCACGCCTGTAAAGACAATAAGCTCTGTAGTGCTCATGAATATTCATGAGCTGCTCTGTTTAGAGAGCCCGCAATTAGGCTGTATTAGCGCTCTAGTGTACAAGGAGAAAATGATGATGATGGCTGCTCAGTGATGATAGTGATTTAAGTAAACAGATTCATCAAACGTGGCCTTCAGCGCGCTGCAGAGGCACTCTGCTGTTGTGTCGGTTTGAAATTTAAGACAACAAGCTTTTGCTTTTTGTCACCAGTTATAGAGTAAACTTTAACTATGTACAAAATGCTTTAATGAACTACTTACAAAGGCAGTAGTTATGTCTTTGTCACAAACAAGCAATGTATCTGTGGAAATCGAGCGTGACATTTTCACCTGATCCTTATTTCTAACAGTCTTCAGCAAATGCACTTTAATTTGTGCAAGAAGCACCTCCAAGAGCCTGGTCTTAAAACTTGGAACTACCTGCAATGAATCATGCTGCCAACTATGAGGATTCAAGCCACCATATTCTCTTTATCGCCCTCCGAGGCACGTGCAGCCCTCCCTGTGCTGATCAAAAAAACATGTGAGTCTTTTCCCCCTATCTTGTAATGAGAGCCCCATCAATAAAGATCAAAGAAGATCAGTGCAAGGTCAAGATCAAGATGGTCTATAGCCAGCGCTCGGTCTTGATAGCTTGAGAAATGGAGAATGCCAATAGCAAAATGTCTTGGATTTACAGTGAGTTGAATCGCACAGTAAATCTTCCTGCATCTGCAACTCAATGCATTCGATTGGATGCTCAATATCAAACACTCAAGTGTGCCCCAGCAGCAGCTCGACTACTACAGACCATGAAATATGGCTTACTACTGCGATGAAATATTCAGTAATCACGTGGGAGAAGAAGCTGCTGTAAAGCAAACAGTTTTTTTTAGAGCAGTTCTTACTATGATCCTAGTGGCACTGTGTAGTGTCACATGCACTCAGACTCTGATCCCTCTGCCAGTGCCTGTGTAGAGATACTAAACTACCGCTACGAGAACTTAAGCAAAGCACGTAGCCCTCATCACATCTGGCGGTGCCTGCTGCTGATGCTATAAAGCTGCCGAGCGTACGGCATAGTGGTTATGTGCACTGTGTATGCAAATGGAAACCTGTCAGCAAAATCTGAGAAATACAGTAGCTTGTACACAGGCTGATAACGTAGAACAGAGGCAGACAGCATGGGATTGGATTAGAAGCAGAGGCGTATTCTCCAAAGACAGAACAGGAAGAGATCGATGCTAGGAGGTTTTTTGATCCCGGTCCAATGGGCTTATCCACACAGGGTGCATTCACTCAGTGTGATTTGACTCTAAATGTACTCTGCATTAACATTTCAGAGTTCACTTTCTGTGTTCTGTGTCAAAGTACTTTACATTTGAAAAGGACTGAGCCTTACTTTGATATTTACTAATCATTACACTCTACCAATATTTCAATATTCAGATTCATTTTTACCATTATTGAAATAATGATTCATTTGGTTCCAGTTATGCAGGGCTTTGTGCAAACTGTGTATCCATCTATCACATTACCTTAACAATATATAGTACAAACACTGAAATCATCAAAGCAAGCGGTCAACAATCAGAGCACCTCTATAGAGCCAGAGCGCATCGTGTCATGCTCTGAAAATCATGCCCACTGGAGAGGAAAACAATCGGCGCCACAATATGCAACCAAGGGCTGAAACGTTAAAAAAATGCCTGTAGCTAGCTAAAAACATTCAGCATGTCAAAGGATTATTTTAGCACCCTATGTCTACCAGAGAGGAAAAGGTTGGAAAATATTGACAAACTCAGTTTTGTTGGTGTATCTCAGTGTCCCTTCTCAAGCTAAGTTACTGAAGTTAGCTAAGGCACTTGCTAACATAATACTGTATAGCTTTCTGATTGAGCCACATTCCACTACACAAGTTGCTTAACTTACAGCAATATAGTTAGCCTAAAACTGACATTTGGATATCTGACTGACAAGTGACAAAATGCTTGCTGCACATGTAGACATACTGAGTGTCAGGGTCCCACAGTGTTCCCATTCTTCCTGCTGATGCCTCACGTCTGTCTCCACTTTTGTCTTCTTAAAAGCTCAGTTTTTGGGTTCTGCAGTTTATAAAAACCCTGTTGGTGGTGCATCCCACCACACAGCAGCTTTTAGGCATGTTTCTGTTGTTTGCTAGCAGACCGAAGTGACAAGGAGGAACCTTCACACAATACAAAGTCAACGGAGAGCGATGAATTGTTTTCCCCTCCGGTGTGATTGGGACTTAATTGCGCTCTGTCTCTATGAACTCGGTGTTGTTTTCCAGCGTTGTTACAAACTTCTGAGTGGCAGCACGTTGACAGGGATAAAGTACTTGAAAGCAGAAACAAAGTGATAGCCAACATCTGTGTGTAACGAAAGAATCCTGATCAACCATAGGCATGGTCAGCATTTACTCCTGATATACAGTACTTTATCAACTCAACAAGCTAATTTGTGTTAGCAAACACGTTACTTACGCATTTAGTAGAAACAGACCTACTGTCTACTATTACTTGATGAATGCATGTTTTAGCCCTGACTTGGTCCAAAACCACTTGAAAATATCTGGCTCTCCTTGCTTTGTGCGTTATCAGTGTTTCTTCACCAGCCACTTGTTGAATTTGGTTCTCCGCCATTTCCCATTGGACAGGAAGCCTGTGTGAACAATTGCACCAGGAGCGGCTGCCCACGGGTTTATAAGGAGGGATGGTGAGAACCACTGGGACTCGTGCATCTGGGCTAGAGCCAGACCAATAAATCAGTGGGCCGATACTAGCTTCTGACAGATATATAGCTGTATATGTCTGTTGATAAGTAACAATAAAATAAAGAAAATGTAAAGAAATGGGGTAGATATATAGTCTATCCACCAGAAAGCACTGTGTTTACGTTAAAAAACGAATATGGGCCCATATATTGGATTTTTACACTCTCAAATATGGGTCTCAAAAATTAATTTGATTTAATTGGGCTCTAATACAGACCTTTGAACAAAAACAAGGAGGTGAAAGTGACTGAAAGATATACAAAACTGAAAAATAAAAAATATGTTTATGTTAATATTTTTAATAAAGCCTTTAACATATGAAGTAAGCTGTTTATACTGGTACCCAAAATTAGTATATAAAAAGAGTATTTTAAATGCTTAAAATATGCTTTTTCATTGTTACCAATAATAAGATTTGCTTTTCTTTCATTCATTAACCTGAGCACAGACAGTTTAACCTAGCACAGGCAGGTGTGAGTGGATAGGTCACTCAGGTTTTTAAATGGAAGTATTTTTACATGTAACAGCGACAGAACTTCAATCTCTGGCCTTTTTCCAGTTCAGCCCTCTCAGCACAACACTTTGAGTCGCCAGTGGAATACGCACGGTGAACCATGGCTCCATCGTATTAAGTGGTACCACGTAGATCAATGTGCTCTGCTGACATCAAAGGTATTAGGTTGCCCCCCCCCATTAGGATAGTGCTTTGCCTCCTTCTCATTCCTTGGTCGCGTCTTATAGCTCGGCTTGATGCATCCATTTCAGATGACAGTGGAACACTATCATTGGTCCAGTTTATTGATCATGTGGGTGATTCTCTTCCAGCTAGACATAGCCTCTCTGGGGAACCCAGGGTGAAATTGGAGGCCACATAGTGGAGAATGAGATGTTGTGGGTGGTGTTTTGATTTTCTGAGGAATGCATCAATACTTAATCTTCTACTCTCTGAGTGGTTGTACTTTAAGCCCAGTTATTTTCTCTACTAGATAACTGCCATGTGTTCTCAAAAGACAACTTGTTGGGTTTGGGGGAGAATGATGTTTAAAAAAAATACACAAAAAAGGAAGACCAAAAGGAGGGACTCTGCTTCCGATGTTCACGTCTCCAATTTTGACTAAAATATTTTTTTTATTTAAAACTCTACATTCCCTATTTTAAAAATTACGCTCAAGATGGAACTACAGTTGTGCATGACCTAGGGCTGGGCGATAAAACAATAACAGTAATTATCGCGATACAATTTTCCTCGATATAAATATAACAAATGTTCCATAAATGTTCGATATAATTAAACCACCCATTCACCAGGAGAGGGTGAATGAGAGGGCTATTTCTGACAATAAAAAATAGTTTAAATCCACAATTAATCATCTGGTTTCTTCAACTTTCACCCAGGAGCAAAAATCAGCCTTTGAACTAAAGAAATAATGATTTGACATTTATCGTGAGAATTATCAGTATCAACTGATAGGAAAATAATTTTCGTGGTAACATTTTTGGCCATATCGCCCAGCCCTAGCTTGACCTCATGCAGCTACTGTGTTATATCCCACCTTGCAATACCATAAACAGTGAATCCATCTGACTTTTCTCATGCAGGTGACATTGCATAAATAACATACACTCACAACCTTGAAGCGCCAAGCATCTGTTTGCAGTGAATCATACCACAGCTATCTAAACTGCAGGTACTCTTGTATGTGAGTTGAACTTGTAATTCATCAGCATCTGCGCTCTTGATGAATTGCCTCCCCTCCTCCCCTCACACAAACCCTCTCTGTGCCGGGAGCAGTGACTGTGATGGTGATTAATAAAGAACGTCTCATGAAAATTACATTATCTTAGGATTCATAATTAATGCCAAAATATGAGGATAGAAACTTTGCGCCACACACTAAATTCATGTTAATTGTCATTTATTGGATTTTTTATTGTTATTTTTTGTGTCAACATGTTCTGCCTCTCCGCCTGTTAATTGCAGGCTTTTTGTTCCAATAACGACTCCTTTTTTCCAATTACTTTTAATCTTTGAAGGATTGATACCAGCCCTGTCATTTGACTGTTGTTTCGTGAGCTGCAGATTTGTTTTGTCTTAACTTTCTAAAAGTTATCCAGTTGAAGAGAATTGCTTTCAAAGGTTGTCTCTCCAGACCCCTCTGCAATTCAGTATTTCCCAGGGTATAATTAGCAAGGTTAATGATCTCGTTGCATAATGTATTTTTCCTGGTCTTGAAGGTGTCCTCCACATGGTTCACCTTGTCCGGCCTCCGCTCGTCTCTCTTTTATCTTCCACTGTATCACAATTGATTGTATTAACTGCAATCATTATAGAAATGAGCTGAGCTTTTCAGTTTGTATGAAGCCCCCCCACCCCACCCCACCCCCCCACGGTACCACAACCAACGTTATTGGCTTGTTGTTGTAGTTGTTAAGCCGCTCCTGAGCAAGAAAGACCTGAGAACGGGTCCATCTCCCTTTGTATCACCACTTCTCTCACAGCCCCAAGTGGTGCTGAAACAATTAGTCGATTTATAAATGACAGTACATTCATCGACAGTTTTGATCAAGTTATTTGTCAGGCAAAATGGCAGATATTGGCTGGTTTCATTACAGCGTCCTTAAATGTGAAGATTTAAAGGCAAGCTGACAAATGATTAGAAAACATATCTTTATTTAAATGTATAGAAGTACAAAGTGGTAGGAGGCTTTTGGGTTGCCCCTGGTTATTTTCTCCATAGACAATGTGAGGTGGCTGAGCACTTTCACAGCTTGGATAGTCATGAAAGAAAACATGAACTGTGTTAATATCTGGTTCTTTGGACAGTTGAAGGTACAAGCCTGAGTACATAAAAACATAAGATGAGAAGTTACCAAGGTCTCCCACAGTGCATTTTGGCATGAACATCCATTAACAGAGCTTAAAATTATGTTACATGCAGAGCTAACGGCGGGTGGAAGCTAAAGTTTAAGGTGTTGTGAGAACTGATATTACAATCTGCAGCTAAATCAATTCACTTTTGAATTCTGGGTCACTTTTGGATCTATTTGGAAATGATGGCCTGGCCAGCTGATTGGCTCAGAGTGTTTTTTTTAACACTAGCCTGCAGTGTTAAAAATGAAAAACGAAATGGATAAATCAAAGTGAAAACAACACAGGGCAGCTATAGTCATTCACAACTGTAGACCGTCAGCCCCCCCCCCCGTCTGCTTTTAACTTATGGTGTGATCTCTGCCTGTCACCACACGCGATTGGTCACACACATGTATACATCAACACAACATTCACTGCATGTGGCTGAGCAGTGTGGAGCTGAAAGGGAGCGCAATGAAAGGAAAAAAGCTCTGGAGGGAAGTGGCGCTAAATGCTGCAAAATTACAGATGTATTCACGAGCAAGGGATATGATTAGTGTAAAAACAAATGGGCTGCCCTCAACACTCACAACTACCCTTCACGAGTTGATATAATGTTATCAAGACTAATGAATGGCATTAACACTTAATCATACTTTGTAGGAAAGCAGGAGATGTGTATGCATGGAAATTATATAGAAAATAAAGACCTTTTATGCTATCCTCTGTCAGAGCTAACAGTCCAGTCAGAGCTCTGAGGAAATGCCTGGTTCCAATAGTGCACAAAAATTATATATATAAATATTTATTCCTGCAGCCTTAACTATGGTGCAGTTGACTAACGCTTGAAACTGAAGACACTAGGCTGTTTTTGTGTAGTAAAAAAATGAAGAGATATTTTGTTATTATTATTACATTGGGTCATTATTATTATAGTCTGGCCCTGACTGCAACGATGAATTATTTAGAATTTGCTACAATTTTGGCTTCTTCTCCATAGCAATGCCTCATGGGTATTGTAGTATTTAGAGGCGCCCGCCATGCCAAACTAACAGAAAAAACCCCCTGGATTTCTCAGAAACAAAGTTAAAATAATTACAACTGGTGGCCATAGCATAAACCTGTAGGGTTGTTAAATTATTTAGGAGACTTCTGTGTTTCTATGTGAAGAAATATTGAGGAGATCATTAAAAGAAACAACTTCATCCCACTTTGCAACTCTTCTTTATGATTAAATAAATAATAAAAAAAGAGTGATACGACTTCTTTTAGTGAGGGCTGAATTGTGACTTTGGCTTAATTAGAGGTTTTAAGTACATGAACACACACACACACACACACACTCTCAGACCCTCTCAGAGTCACACTTTCCATGCCCCTTGACATGGGCTTTGTGCCAATATCAGCTCCTCTACAGGAGCCAAACACCCACTGAGGACCCCTGTGGAGCCTACTCAGCATACCATCCTGGTGTGTCAGCAGCTTCCAGCCCCTACAGAGGAAAAGATGTTGTCGTTCTCCCGCTGTCTCCATGGCTGATCAAATTCACTCACACTCCACGCTGCACTTGTCTGCAGGGTTCGGCCATAGTCTTTTGTGCAGCATCCACTGAAACCTGAGAGCGCTTGATGAAGCCAACATAGCGACTGCTGCAGACACTATCTAACCTCACTCACCATCAACTTGCTGGGTTTCTCTCGAGTACCACTTGACCGTGAAACGACCCAAATTACAAATACCATTAGCCGCGTTTGTTGACTGAAGTTTATCGAAGGGACGCCCTCTGTCCTTTAATCATTTGGCTCAACACATGCTGTAGCAACTGTGTAGAAATCAACCACTTGAAGCTGTGAAAGAAAAGCACTCCATATCTAAGGATGCTAATTGACAGCAAACATTCATTGAAATTCTGGTGGATGGTTAGTCACACAGGTTTTCTTAATAGTCCACAGGTAACAGGTAAGAAAACAATTGAGCCCTCACATGGTGACTGTTGAGGCCGGTATTGAACAATAAACCACTTGTGCTGCTGTGAACCCATTTATTGACTGAACTGCAAGCACTTCACCTCTGCTGTTTGATTACACTGGTCAGCCAGTCCACAGACAGTCTGTGTTGTGATTTAAGTCAGCGTAAAGCTTGTATGACATGAAAGACCTATACTGCCTCCCACATAATTCTTCCTCCCAGCATGTGGGAGCCAGCCTGGCACATAGGGGTGGGGATGGGGGGGCTCTGATACTCTAAAACGACATTTACAGGAAACGCTGTGTCCGCTCTAATTATCCCCTTAGAATGGAACAAGGCCCAAATCTCTTTTTACCCCTGAATCTGAAGAGCAGCTCCTTTCACCAGGCCATTTAAAGGGAGGGGGGGCTACTTTTGTTTGGCTTCCAAGTACCCGATGACTCATACTTAGAGGAAGCGCTGTGATACTGGTAACATCGATCGAAGGGTTGAGGTGGATGGTTAATCGCGCTATCTGTCATGTAGAATCATATTCGAGTCTTTGATAGTGAGTTTACATTTCTTGGGTTTCCTTTTTCTTTTTTCTTTTTTTTTTGCAAATGACACATAAGGTGACATACAAAAAATTCAAATGTTTTACATACACACATATATCCCTTCCCCCATCCCTCGTCGTCTCTCCCCGTGGGTTTCCTTTTTCTAATATATCAACATGTAGGCATAGATTTATTCCATCTGTCACATATCTACAGTGTGACTCATTGCTGTGAGGATGTTAGACTCCCCATATTGAAGTCAGGTTCTCAAGTCTTCATGAAAAGTGCTGACCCACCTGTGGAGAAAGTCTGCAGCGGGATATGTCCGATATACTGATTCACAAAAACTTGCTACTGAGTAGCTGCAACAGAATTTATGTTGCTATATAATCAATTAAAATTAAGATAAATGGATCAAGTCATATCATAGGAGTATGTTAAAATATTATACTGATGTAGGAAGTTCTACAGGAATCCAGGTATGTTAAGCTCGTTGTAAAGTACTAAACCCTATCAGATATGTAGCCGGAATAGAGTTGGTTAATGAGACACTTAGTGAAGTGAGACACCATAGATGACGGATTGAGTCGCAGTTGCAGATAATATTAGTTTGTCTGGAGGCTGGTGGATCTCAGGGGTTCGGCTAAATTTTTCAGGTAAAGTCTGTAAAACTGTGATCAGATTCAGGACATCGCCATAATGGATACAGTTGAGTAAATAAGGGATATAAAGTGCAGTGAAACAGTTTTGGACCCTGAGATTATTAAGCAACATCCTATGTAAACCCAGTTATACTGTCTACCATTGCTGTCATATCTGTGAGTGAGCTGACTGTTAGAGAATTATCTGACAGGATTTTTTTAGTCCAGAAAAGAAGTAGTTTGTACGACGAGTTGTCCGACAACGTCAGAAGGCAAAGGCGTTTCAAACGGCCACACTGGAATGACAGTCATCATAGAAAGGGCTGATACACGATAACCATTTAATTATGGGGATCACATTTTCAGACTGTCTCTCCTGCAAGGCATTCATAGTGTTGCACCCGGTTGTCACAAGAGAGAGAGAAATTGTGTGAAGAATGAAAAAAGAGAGGTTGAGAGTTGAGTTCAACTCCAGCTCACTTTCTCACCTCTGTGCACCTGGCCAATCACTGTGCAAAGTAGGTGTGAATGTTGGATTGTCGATTTCAGAAAGTTACAAAAATTGTCGGACACAGATTTCAACGTCAGAAAGGTGTGGAGAGAGGGGGTTTCCGAAGCTGTTCAGCCATCCGACATGCACTTCTGTTGGAGTATACTGGCGCTGCTCAGCATAACCAGTGTTGATATTAGGTTAATGTTGGCATGGGAGCCAAGGGAAATGCATCATCAGCCTCATTCTCATGTAAAAGAGGAACTCATGAACCCACCATGCTGTATGTACGATTTTCTTCACATTTCTCATCCCTTTTAATACCTCACGAATGACTATATTCATGGTACAGTGTCTCTGTGTGTCGGCACCAGGGTGCAGTCAGAGCCATGCCATATGAGAGGATTAGCCATGTACAAAAGACTGAGCAGGGAGAATCCACACTGGATTAGTCTATCTTCCAGACAAAACATGCAAACCACACCTTGTGTCCTTTGTCTGGAAGCAAAACACATTGCGGGGTTTACCTCCTCATTCAGCCTGGGATGCATAGGTCAGCTGGCAGTGGGTCTGCCAGGAGGAGCCCAGCATGTGCTTTCTTCTCTCATGATCACTCCTTGTCTACACGGACAGGGGGCTGAACAAATCAGGATGTGAGCTTCAGAAGCCGACTGACTTTTAAGGAGGAGCTGCGTGAGTTAGCGTCATGCATGCTGTGCTCACATCTGCCTGGGGCACTGCTACACACACACACACACACACACACACACACAGAACAGAGGCAAGTCTCAATCAGTAACACAGATGACCAGGAGGAAGTCGGTCAGTGGTAGCTCATCAGCCCACATTCCCACATTATAGTACGTGCAGTACATAGTACCATGGTGACTGATTTCTCTGGCTTAAATCAGCACCAATACACTTACAAAAAAAACCTTTACAATAGAAGTCTAAACCTTTTACATACATGGGGAAAGCCAATATTAGAAACAACTAACCTCCACTGCAATTTTAATTGTAACTTACGTAATTAAGAGTGTCTTAACAAGCTGTAGCAAGTGAAGGTTTAAGCTAACGACTGTTGATTTCACCGACTATAATGTCAACTGTCACTGATAAATTTACTCAGCTGTAGCTAAGTACAGTTAATTCTGTGAGTAGGTGAAACAACAAGAAATCTTGGCTGTTGTCTGGTTGGTATGTGAACTATTTACACTTGAAACACTAAGAAGAAACACCATTTTGTATAATATTGATGTTTGAAAAAATAAGGAGCGAGTTATTTCTTTTTGTTGTTCGTAAAACACCAGCTGAGTGTCAAGTCTTTTTTGACACAAGCAGTCCAGGGCTGTGTCCAAAATGGCTTCCTCATTCACTCATTCATTACTCCCTATATAATAGACTCTCAATAGTTTACTCAATAGGGAACAGTAAATTGAGATTTCACTTATTAATCATAATAATTTTGTATCATGACTGACAGGTGAATTGCTCAACGGTAATTTTCGCACTGGTAAAATGCAGAGCATTGCATTGTGGGATTGTTAGCAGAAAGTAGTACACATGCCACTACTTTTTTGTCCCATTTTTGAGGGTACTATATATAAATTGACACACACACACAATCCGGACACTCAAATACATACGGACAGTAAATATAGTGCACTGTATAGTAAACAGGAAGTGATTTCAGACACGGCCCAGGTGATTGCCTCACGCCAATATCAGACTGGTAACTAGCAGCTAATTAGCTTGATAGTTATTTAGTGTCTGTCGGAATCTCACAGTGAAACTTTTACGCACATCATGTCGTCATTTTAAGATTACAACCCTAAAAACTCTGAATTTGGATGTACAGGATTCAGAGCTGTCAAGCAGACGATCCTGTCAGTCTGTGAAGCTAACGTTAACGTTAGCTTAAACAGCTACAGTGTAGAGCTTAACAGTAGCGTTAGGTGTTGTCAGTCCGTAGCACACGGATTGCCATGAACTTTTGTACAGAAAATTCAAGGTCCCGAGAGGATGAATCCTATCTTGAGATTAATTTGTCCAATACTTTGGTTTATGACAAAAAACCTGCGAAATCAGTGACATTTCCAACAGCTTCAGCTGTACTTTGTGCTAATTAGCATATGTTAGCATGCTAACACGCTAAACTAATATGGTGAACATAGTTAACTTTATACCATTACATCAGCATGTTAGCATTGTCAATGTGAGCATGTTAGCATGCTAATGGTATAACATGCTAACATTCTCACAATGCAGAAGGAAAGTAGTCTTATACCTACAGACAAGACAACCAAGGACTCTTGAGGCCAAACAGATTGTTCTTGACTGGCCAAATCATTCACCTGACCTCAATCCAAAAGAGCATGTGTTGCTGAAGACCAGACTAAAAACAAAAAGCCCTCAAAGCAAGCAAGAAGTGAAGATGGTTGCAGTACAGGCCAGGCAGAGCATCATCAGGGAATTGTCTGCTGATGTGTGTGGGTCATAGACTTCAGCCAGTAGCAACTAACCATTAAATGTGATGACTTTAGGTTAACTTGTCCAATTACTTTCTCTCCCATAAAAGTGGGGGACTCTGTATAAAAAGGACTGTGATTCCTCCACTGTCCATCTGATGTAGATGTTAATACCCTCAAATGAATGCTTAAAGTCAGCACTTTAACCTCATAGTCATTTTGTGTTTCATTTTAAATCAAATGTGCTGGAGTACAGAGCCAAAAAACAGCAAATGTGTCACTGAGCTAATACCTTATGATGGCACTACATGTCGTGTTCCGTCCTGAAATGTAGCTGAACGCATGCTGACGCATTCCCTCTCTCTCTTCCTTTCTTTTTCTTCTCAGTGAACTTTGACCACTTCCAGATATTGCGGGCCATTGGGAAAGGCAGCTTTGGAAAGGTATTGTGACCTCCATTTTTCATTCAGTGCACGTGTGTGTTCTGTACCTTCAATTACCCTGCACAATCATTATCTCTGCTAAAGAATCAGAGAAGGCCACGCAGAACGGGCTGTGAGAGATTACACTTTAGTTCTCATGATATTATGGTGCTTAAAAGATAAATAATTTTTGTATTTTAATAATAGTTATAAATATGGCTTATGTAATCCTTTCTATAAAGTCACTTAGAGGAGAGCCAATTTACTTTTCATCTCATGCCAGCCAACCTGTTGGGAGTTTTGACCTCACGTCTCCATTTAATTACAGATCGGCACAATACTGTGGCTGCATTTGTCATCATGCTCAATGGTGGGGCTGACTACAGCAGGGAGGAGAACATGGCGTGTGTGTGTGTGTGTGTGTGTGGGCTGCGTATTGTGAAACCAAATTACTGCAGTTCTTTTCAACCCTGTCTCAGGTGCCAGTATCATCGTCGGTGGCCATTGTTGATAAAACAGACATTTTGGATTAACTTGTGGGCCATTTAGTTGAAGAATTCCTTTGTGTTCGTATTGAATGCCTGTAAGAGACTTCAGTAATGAATTCAGGGCGGAACGTGTGTGTGTGTCGATACAGAATTGGGCTCCAGAGATTGGAATAGTTTATCTTCATTTTGAATCCCCAAATATCACGGCTAATATTTGTTCATTATACTTGTGTCTGTGCGCAACTTCTTGCAAATTCTTTCTGCTTTGCTCTTCTCAAAACACAATCTTCTTTCAAAAACATGTCCCTCTGTTATATGGAAAGTCATTGCCCAATGCTGAATACATTACCATGTGAATTTATGTTAATTTCTACTTATTGCTTTGTTCCCTCAAGCTGCTGTCACTTTTCTCTATGATACTGAAGGGAATCTGCAGGAAGCCAGGAAATGCACCGCGCACAGGGCAAGCTTTAGAGACGGAAACAGGGCAACCCAAATGTTTTGGCACCTTAAATTATTTACACTACATTTTACAGTTTTTGGAATAAATGCCACATGTAAAGAAATGTTCATTCATGTATTTGATTTTAAAATTCAAACGTAAATAGCTTGAAATAAGCTGCTCTTCTGGCTAAGAAAGACAAAGTTTCAATGAAAAGGTGTTTCTTTCTTTTTGGACACTTCCCTTTCTTCTGCATCAGATTAGAGAAGCCAACTGCTTCATCCAAGAGGCTGGGGAACTAGACACGGTTCTTGTCTGAGAGCTGGCTTCCAGTTACGCAATATCTGTAACACAGTCATGCTCTTACACACTTTTATGGAGACACACACACACAGACAAACTCCACTCACACAGTCAGACAGATGCTCACAGAGACGTCCAGATAAAGTTTGTTCTTGTTGGAGGTCGTCCTGTCTGTGTTTTTTTGGCCCACTGTGGCCTCACTCTGTGTCCATGCTGTTTCTGAATACTTAACAGCATGAGTCTTTAGCTTCTGAACACTGAACACACTGAGGGCTGTGTTAGTGTGTGTAAACGGAGATGAAGTTGGAAACAAAGACGGGTAAACCATGACCTCCAATTGGCATTCATTACTAAACAAACAAATACTCATTTGAAAAGATTTGAATTGATTTCTGCTTTTTGCACCATAAAGTATGACATCAACTTGATATTATAGAATTATTTACCAAATGAAATTTGGTTATAATGATTTATGTATGTCTAAAATTGTGTGTAAACCATTATTAAAAACAAAATCACAACATAAAGACATTGGCGTGTGTGTGTGTGTGTGTGTGTGTGTGTGGTTGAGAGAAACACAAAGAGAGAAGGACAGAATCAGGCACAAACATAGAGAGGTATTTACCTCACTCTGTGGCTCTGTGAAACATGATGTGTACGTATATTTCTGCTTGTGTAGGTGCTCCATGAAAATGGGTTCTTTGTACTGCAGTACAGTAGGTGTGTGTGTGTGTGTGTGTGTGTGTGTGTGTCACTGTGCATTTGTGGAAGAGAATGTGTGTTGCGGGGCTCCTTCTTACACAGCGGGGCGGCGGGAGGTAGGTTGGAGCTGAGAAAGGGGAGGCTGCCAGAGGGGAAGCAGAGGAAACCTCCTCCAAAAGCCATCTGCAAACATGGCTGTCGCTGGTTTTACTCTGCTCTTCATCTTTCTGTCTTTCTTTCTCTCCTTTTGATATACATACAGTATTAGTGTTGGTATCTTTCTCTACCATTCTTCTGGCTCTTATTCTTTCAGCACAAGAGATCTTCTCTATGTCATCTACAAGCCATCTTAAAGCTTGGACAGCCTACACCTTTCTACAGTTTCTGTCCTGACTGTTACCATATTAATATGGTGGTGCACAAACTATGCAACTGTTCTTAAGGTCCCTTATTACACTGTGTGACTTTGGGCTGTCCCTTACAAAAGTTGACAGTTGTGTGGGATACGTGGTGAAACCTTGAGTCATCAGTTTTAAAAATGGTGCTCCTGGATCGCACTGTGTGACAAGTCCACTGACGGCCAATTTGCAAACCAACCAATGGGAATATGACATGAAATGACGCAGAATACACTGGCAGCTGCCTATTAATGCACTGTATATTGGTGCCACAGCTGCTGGCATACCTGCACTGCAGGTTATAGTTGTGCAAACTATAGATGGAGGCTAATTAGTAGGTTACCCTTTGCACTTCTGCTCCTCCTCTGCACATTTGAAATGCCCAATTTAAGTCTTTATAGACCAATCAACATAAACAAGTCCGGGACAGGTCTTTTATTGACAGGTCGGGTCATAATTGATGTAGAGATCATTTTGGGTAACAGATCAATTTGTCTTAGTTTGGGTTGTGTTCCCTACTTGGAATGTGTAGTCGATGTAGGTTTACTCTGTGGATGGATGATGCCTGCTTGTATCTACACCAGAGCAGCACGATTCAGTAGGCATTCATTGCACCATTTGACATGCCTCAATATCGGGCAGTCTGACGCAGATTGCAACCTAGACTTCTTTAGACCCATCTCATAGTGTGACATACAATGAAAATCAAACTGGTGTGTCTGGTAGCATCTGAGACAGCTCGTGACAAGGCCCAGACTTGCCTCGAAACCACTCGAACTCGACACAGGTGCAACCTCAAGGGTTTATGTCTTAGAAATCAACAAGGCAATCAAAAAGGCAAATCACAGCAAAAGTTGTGTTGTCTGCACTAGGCTTTACTCAAATCTCACTCTATTTTCCACTTGTCTTGAGGCAACTCCCATCCCTCCTTTTGATATATCAGCACAGCACCTCTCTCCCTCCCTCCCTCCTTTTAATACATCAGACCCAGTTTCTCTCCCTATCCCCCTCTGTTCCTCTCGCAATTCACTTCAAGGGTGTTTTATGGGCTCGACAGTAAAGAAACCTGTGTTGGCAAAGCAATATAGTATTATTAAGAATAAAATATGGCATTAATATTGTTTGAAGTCCCACTCTAAGCCCAGTCTCTCTTTACTTTCCCCTCTAATGTTTTGGAGCATCTGTCCTCTACCAGGTGGGGGTGAAGAGTGATGGTTGCTAGGTGTGATTATTTCCACAGCAGTGGAGGATATAGCTCATTTGTAACATGCCTGCTAGAGGGCTGGATGGCCATATACAGCACCAGAGTTGGGATAATTGCCTGCTCCCCTGTTGCTCTCTCTCTCCTCCTCTACCATTTCCCCATGAGCATCACACTTTTGCCCCCCTTTGTCACTCCATCTTCTCAGCTCAGGCTGTATAGGAGTCGTTTCCGCCACAGGGCTCATTAAGGCTGGTACTGAGAGAGCTTTGGCGGAGGGGGGGGGACACTCGAGGGGGATATGACAGCCATTACTGACAGCAGGTTAGCGACAGCTCCTTAATGTCAACAGTCAGATGGACAGGTAAACATCTAAACAGAGAGAGGAGAGCGCGAAGGGAGGTGGATGGAAAGAGACAAGGAAGGTCAGAGGCAGTGCAGGAGCTCAGCTGGTGGTTTCTACATCCTCGTATCTACATCCCTGTACCACGCACACACTTCAGTGGGAATAAACCCTCATTAGGACAGTGTGATGGAAGTAGAAAGACAGACGAACAGAGACAGGCGCTGGAAATAAGTGGGAGCAGAAGAGAGAAGCAGATGATACAGCGAGGGGAAAGGACAGCGAGAGAGGCTGCGACACCCTCATCATATCGGGGAAGGTACCAGCATCTTTGGAAAGGTCAGGAGATGATGAAGCCTTTGTTAGCGTTTTCTCTCTCCGTTAGCCCTGCAGGGCTCCCAGGCAGCACACTGAGAGTCCTCCTGCCTCTAAAGACTAACTAGTTGAGCCTCATCTTGCCCATAAGGACTTCTCCCTCCTCTCTACCTTCCAGCTGCAGGTGTGAAGAGCTCAGATGAGAGTTGGTTTTGCAGAGTGCAGCTTTGCAGCACAGCCCGGCCGCAGTGTAGCCCTCGGCAACCTATTAGCCTAGAAATGTATGCTCTTCCATTACACTACACCTCTATAGGTTTCACAGTACAAAGCTCCACTGCATAGGCACTAAAGAAACAGGGGCCATGTGGATAAAATAGCTTCAGGACTCGAAAAGCTGCTTGAACACAACATCCAGAGAGCTCAGAAATCTTGAAATGCCCCATGTTCGTTTGTTTATTTTTAAATATATAATGTTAGCCATTTCTTTTTTTGTTGATAAAATGGCAGGGACGATTTAGAATCCAGAAAAAATAGGGCATTTGGAGGCGTTAATATTAACATTCCTGCCAACAAAATATAATGTACATGGTAGAAAATGAGAATGGCAGCAATTCTGTGAGCCAGAAAGCTGTCATGACCTCTAGAAATGTTCACCGCAGTCTGCATCTTACTTCATCATTATCCAAGTATGGACATAGACATAAGTACATACGCTAATGAGCTATGTATCATGAGTATTGTAGCTTTTCCACTAATAACAGGGTTAAATTCTTGCTTGTATTCATTATCATTCCAACCGTTCTTCCCCAGAGAATACCACAGAATTTCAGTATTCACGTGTACTGTATCATTATTTAACTTCACTGCCTGTGTTAGCCAGAAACAGAAGAAAGACTTTTGTTCCACCTCCACATTTCTGATATCTGTGCAGCTCCATGGAGAATGAATTGCAAAGTGTGACAGTATCCAGCATTTTTCTTAGGATAAGGTTACATTTTCTGATTAAAATCTGATACGGAATGATAAAATGACTCTCATTTGGCTTTAAAAGTTCAGATAAGAATTCCATCAACCTGCAAACTCAGTGCCCTTTCATGATCAATGCGGCCGCCCTGGGCTGAACATCATGATAGATCAGAGACTTTAAGATATTTCATGTATAGCCTTTGCAGATACTATAAATTGACATTTTTTAGTGATGAGAGGCAGCATTTGGCCAGCATTAATTATCAACATAACAACTGTCCAAAAGAAAGAAGTGCAATTGTCTGTTAACAACCTTCCCTGAACAGCGATTGTCCAACCATATCTTACCTAACTAGCCTGAAGCTGTGTGCATGGGGTTGTAGTGAGAGCAAAACTCTGCATTTAAACAGTTTGGAGGGGTTGTATTTTCTTTTAGCCTTTCCAAAACCAAATTCACAAGAGCAAAATGGTAAGGAAATTATTAAAAAGTGTGTTTCTCTAACGTAAGCTGCAATCGTTGCAACCGCATATCCAGCTAACTACCTATTAGTAACGTAGCGGTACTTCCTAGACCAAGAGTTAGGATATCATATCAACTAACTACATAAGTTTGTGGGGTTACATGTTACATTACGTCTAGCACATCCATTGTGTAGTCCTCGATTTGACAGAGCAATCGGTCCTCGATACTATCAGAGTTTAGGCTAACGATAGCTGCTCTGTCTTGCTCTTTATTGGATTTCAGGAAGTTTACACTCACAGCAACCCTAGCCAGCTTTACCTGAGATATCGTTACATTCGCCAAACACGTCGGTAAGTCCTCATCCTAAAAGGACAAAACATACTGTTTGAAAATACAAATAAGTAAGTAGCCATAGGGGGATATGTTAGAATGAAATAACAATCTGATCTTACATTTTACCTTATCCTACTTATGATACTAAGACTAACTAGCTCTACGCTGCAATACTAGATCAACGCTGTTTGTCAACGTAGCTTTAGCCTCAGTCTTTTACCATGATATTATGTATGTAGCCATCAAGTGCATATTTAAGATCTTTCTACAAGGTTCTTATTTTAATATGAGTCAGCATGAAACATTAAAAAGTAAGCTCATGGAGCTAACCTTAGCTTAAATACCTAGCTAGCTACAGCTGATAAGTTACTAAGAATTTTGTGTGGTAAATCTTCCACCTTTATTGTAAACTGCATATGTACTGTGCGAGAACAGAAAGCTTGACAGTAACTAAAGGGGGCAGGGCTTAGTGAATCAGTCAATCCATTGTGAAAGCTAAAGTGCTCCTACATTTGACAGAGCAAAATACTATGTCAGTGTTGCGGTTGGGCCCACAGGGATACGAATGGTGAACTGAGTGACGTTCCCTTTAACAGAGAGCTCAGGGAATGAAACCTTCAAACAGGAAAAGGAGCAAGCTGTCAGCCACATGAACTAAAATGCCATGTCAGTTCCCTGTAGTTAACAAGACAGGGATCAAGGTAACAGGCAGGGTGTCAATCATTGTAATGGTCAGTTTTACCCCTCGCTGATTTATATCATGCTTTAATTTTAAAAGAAGACGTGCTATATTATACAGTGCCTGTTAGGTCATGGCATCTTGAGTTATCAAACAGCATGTATTTCCATCATGATGATATGGGACAAGATATCGAAATAACCGCCTCCAAATTCGATGATGTTGATGAATATGTATGAGATATTCCACCTTTAATGAAACATGCAGTTACACCTCTAACACCTTCAGTAAACCTAAATAGAATATACTTGAGATAAGCCTTCAGGCCCTTTTTGTCCATCTTTAGTCTCCTTTACATTATGTGATGCATGTAATCCCCATTATGCTGCCCTTCCATTTTCCCACCTTCATACATGAGTGGCTTTTTAAAAGTCTTTTTATATAAATTGGAGGTAAACACATACTCGAGGCAAGCTTGTTTATACATCTGAGCTTTGAGAACAATTTTCTGCCATTTGTGTCTTTTCCCAGGGGGCATTTTGGAATTTTTATATCATTTGAATCATGTGTATGTAAGTTTTTCTTTTGTTGTAGACATGCAACACAATGTTTAGAAGTCTGCTTTACTCTCTCTTTTCCCTCTCACTTCTGACAAAGTTTTATGCAGCCAGAACAGCCAATAGTTCAAATTGAAATTCAATTAGGGAATAATAGTAAGGGATGCGCCAATCGGATACACTGGGGCCGATACTGACCGTATTAAACAGATTGGGTATGAGGCATGACATGACCAATCTAACATTAAATACAGTGTCTCTATCAACGTCATTGTAAAATTCAGCGTTTTACATTCAGTAACTGAATGTTTCAAGCACGAATGCCAAAATTCACCTGCTTTCTTTTCGTCAAATATGACAGTAGACTGAACATCTTTAGGTTTTGAATTGTTGGTCAGACAAAACAGGACATTTGAAGACGCCACCTTGTACTCTGGGAAATTATAATAGGCATTTTTAACCATTTATAGACAAAATGACAAATGATTTATTGAGGAAATTAGTGGCAAATTATTAGATGAAGAAAGTATTTTTTTTAAACGCTCTAGTCAGCAATACCCAGCCTCATGTTACCTTACATAAAAATGATCCCATTGAGTTTTATACAGCGAGGTATACAGATTCAAAATTTTGGAAACAGAGATTATTGGTATCGGATTGGTACTTGGTATTGGCAGATACCCTGAGTTAAGGTATCAGAATCTGCATTGGGAGAGAAAAAGTCAGATTAATGCATCCCTACTTTTAGTTTTTTTAGTCTGAAAAGTGTAAACAAGGAGCCATTGCTCAGACTGTTTAGGCTTTTCCCTTAGTGACACCAAATCCCTGTATAATGTTCAGTGATTTATTTCTGCTTCAAAGACTGAAGCACTCTCAGGCTGTCAGAGGTGTGTGCAAAGTCTATGTGAGGTCCTGATGTGCTTGCATTGTGTGTCGGCATATAATGTGTCATCATGCTATTTGTATTCATCTGTACTTTAGATGATTCTCACACAGAAAACACCTCCCTTTTTTCTGATGTACTACAAAGCTTCACTTTGCTCAGTCTCAGAGAAGTCTGATCCATGACTGTGCTTATTAATGGTCATGCCTGCTGTAATAGTGCATCCAGGAGCTGTGCAAATGGATGGCCAAGCTCAGTAAACACTTTCATTTCCTGCAGGCTGACAGCAGCCGCTGTGGAGCAGAAGACATCCAGTGGAATGAACCAACTGAAAGAGCAAATTATTCCTTCTTCTCCCTGGATGACATGTTCATCAGACCCTGAAAGTGTGTTTGCCTCGCTTGCCTCTCTCAAAGCACTTTTGCCCAAATGCAGCATTGGCAAGAGTGTGTATGTGTATGTTTGTGCAAGTGAGTGTGCGTGTTTGCATGTTTTCAGGTTATCCTGTACTCATACAACTCTTTTTCAATCACTGCTCGCTGACGATGAGTGTCAAACCATCGTACCGACAAGATACACAAGCTGAAACTGAGGGAATGATGGATGTCAGCACTTAATGTACAGTATATTTCTGCTAAACTTAAGAGGAGAGACGCAAGCTGCTCTCTCTCTCCCTCCCCTCAGGCAGTGGTCTTCTATCTGTTCGTGTTTCCCCATGTGTCTCAGTCAGAGGCTTCTGGCCGACTTGGCACTTACCTGACCTAGAAAACAGAAAATCTGCAGCTTCCTGACTGAGTCCACTAAATTTAACACCCAACCTTTTTCTCCTCTCTGCAAGCCTTGTTGTCCCAGGAGCTTTAGACCTTCTGACAACAATTGATAGGACTGCTAACTATAGCAGAACAGTGGAGGGGCTGAGGAGTAACAAAGAAGGCGGATTGTAAAGGTAAACAATATGCAGCCATGCCTGGGACTTAACAGTGACACTCTGCTTTGAAGCGCGACATGAAAGAGCTTTTTTTGTGACCGGGTGATATGTTCAGCTAATAAGCATTTAATAAGCGCATGTGTTCAAGGAGCGCATAACACTGAGATTAACCAGAGGGAGGTCTGGGTAGACAGAAAAGAGCTGGAGGCTGAGGCAAAAGGTCTGGGGTGCAGACCTAGATCACTATATTTTAACACATGAAAGATTTAGTGCGGCAGAAAGGGATTTTTTTTATTTGTTGAGATTAACCTGCCCAGAGGCCGAGAACACAAGGACACAGAGAGTGACTACAGGTCAGCCTGAGTATGATTCCCAGAGATATGATATCGACATACTACCCGATACCCCATAAAGGTGGCTGAGTCCGTCCCAAGACCTTGCGTCAACCTTTTTATCTCACAAGCATTGTCTAATTGTGACTAATGATGGGATCTTCTGAAGGCAAACTATCACCCCTCCAATTTTACATAAAGTCAATTTACAATTTACTAGTCACAGGGAGTACTACTGAGCCTGTAAAAACAGTTGTATAATATTTTTGGTGACATCACTCGGGCTTGTCGGTTTGGGCTCCACTTTGTGGCAGAAAGATGAAAGATGTGGACGTTTATCAGGCAGGGAGGGTCTAATGGAAGACGCTATCGAAATTGCATTATGGGAAGTGTAGGATCCAATGTGTTTGGAGCTTGACGCATATTAGGGACTAATTCCATTCCTTTCTTTTTTTGATCTGTCTCTTGCAAGTTACCCAACTTTAGACTTTGTCCTGAAACAACTTACTGTGTATCAGTTGGTAGCTAATTACAGTTTTGTACAATGTGAATTAATGCAATGAATGTGACTAAAATATGCATAAAATCTAAAACCCAAATGAGTCACACAGCCAAAGCGGACACGCCTTCAGCTCGCCGCAGTTCACTGTATCTGATTGCCTTTGTTTGTGTCTTTTCAATGACTTTGTTTGCTCTCACACTGCCTCCATATATGCATCAGTTCACTTTGTATAATGTAACTGATCTGTAACCACATTTGCTTTGGAAAGTGGAGTTTGTGACCAATTGGGCTGTATGGACAGGAGGCCTTTTTTCACAGCACGCCCATTTTGACTTGTCCAAAAGCACAGGTGTTCACATTCACATTAACGATGGATCTGTTCTATTCAAGTGTCCCAGTAAGCCGTGAAAGTGTGACAGTGAGCCAGCATGCACAATACCAGGATCCTGAAACTGAAGCAGCTAAATGGAATTCAGCCATCATTCATTGAACCTTAGGAAGAATAATTAAGGAATTTTCTACAGTTTATTTTCAGTCCAACGTGGTTAAATTGTATTGGTTGGTTGTATGGATCCATGAGTTGATACTGGTGTAATGCGTATATGTTTTAGGGTAGAAACTGCGGTAGTTTCAGAAGATATTTAAACACAATAAAACTTTGAGATAGAAAATCATGAGTAATGCCAAAAGTCAGATAAACTAAAACAGTCAGGTAGTAGTCCGTCAGAATGGTTTTTACTCTTATCTTTATGGCGGCTTTAAGCATAGGAAAACAAAACAAAAAAACTTGTCTCATTATAATACGACAACCAAAAACCCAGTGTCTCATGTAACAATAATGTATTGGTGTGTCACCCAGCTCTGTTTATAGATACCATAAATACCACTTGCTATTCTGTGTCACGTCAGCGTCTTCCAACATGACACTACACTCTGACCTGTTAGCTTCCCATAAGATCTTCTGCCTAACTTTGAGATAAATGATAAAATATATATCGTAAAAACCATGAGTGAAATTGTGGTGGTAGGTAGGATTTAATATCTCCTCGGTGATTGATGAAACACATTATTAAAGAAAAGTAATCATCTTCCTGGTTTCCTATTTTGAGCATAGTTTGAGGCGCTTGCCTATGGGCCTGTCAGTCTTACTCTGCTCCAATATTTTCACACCTCTTCTTTCATTACTCTGGCAGCGCACTACTCAATTGTTAGGTATCCCTCAGTTAATAAAAGGGTATTCAAGGAGCTGTTCATCTTGAGCTTTTTAATACCATAGAACTTATTATGTATTAGGACTATTGGTGCCTCAAGTCTAGATGAAGTTTTAATGAAACTGAAGGAGAAAGCACCTCTTGGGTTTTATTAAGATATGGTAAAGAATTATCTGTATGACCTGGCCTGTTTTTTTTTTTTTTGTTTTGTTTTTTTTAATTGGTGTGCTTCTGTCTTACTGGTCACTTTCAGATACACTTTCTCTTACCCCAACTAAATAGGATTCTTTTTAGTCTGGAGGATGAATCATTTTTTATTGTGAATTCTCCAATGCCCTGTGGAATCATTATCCACTGACCTCCCAAATTAACATCATCCACCCATCCAGCAACCGGGTAAAAAAAGGCTGAAGTCAGAGCTGGACAGAGCATCTCAGTGGAATATAGAATTAGTCTCATGATCTGCAGTAGATGGGTCATACTAGCAGATAGGTCACATTGAGTCTCAGTGGAATTTTTCCAGCAAATTTAGGGAGAATCGAGCTTTATAACAAGGAATCTGGAAATCTGTTGTTGTTTGAGGTGTTATATTACATATATACACTTCAAAACGCTTTGAGACTAATATAGCTCCTGCATTGCTCCTTTTTTTTTTTTGCAACAATATCAATTACAGCATCTTTGAATAATCTTTACCCTTTTAGTCGGCTGTATACCTTCTGCACAGTTTAGCCTCTGATGGGCCGTTGAATATGAAATGCTGAATTATTAATGGATTACTGTTGCTTTCAAACCAGAGTTTACAAGTAGCTGCTCCCATCAAAGCAATGCTAGACCCGCCATTGTTATTCTGTAATTGCTGCTCGAATTGCCTCATTAGGGACCCTCAAAAGTTTTTAGAACATATGGGTGAATAACTGTGGTGGCTTTATTTAGAAGAGTGGATGTTTTAATGTGTTGTTCAATTGCAGGAACGTGTTTCTCTGCCTGCCAGGCGCCCCTGGCTGACCCTATGGAGATTAACTCCAGGAAACAGCCCGCCGAGCTCCTCGTTATTAGTGCCGTTCTCCTTTCTTAGCCCTGATTAAATAATGATTGTGCTGCAGAAAAACAAAGTTAGTTTCATGCTTCAGAGCTCAAAACTATTAAAAGTGAGCAATGGATGCAAAGGAGGGTTTCTTTGGGTGCCTGTCTTTGAGGATGAGACAGACAGGTGCTCTCATCTGTAGCGTTCCTTCACGTGCATCTTCCTTGCCTTTGAATTCCTCCGCATCAAATGACTCTGCACTTCTAACACTGTCCACAGAGAAATCGATAGGTCCCACTCTGTGTGTGTGTGCCACCTCTAAAAAGCTCTCTTTACGAGAGATAAACAGGTGCTATGTGCAGCTGGTGGTCAGAGATTACAGCCAGCGTTGTGACAGCATCTCACCCAGGGCCAGCGCCGTCGTCCTTCCCGCTGCTTGGAGACGTGGAATCTGGAGCCAAGTATAAACCCTGGACACAGCCCATATGAATGGCCTTTTTTCCCCTTCAATTGTATTGGCTCATTAACCGCAACACCATTCAGGTTCCCTACTGCATGGGGCTAGAGCAGTCTGACAGCTGCAGTGCTGAGTTCACTGTCACCTGGACCGTAACAGTCAGTTTTACTCACACGCTGTATGTAAATACAGCTGGTCAAAACACTGGTGTACATTCAGTGTTCCTTCTCAAACAAGGCCCCATCTGAATTCAAACGGTCATGGTAAACAAGCAAATACAAGCGAGAGCAGCACAGTAAAAGATATTATTTTTCTTTGTCAACAAATCCCATGAAAAGACCAAAACCAACAAGGAATGTTTCCTACTAACAAGTATTGTGTGTTTATCCAAGCCTGATATCTTCTTCCTCTGTGCCTTAGAGCTCCATTGTTGTCCAAAAACTATTAAAAACACATCAGTGAGCCACACTGTTGCACTGGCTGACATGCTCCTTCATTACCATGAACAGAGGCACAGTAGTGTGTTTCGAGTCAGTCCCACTTACACTGTCTTGCTGCCGTAAATACTCGCTAGGACATCAAATTTGCAGCTGAAAATAACAAATACACAATTTACTCCCTGTGTACGTAACATGTGCTTAACACTACAATGCCCTGCTGTTTAAAAAACACAATGTGCTTTGAGCTGAGAGCCACAGACAGGTTAGGGAAGTCGGAAAATGTTGAGAGACTGACTAAAGCATTAAGTGCATTTCCATTCACCTGTTTTAATGTGCATTTTAAATTTCCGTATCAAAAAACCTGAGTGGAAACAACAGAAATTTGAAAAAAAACAACTGAAAATACCGCTTAAAGGTTTTTATGCTTGGCAGAGGTGGAAAAGTTGGCATATCGATAAAAGCATAATATGACAAAGTGCAATAAAAACAAACATGAATAAATCTTGACGTACATGAGGCATGTGACTTTAATGTCGAAGAGACGAAAACATCAGATCTGTGTGGACCAATGAAGAGACTGTGACCTTACTAAATCTTGTTTTCTACATGGTTTCCCACCCTTTGACTGGAGCTCTTTTGATTGTCATCTCGTTGAGCCTTCTTCTTCTGCAGTGGTTTAATTGCAACCAACTGGGGAATTAATGCCACCAACTGTTTATCTCGATGAACCAACTCCTACTTTTTGCATAACGCTAGTGGATGGAAACGTAAATTAATTTCTCTAAAATTTGCACTACATTTGGATGGAAACTTGACTATTGCTTTTGTCTTTTCATGGGATTTGTTGTCAGTAATAAAAGTATAGAATATCACCAACCTATCCTTCAAAGGCCCTGAAAATGTATTTTATCAATCAGCTTATTACTATGAGTGGTGGCTTCCTATATGAACACACTATTTTCTGCCAAATTTATTTCACATGAGAGATATCTGTACTTCTTTATTTTTCTTTGCTCTTCCTACTGGTTTGAAGTGGGCGGGGATCCGTAGAAAAAAGGTGATAACGCATACTTCCGTGCACCAATACGTTTTTGGGTTGTTTGGTCACTGTCAATCAAATCTGATCAAAACACATCCACACAGTCCAGATGACGGAGGAGTGTTAAACGCTTAATAAATAATACCTAAAGATATTTTGATTGCTGCTTATTTAGTCATACATATATATAGTGTTATAAAGAAATACTAAAGATTTGAAGCCAAGTTTTCAGGGGTGTTAAATTGTCCAGTGGACAGCGCCATGAGCTCCTTTTGTTGGATGACTCGTGCTGGCTCGAGGCTAGAAAATCCAGAGCCTGGTCTTGTGAATGTGCAAATTTATTAGCCAGCTCTTTCCCCAGATGCACAGCCAGCCAGCCAGTGGAGAAATTTGGCACCATCCTCTAACTCGCCCCCAAGCTTCCACCCTGCCTGTTCGAAAACAAAATGACCTTTATCTCTGACAAATATTCAAAAGCAATCTGAATAGCAGGTGTTCCTAAATTAGAATTTAACAATGAAAACCTCGCCAGCAGTGTAAAAGTGGGTTGGCTCATGCTGACCATTAGCATTTTGGAGATAATGTTACAGAATTAATTAGGGACACTTTAGTGTCCATTACTGCTCGGAGAAAATTGGTCTCAGAAGCCATCACTCTGCCGGTGCCTCAGTCCTAAGCCTGCACGTCACAGCGATAGCTGGATTCTTCCATCTCATCTGATTTCAATCTAGGTGAAAATGTCTCCATTCATATGCAAATAGCTTGCAAAACATTCTGCCTCACACCTCTCGCCTCAAAACTGTTACTTTTTTCTGCTCCATACTAAACTGGTCTATTGCATTGAATTGCTAATATGCTCAATGAATATATGAATAAATCCTTTTTAAAAGTCATCATTTCACTCGACTGACCGGCTCCTGGGGATTCCAGATAAGACGGGGCTGGTGGGAGATGACTGACAGGTTGATATCTGATTGGTCGACATTCTACACCGCTGCCGCAATCATTACTCTCTTTAAAAAAGAAAGATAGCTGTATATAAAGCAATCTTCAGTACTTGTAAAGAATAGCAACGCAACACCGAGACTATGGTCAACACAGAAAAATATATGAACAGGAAAACATCAATCATTTCAAAATGAACATCAGTTTCATGTATAAAGACAATATACAGTTAACTTCAACTTACCAAGTTGAACTTGAACAAAGGGATGTGCACAGACGTTTTGAGGGGCAGTGACAGTAATTCAAAACAGAGCAACAAAATGTTTCAGTTGTAAACATACAGCCTGTTTGCTGCCTTGAAATCAGTTTTGGGCTTTAGCTGCCTCAACTCTTCCTCTGTCTTTGTCAGCTCTCTTTACAGTTACTGCAATCAATGTGCAACACCTGTTTATATATGAAGCTATTTTCATCTTGGGTAACACACAGTCAACAATTAGCCCTTTGCAGTGCTAAGCAACAAGCTTAGAACTCCAAGACATCTAATGCTATATGGTTACGTCAGTAACAGGAGCAGGAATACCTCAAACTGACTGAGAATGTCCTCACATTTTAACATGCTTTACAATGGTTCAGGCCTGGGAAAACATGTAACATGTAAACCAACCATAACTGCTGAGCAAATCACCAACGAAGAAAAAGAAAAGTGTAACTTTCCTTCTCAATGTAATCTTTGAAAGAAATGAATGCTGACAGTACAGATGATGACTTGTTGAATGCATTCTTCCTCAAAACAGTAATGATAAGAATAGCAGCAATAAGTAGTTGTAATAATTCCTTTTTATTTGCTCCAGAGGAGCATATCAGCCAAAAAAAAGGGCAAAGGGGCAACAGCTTTAGGCTGTAGAGCCACCATACAGTGCACATCCTGCATTTGAATGAAGCCACATGAAAAATTTAAAGGATAAGAAAGAAGGAATGTGAAGGATGATACCTAATGAATACTGATACTAACTGAGAACATGCATATACTTTACATTATTATTAATATTTTCTAAATTAGACCATAAGATTTTTGATTTATTTTCTACCATTCACCTCAGCATGGTATGACCAGATGCTTGCTTTAAATAGATAATCCACCACAGTGAACATTTCGCTTCCTACATTTTTCTTTTTTGAACTTGAGCATTACGCTCACGTAGTAATGGAGTTGTGAGCAGGGACCATTTTTTAAACACTCTCCTCAGTAGTGCTTTTAACTCAACAGATCACATCTCTTAGATGTAATTGTGTTCTGTACCAATAATAGAAAGTAAATGTTATGTCCACTGAGTGCTGTACTACCAGTGCAGCCATAATTTCCAGATAAGGTTCTGGTTTTCATCTGTAACTCATATAGGAAATTTCCTCTTAAGTTAGTTACCACACAATATGACTGACAATATGACTTGAAAAAGGTATCTGGGTGTTACATGTAGTGTACACAGTGGAGGTCTCACGTGATTGGCTTGCTGGTTGTATGTGAGAGACTTACTTTTGGCGTGCTCTATTAGCAAATGTTACTGCTTTTGCTCCCAACAGAGCCATAAAGAAGATTTCCAAAATAGGTCCTGAGCCAGTGAAATGCCAGTCTCTCTAAAAATGGACTCTGTTTCTTGTTTCTTGTTCCCATGTGATGCAGACATGGAAAATTGCTTGAACATAAATGGGTTAAGGTGCATGTGGGAAAGGGTCTTATTTGCCATAACAGTGAAAGAAGGAGGAAAATGTGTAGATAACCTTTTGGATTCTGCAGGATTTGAAAGGGTTTATGTAGTCTACCTTCTAGCACAGTGCAGATGGTACAGACTGGCCTGGCTGAGAGCTAAGAGAAACTGGGTCTGTGTTAAGCTCAACGAGGGAGATGGAAAAAGGGAGGGCCTGGAGCTGTGCGTTATCATGCTGAGGGCTAAAAAAAAAAAAAGAAAAGTCTAAAAAGGAGGTATGGGGTATGGTTGAGCTGATAGGGAGACTTGAAATCCAATAGCAGGATTTAAAAATTTGAACTGGCAATGAGCAATATTTTCTGCTGATATTCGACATTTTTAAATTGAAAAATGTTTGTGTTGAACATATAAGTTTGGCTTTCCCCCCAGAAGCGTATATTATATATATATAGGAACAGGTTTGATGAATTTCAGCTGTGATGAGCTAATGAAAGTGACAGAAGTAAGGAGAATCTGGGCTTGGAGGAGATCCAGACGGAGGAAACAGGAGAGAGCCGAGTCAGACCTGGCACTCGTGAGCTCTGTGCTTGAGGGGAAACCATGAGCCCAATTAAATAGATGGTGTTTTACACAGTAATAGATTTCCTCCTGTCACCCCGTGGAAAATGTCCATTTTAACACCTAATTTACTTTGGTGTTCAGTCTTAAAATCTTTTTCCCCCCATTCAATCAAGTGAAATAAAATCCACCATTTTTATTATTTCATCTTTATTATTTGTTTGTAATGCAGACTTCATTTGAATATAGCAGACAACTTACAGGATGGTATCACCATATTCATGAAAAATGTGAAACCATGCACAGCTGCACAAACATCCATCTGCATGGAAGCAAGGGAGATTTTCTCTCTTTTGTAAGACTCAAAAACTGAACAAATGAGAAAATGACTAGCTGAGATGAGTGTTTTTTTGCAGTGCATCAGGGCCAGAGTGCTGTGTAAAACAGCCATCTGTCTGGCTCAGACTGTAATGAGGAGACCTGTGCCTCGGTGGACAATTCAATCCAGATAAGGCTGCTTAGCTTTTAGTGCTTCACAGGATGGTCAAGTGCTACACCCGGGGCATTAGTGGCCAAAACAGCTGCTTAGGATTTGTTCCTGAAGTACTTTGACAGTGAATGATGATGTGAATTTTCTGTCTTTAGTGAGGGTTTCACATGCACCATGTTAACATGCACACAAGAAGCCAGGTTACTGGGAGAAATAAAGTTAGGGAGGAAAATCAGAGAGTGCGTTTACATGCAGGTGGTCGGTAATCAGATTCCACCCTGACCCCCTACCATAGCTTCGAACCGAGGCTGGCATATTTTAAGTGCATTACAAGGATGAGTAATGATGTTTCCTGCTGTACTGCTGTCGCAGTGATACTTTTTTCTGGCTCTTTGTCATGTACATGCAGTCTTGTAAAAATCCACATAAATATAAACAAGACAAAGAAATCAGCTCTCTCTGTTATAAATCAAACTGAGTTAACCAGATTTCTCTTAATCCCTTTCCCCAGTTAAGGAAACCAGGGTTCTTGTTTATATGAAATTGAAGAAATGAGGTTAAAGAAATAAAAGCTTAACAGTATTTTTGTGCATCTTGTTAGTCACTTTGCATTTGAAGCTACTGAAAATGCGTGTTTTCCCTCTGGCCCACTTAAGCATTTAACTGACAGTGTTGAGCGTTGGTGGCATCCCTGCTCAACAGTCATGTAAATTAGGTCTTACCACCCTTTGGAGCCTGCTGTAAAGCCACATTAAAGGATAGTCTATTTTAATGCAATACACACGTATGTACTAAATGCTGAGAGAGTTAATGGCTGCTGTATTCATTCCTCCTCTTCATACTGGCCATAAAGTAATCCCTCTGTAGCGCAACTAACTCTCAACATACATTTGGCTTATGAGTTTTGTATTAAGATTCAAACCTATCCTTTAACTGTCTCCATTTCATGTTAAGTATCTGGTCTTAAGGTAACACAAAAAAACAGCATGAGTGAAGACAGACAAGCAACTCTAAGAAGAGAATTCCTTATTTGTGTGCAAGGCAGGATTTGCAGCAGACACATGATCTGTTTAATGACTGTGGTTGGGCAGTGATGTTACTGTAATGACTCTGACCTCTCTGGAGTCCCGTCCTGCTCCTGACCTTTAGCAGCCACTTCCTGACAAAACCACGATAAATAAATAATGAGGTGATTTGTTTGGAAGTGGTTTCCGCCACAAACTTCTGTGTTTGAAAATAAAGTTCGTTAGAGCTGCTCAGTGTGTCAGCATTTTATGCATCGGTGTAGGGTATCCATCTCAACAATCGCATTAATCAACAGCTGAAAGATGCTGTGGGCTATTTTGAAAACGTATTTGATTTGCATAGCAGCGGGGCCGCATTTGTGGAGCTGAAACTTGGCTTCGACACCTTAGCAGTGATGTAATTGTCGTTTCCCTGCCAATACAATTTTGCAATTACATCTGTGTGTTATTTTATAAATCCACATGCAGATTCTGTATGCAAACTGTCTAAATATAAGTTTATCTTGTGCTAATTATGCTTAATTTTGTCTTTGTCTTTCTCTCCCCCTCTTTTTCTCCGTTCTGTCTTTGCTTGCTGCAGGTATGCATTGTGCAAAAGAGGGACACCGAGAAGATGTACGCCATGAAGTACATGAACAAACAGCAGTGCATAGAGAGAGATGAGGTCCGAAACGTCTTTAGAGAGCTTGAGATCCTACAGGAAATTGAACATGTTTTTTTAGTAAATCTCTGGTGACTATCTTATGTTTTTACACTTTCAATGTGGTCTGCACTGCCTGTGTCGGTCGCCTGCTTTGTCTGTCTGTGCATTTTGTATATTTACCTAAGAGATTCTCAATAGACAAGTGCATGCTCACTCTTAAGATCTGTTGCAGCCCTAAAATAGATGTTCTCTTTGTGAATATTATGTTCCTAGTGTTGCATGCACTTTATTTTCTGCATTTGGCACTTAGTGGGAAAAAAAGTTTTGTTGGTTTCATTAAGGCTTGAAACAAATTTTCCTCCAGAAACCAACAGCTATTAACTTAAGAAACAATTAACACAGGAGAGATATTTTGGGATATTAATTTTGACTCTGAGCCCATGAAGCACGCATTTGATAATTACTGTGGTTTGAAATGACCTTACTCTTCCCTTGAGTCTGATATGTGGGTGAATGGAGGCTGCTTTCATTATTCAACGCTCATCTCCAAGCGGGACACATTCCTAAATGTAATTGGGGACCTGGCACGGCATTCACGGCATATTACACAAAGCACTTTACTCCTCTGTAATTGGTAGAATGATATTGCACGTGCCTATCTTCTTAGCAATCGCCGGCAGAATGTTTTGTTATTCACACATTCAATGATGGATTGATTATGTGTAGATGGTGAGTAGATGAACCAAGACAAAGTCGTGTCCTGGGCTCATTCCCTCACCAAGTTGTGAATGATTTAGGTTTATTCTACAGGATATTCTTGCCTGCTAGAGAAGCCACTCTCCTAGAACAAACTGTGGGCATTTTAATGAGCGTACAGTAGTAGGCCTGTGTATTTTTTATAGTATAATTCCCTGCAGGAGTGTATGGTTGCCAAAGCCTTCTGTGTTCTAGTTTTCCATGTGCTGTGCTGCTCTGCTCTCTTTCTCATACTCTGCATCCAGCTCTATTCCAAATGCCCATTAGTGACAAAAATGCTAAACTGTATCATTGCGGCTACGTGGGAATGAGAAGTTTCGCACTTCACACCTCCTCCCTCTGCTTTCTAAGTCGGCTTCACAAAGATGCTCCAGAAAGGCCCTGTCCATCTCACTGGCAGCATATAGAAAAAATGATCTCAGCCAGCTTCCCTCATACCAAATTAATAACGGTCACATACTCAGCAAATAGTCTTAGTTAGTATGGATAATCCACATACTCTTTTATGGGACCATTGTCTTTGGCATCTGTAGTTCTAAGGCTCATTTACATCTGCAAGAATAACAATGAGGGTAGATCATTTAAGGGTCAGTTCACACTAATTATAAAAAACATATTATCTGATATACCTCTACAGATATCCATGCATGCAGAGAGTTTATGTTTTATTTTCCAAGGATTTGAGATTTCTGCCTTGAAAAATGTCACTGAAAAAAATCATCAGCAACTAGTCTTGATAATCCACAGGACACACTGTCAGTGGTTTATAGGGAAATCTTCTTTGGTGGAAAGTAGTTTCAAAGAAACATTGCTGTTGAATTTTTAAATAAATTCTTTCAATGCTTTGAGCACCACAAGCAAAAGGAAATCCATTTACTTCCAAATCTCTGAGATCTCAAAACCTGGACAACTAAAACCAAAACTATCTTCAAGGTTGAATACCACTAGAGGCTAGAGTCTTTTTTTCTGCAGGTGGGTGTTTGAGCCTGCCCAAGCATGCAAACAAATGTGTCTTAAACAACCACCTTAAAACTACAAGAGCTCTTGGCTTCCGGATCGCTCCAAGTCGATAAGCCTTCGGTTCCGAATTACGCAGGGTGCTTGGACCCCATTATACTTGTTTGCAGTCTATTTTTTTGTAATTGGGATTAACCGACCCTTTAAAAGCGGAAAGATGTCTATGTTTGTTCTACATCAGTATGTATGTAGATCAGTATATCGCTGTTGAAGTTAGGGGCCTTAAGACGGCTTCTCTAAAGAGTACTGTCCCCTTCCCTCATCATTGCTCAGAGCTTGCATGCTTGCATTTGGCTGGCCTTCTTGAAAAGCATAGGGAAGCTGTCAAATCTGCATAACAAATAAAGCGTCATAGTGATAGGTTGCAGAAAGCAAAGGCAAATCCTCAACAGGCTGTCGCCATTGCCATCAGATTGTGTGACAAGAGAGAGATGCCACGTAAAAGCAGCTGTGTGATAGTGTCTGGATGCAGCTGTTGCTATAGTATTACTATAGTCTGTTGGTGTTTTGTAATGTTAGTATCACCAGACTGGTCCCATGGAAATCCACCAGAGACAGTGACAAAATGTGTACTTAGAATAACTTTGTTCCAGAATACCATTTTTGGTACCCTCATTGTGCAAACCTACAGTCAGAAGCTGACCGAAAATCCAGTTTGGATTGATTCCATCCTCATCAAGTGAATGGATTCATACAGGACTGCTCTAAAGATCATCTGCAGGGACTAAAGCCTTCCTGTGTTGAGCTTTCTCGGTGCACAAAAATGTATAATTCAAGGAAAGTTTAGCTTTTTCTCTTCAAGCTGGAGATAGGAGAAAACAGTGAGACATGAAGGAAATCAATTTATAGCTTGAGTCTATGGTAAGTTTGTTATTTCTGCCCCAGTTTATGCAGACACTTTGTGAGCATCTGTGTGTGACAGCATTGTTATGTGTTGCACCTGTATGCATCTCATAAACTGTCTGCTTCATTTAGCTGCTGCTTGAGACAGCATCTCAGCCGGGCAAGTAATGAGATAGGACTGATGAGAACTCTGCTTCATCTTCCCATCGTCTCCCTTACTGTATAACAACTAGGAACCTAATTGGTTCACTGTGTGGGTATGCTGTTTAACCAATTCCCTGTTGATCAGACAGTTGCCAGTATCCATAGGCTTGTCAAACAGAGCGTTACGATTTCTGGCGTTTGGCATTTGGGGACTTCAGCACATTATTAAGCGATGTGCGGTGGACCAGCTGGGGTTTTTTAAGAACTGCCTATTCTCAAAAGCAAACAAAAAAACAAAAGATGCAAGTCACGAGAAATGCCAGCTTTGATAAAGCTTCATATGAGTGTTTTTATTGATACAGTGCCAGGAGAGAGCCAAAGAGACAGTCAGCCTGAGTCAGAGAGAATGTGGGAAAATACACCAAACAGCTGTCAGAGGAAGTAATGATTCCTGCAATCACAGAGGGGGGAGGAGGCCTCAGGTAGAGAGGATGGGTGCACAAGACAGCGCTAAGAAAGTATTTGGCATTGATTTGTTTTGTCAAAAAAAGTGATGTGCAGACTAAGAGGATTTGTAAGGTTTTCCTCCAGCTCTTACCTACACACACAGACACACTTTCTGTCTCAAAGCAGGGTTTTGCTTTCATTGAGACACCCTGAATTCCGCTGTGCTTTTGAACAACTCCGTCCGTAGCTTCAGAGGAAATTCATTAGGAAGCAACCTTATGAAAGCCCACACTGAATCCCATCAGCTCGGTAAAGGCTGCCTTAAGCTGGGTGGATGTCAAGTTTGCAGCCCACAGTAATTGCTGCGACCATTCCCTCGCTGCATAGATATGATGTGTAGGAGTCGAGGGTACACTGAATGGATTACCTTGGAGGAGGAAAAATTAACTATCATCTGCTGCACACACCAAATCCACATGAGAAGACGCTGACTTCCTTTCCCTCACATATGTTTGAAACCTCAGAGTGCAGGGGTCACCTCGCCCCACCCAGAAGCAGAGAAGAACCAGCATTAGGCCGTAGCAATGAATTTGATCCCCTGGTCTACGGAGTATAGTACTTCATTATAAAAGCAAGGTTTCACCCTAAGCGTTACATCACAACAGATCACTCTCAAACAGCATCACCCGTTCTCCCTGAGGGCCCAGAGACGCAGCAGTGAATCATGACCAAATGGACGCTGCCACGGTGCTGTTGAAAACAGAGTCGCAGAGTAGCTAGGGTTGTCGCAGCGACTGTCGTCAAAGAGTTGGAGCTTTAAACGCAGTCCCCTGGGATCGTCTTAGAGGATTTTAAAGGTTTCAGAACCAAAACAGGGGTGAGTCATCTGGAGGAGCGGTACATGGTGTTTTCCTCTTACTGTCCATCCCTTCATCAGAGTCAGAAAGTGAGGAGTGGTGAGGATGGATGTGCCGTGTTCGGCCTCCATTAGGAATATTGATTTCAGGCCTAGATGGAACAAGGCCTTGGGAGACTGTGGAACAAATTAGCCTCTACACCCCCAGTCAGCAGTTATAACAAGCCCTGTGAGGGGGCTTAGCCTTAAATCATCCTCATAAAAAGCGAAATATGGGATCATTCCCAAAAGCACAGGAGTCTGTTTCTCTAATATAGCATTGTGAATCCACAGATTATTTTGCCCTGGAATTGCAGCCTTGAAGGACTTAGTACTTTTACTGAAACTGCCCCACACACTACTTTTAAAGAACAACTTTTTGTAGGACATGGAAAGTGCACCTTGTGAAAGCAGGCCAGCGGAGGTGTTGTGTCTTAAGGCGACTGGTTGAAGGCCGCTGAGAGGAGAGGCAGCGTTCACTCGCACCATTGTTGCAGGAATCCTCAGAGGAGAACCAAGTGTCTTGTAATTGAGTCATGCAGCCAGTTCCAGCCAGCACATCTCTATCATCAACTTTATGTAGGCCATTGAAACTTTGCAGACCAACTCGAGCCAACAGAATCACAAGCTCTTGTTTCTCTCTTGCTTTTTCCTAAAAACTGTTCTCCTCTTCTGCTGTCCCTCTATTTCCCTCTCTCCTCCCTGCCTCCCTGGGCTCATTTGTCATTGTGGCCTGATTATTTCAGCCTGTTCCTTGTACTCCTTCCAGCCGGCTAACCTTCCTCTCTTAGTCACTGTGACTGTCGCAGCCTAGTCCTGTCCTGGCCTTTCCACATGGCCTCCTCCTGGTTTTGGACAGTAACAGCTCTCCACAGACCCCAGATTACTGCCAGGCATTCACTCACGCTCAAGGGTTTGACCCGCAGCTCCTTTGTGCTCATTGTAAAGCACCACTCAATAAATTGTGCTCATTTTTCAGTATGAAGAGCAACAGAGGGCACATAAAATAAGATTAGTGGTAAAATATTATTTTGACTGTTTACAGTGTTCCAGTATGTAAAGCTCTATACCATAGATATAGAATAGTTAAAGCTGCACTAATCAATATTTGTATATTGACAATAGATGAAATGACAATGTTTAATGGGAAAGGTCTTGCTCATAGTGACAAACCTGCAGAAAAAATTAACTTGACTGCAGTTTCCCTCAGCTCTACTTAGCGTAAAAGCTTCTTTCAGCTCATTGTTTTGGTTTTACAGCCCCACAACTTTTCTGTTTTCTGCTCAGTTCAGTCCCACTGCTCTTATGAATCATGTTTCAACAAAAAAGTTCTGATAAACCCACTGTACACTACCTGCCCAGCACCAAACAATAGACAGGCAAAGTTAGCGACTAGCTGGTGAACATAGTGGAGCATTTAGCCACTGAAGAGCCAGATGTTTTCCTTAATTAATGTTAATCTTGCTATATGTCTGCTGGATGTCTAAATAGCCAACTCTTTGCTAAAATGGTAGCCATACCAACTTTATAAGGCGATAATACAGGATGTCAATGTTGTATTTACAGCTTTTTGTGCTGCCGCTAAGTATCCAACAAATCAATTAATGCAGGTTTAAGGTCAGAGAATAGGTAACTCTGTTCTGTCCATCATCCATGGATACCAGTCAATATCATAACATCACAGCATCTTACGCCAGTTAATTTTATATTTAAGTCACCTCAACTCAAGGCTGCACCTTGCATCACATTGTAGAGTGAAACTATAGAGGAAGCAGTTAGAATGATGTATGTCACTCAGTACTAACTAACATAGCCAGGTCGAGATCTTCTAACGCATTCTACATCCAGTGACTCTTCAGGAGATTCAGAGCTACATACTGGATCCATCAAACATGTTACAGAAGTAGTCATAATGGGATCTCTTCTTTTTCCCTGATCGATGCAGACGCAGATGATTGCTGGAAATGCACGTTCTATGCATTTGTTCTTATTGTCTCTGCCAAATGCTGACAACAGCACCAGGTTGAATGATACCCATCACATTTCATCTCTCTTTCTCTATGTCTATCCCCAATGTATACTATCCCCTTAAAGTAGATATGTCCATGAATACCAGTGTCTGGAATGATTTTTTCCTTCACTTAAGCGACAAGATGAGGAGCCCGGACATCTGGAAAGAGCTTGAGGTGGAACTGTTGTTCCTTTGTATTAAAAGCAGCCAGTTGAGGTGGTTCTGGCATCTGGTTAGGATTCTTCCTTGACACCTCCTTGTAAGGGTATTGTCACCTGGGAGGAGACCCAGGGGTAGACCCTGAGCATGCTGGACAGATTGTACATCTTATCTGGCCTAGGAACACCTTGGGATCTCCCGGGAACATGCTGGAGGAAATGGCTAGGGAGAGTGACGCCTGGACTACTTTGCTTAAGGCCAGACTATGCTAGAAACTAACTAGTTCATACAACATGTTGTTTGACCATGTCAAAAGTTAATACCTGTTCCGAATGATGGGGTGAATAGCTTGGCGTCATAGGGAATGATAAGACGCAATGATCCCTACAAATGGGGATAAGGGCACACAGTTTCTCCCCTCAATAGCATTCATGGTGTTGTACTTGGTTATACACATGAAAACTGATGGAAGTCGTTGTGTGAAGGAGGAAAAAGGGAGCTTGAGAGAGACGTTCAATCCCTGTATACTTTATCACTTCCACACATCTGGGCAATTGCAGTGTGAATTGCGATTGTCACTTTCAGAAAGCCGCAAAGCACTTCGACTGAAGCATACCGATCCCTTCAACCTGCTACCACCATAACCAAGACCTGAATAAGTGCCAGAAAACAGATGGAGGGATGGATGGATGTTTTAAAATAATCTTTAAAACAAGTACCCTTCAACTAATGCTGCACTTCTCACTTTCCATTCCTTTATTGTTTACCAAGTATTCCTTTCCACTCCCAGACAGCAGAAGAGTCCTTTATTGGATTTTTAGGACTGTCAAATTTATGGACTTCACATTGTGTTTATTGGGAGTGAAGTGTTCCCAAAAAATGGGAAATAAAGTTGTTTGTGTTTCTTCTGTCCCATCCTTGGCAAGAGTCTTATAGGTGACAAGGCTTGTCAGCGCCGGAGCTTTCATATGCTCCAGTTGTCGGCCCATATCTGACATTTCCTTGTCACCTCAGTGAGAGCGGGGAAGGAAGTGACAACCAGACCGAGCCACTGCAGTCTTTCTCTTAGGAGCCCAGATATTTCGGAGGTGGATTGGGAAGACTGTTTTGTGGATCACTGAGATAGCGAGTGCCGCCTCAGAGGAGGCTCATCTGTCAACTGGATACTGAGAATCAGACTGTGACAATGAGGTGATAAAAAGGTGACAGTGAGGAATCCCTGCCAACAGCAAACAACATCCTGGGGCCAGCCATCTGCTGAGGCTGCTCTGTGAAGGTTCAGGGCGGGTTGGTTTACTGTGTCTGATATAGGTGGCTCTACTGTCATTTCCTATTGAGTGCATTCTACGGGACCTGCTTGTCACAGTGGTGGCAGGGTGTCTAATGGGAAAGAGGAAATGTGGGAGTCTTGTTTTTGATGGTAATACAAAGCGGAACCTTTGTTCAAGCTCGTCCAAGTTTTTCTTTTTCTTGCAATTAAGGCTCATAATTTAACGCATCAGGGGAAAATGCTACAGTATATGTGTTGTTTTGTGTTCACTGAGTCAATAGAGTGTGCTTTCCGCCCATTATCAGTCCTATCACATGAAAGTCTACGCCATTTCATCAATTAATCTACGCAGTGTTTGAGGAGAAGAGAAAGATCCAACAGCACTGCAAATGGGCTTTTTTTCTTCTGTGGCAGAACCACCAATCTGTGGATGAGATGGAATGATTTTCGCTCTGCAGCAAACACAAGCCCCATTTCTCACTTAGAGAGGCAGGAAATTGCACCTGAATAAGACCAATCACAATGTCCCACTGGGTGTTCAGGGCCAAGCCTGAAGATACAGAGGGAATCTGCAGCTATAAAAAGAAGTAATACCACCACAGTATCAGAGCTTTAATGGAAAATAAAGAATTGGCTCAGTAGCAACCACATTAAACTGAGTTTGAAGGAATCACCAAGGCTCAGTTTGTTTTCCCTCCTCCGCTGCAAATTGACATGGGGGGCCTATTAAGATATTATTCTGCCTTTTTTTTTTTTCATAGATGAGAAATTAGATTCGGTTGTTCAAAAACAGTTTGTTCACCCGTGTGGCTTAATGTTTTGTTCAGTGTCTGGGGCAGAAATTGTGGAGTGGAGTGTTACAAATCCCCACCCAGATCACTGAGAGGCTGTGTTTTAATTTGATGTGCATGATTAGTAAGCCTGATTGACAAAAATGTTTAGCGGGCCACGAGCAGCCTTCAATTAAGTCACATCAAGCAAAGATGAGCTGTTTTCAAGCTTTAATTCGACAGTCACTTCCTCTCTTTTTGTGTTTCTTCAAATAAGTGGCATGTTATTAGGGTAATGATGGATGTCAATCTATTACTGCCCAATGTGCATGTTCAGAGCCTGCCTCAAGCAGACATCGATAAATATGCAGTATGCATAAAGGCTGCTGATTCAAAGGTATTTGCTTAGGTACAAGACAGAGACAGATGCATGTTTTTCTGTGGTTGCACATAGATATGGCTTTCTACCATGTTTGTCTTTGTGTGGGTTTCTACAAACATGCATGTGTGTCTGCAGATTTAACAGATGTAATGTACTGTGTGTACTGCATGCAAGGGCCCTCAAGGCCCTATACTGTATGTGTTTGTTGTTTCTGTGCTCAGTTTGCATAGCATGTGTTTTCTTTCCACACTGGACAGCGAGTGAGCCCTGTGTCCTCCCTCTGGTCCCAGGTACTCATTCCAGGATGAGGAGGACATGTTCATGGTGGTGGACCTCCTGCTGGGAGGAGATCTGCGCTACCACCTGCAGCAGAGCGTCCAGTTCAGCGAGGACGCTGTCAAACTCTACCTCTGTGAGATGACACTGGCGCTCGACTACCTGCAGAACCAGCACATCATCCATAGGTACGCATTCATCTTTTTCATTTCCTCAAGTTCAGGTCTCCAAAACTCCTCCCACAATGTTAACCAGCTAGTTTCTAACTTTGTGCTGTGCAGGTAGCATGAAAATGGCAGCCTGCTGCGTCTGGAAACAGCACGGATAAGAGCTGTGAGACTGAGCCAAAACAGTGAACTAAAATTAGCTAAAACGCTACGCAGAGCTGAGGGAAACTGTAGAGTCAGGTGACAATTTTCTGTGGGTTTGTCACTGTGAGCAACTGCTTTCCCATTACGTACAGTAATTTCATCCATTGTTAAATTAAAAATATTGATTAATGTAGTTTTAATTTTCATTCAAACAAATATAATTTGCCAGGAATTCCAACAATTCTAATCATCACTTTTGTTTGTTTTTTTCAAATTGTGATCTGTTTTGTAGACAGAAGTCATGGTAGCATGGATTCTTTCAGGTCTTTGGTGTTGAAGTTTTACACCCCATAAAATGACTTCAACATTAAATACGATGACACTCCCAATGTGGGACCAGACGTCTTATTTTCTGGGTTTTGATTCAATCTTCAAAAAAGCAGATCAGAGAGAGACAGACACATTAAACTCCCAAATACACCCACTGAAGTGTTTATATCCACAACACAATACTTTTCAAATACACCAAAAGCACCAGCGTCAGCCCATTACATCATTGTATTTTCTTTCATCAAATATGCTAAACTTCAGTTTCAGCTCAAAGCCTAGATTTTCTCCTGTGTTGAAAGAACTCTGAAGATCAACTCAAGGTTGTGTCTATGACTTTTAGTATTCAGGAGGTTTTTCTTCATTGTGTTCTGCTTCTCCAGCTTGCAGCATTATTACTGGTGATTTATGAATGTGCTGATTTACGCATCAGACTGGAACTCAAACACCAAAATGAATTTAAGTCAAAGTCAAGTGTATTTTCTTTGACTTCATTATGACTTGTGCAAGTGCATTATCTCCTCTCTGTTCCAGAGGGAATAGTGCAATCATCTTTTTCCTTTGTGTAAGCACTTTTAGTGTATCAGAAACACAAAGTCACAGTGCCTTTCTAACTAGCTGTATATGCAGTTCTTTATGCTGTAAACATGACTCGATTGTGTCAGTATAGATATATATATTTACAGCCACCTTCATCATGTCCTGTTGACTAATTCACCTGCTTCCACTTTGACCTCAGCGGTTAGGACCACGTTCTGTCAGATGACACTACATTATTCTTCCAGAGGAGTGCATGGTGCCCTACAGCTCCCTAGAAAGGATAGTAGAAAGGGTTAGTCATGTTTTTATTTTGGAAAGTGTGCCCTCTACATTTTCTCATTTGCACTATTTTTAACCTACTGTTGTATCCATGTACTCACGATCACAGTATAAGGAAGAATGTGTTCGTTATCCTCTATTTAGAAGTCCAAAATCTGTTTTTAAGAGTGTTTAAGATGTAACGTAATAGGACATAAAAGTATTAGACTGAAAAATATACCACACAAGCAGAAGGAGCCTTATACAAGCACACTGTCTTCATACAGTTTTCATTGAGTCTTGGTGTGGGCTGAAGGTATCACCTTATCTAGGCATTTGGGCATCCCTGTTTTTATTTACTTTACGTTTTTATATACTTAACATATATAAAGATAGCCCTTGTGTGTTCCCGTAATTGTTACCATCCATCATCTTCAACTAGGGTGGACTCGCTGTCCGCAGCTTTTTGTCCAAATATGCTGAGTGCAGCACTATGTGTCTGTGGAGTCCAGTAAGTGAAATAGCTGCATCCCTGCAGACTGCTGCTTTAGTGCCACAGATGGCTGAAAAACTGTTTGAACCTTGTTCAGAACCTCATTGGGGCTACAATTCTTCCTTCAAACAACAGTATACTGTCTGTGTGTGTGTGTGTGTGTGTGTTTCTAGTTGGGCAATCTTGCATGTCTGTGGACAGTGAAGGATACCTGTGTTTTCTGATTTACCTAAACATTAGGACAGTAACAATAAAAAAATAACATATGAAGCACCGTGCCTGCAAATGTGTAAATCAAAGTTTTTGGCAGAATAAAAACAAATAGTTAAATATACAAATTTAAAATACAAAAAGAAGCATACTATAAGTGTTAAAGGAATAGTTTGACATTTTGGGAAATACCCTATTTCAGAGGGTTAGGTTAGCATAATGACAGGCTAGCCTGGCTCTGTCCAAATGTAAGAAAATACACCTACTAGCACCTCTAAAGCTCACGAACTAGCAAGTTGTATCTTCTTTGTTTAATCTGTATAAGAACGGGAAAAAAGTGTAAAAACGATTTCTTGGCTAGGAGCAGTAACTTCCTGTAATCTCCGCTGGTTGCCTGGCAAACTCGCGGTGACGACAAGACTCCATCAAGGCTCACTGATATTTAATGGTATCGATCTTCTCATCTAACAAGAAAGCGAAGAAGAGTGTATTAAAAGCAAGATTCAAGCATGAGGACATAAATAATATACACATTTGGCATCATATACAGTGTATACTGTGTATAGAATTACAGATTTTTATATGTACATTTCAGTCTATAAATGTATATCAGCATAGGCGTATTTACACTAATCTGTGTGTGTGTGTGTGTACCTGCATGTGTTATTATACAGATTCACATATCGTATCATAATTCTCATGAGTTCCATGAGAACAAGCATGTGTGATGCTATGTAATTTCAGCGAGTCAGTCACTCTCCCACGTTTCACTACACGTCATCTAGCCATTGTCTCTTTTTCCTAGTCTAGTTGGACTAGACATTCATGATGTACATTTCAGAACTGACATTAGAAATAGGTGACGGATGCTGTGCCCCCACCCCCCAATGTTTTTTCACCCTGTCCTTGACATCAACTGTTCTGCCTTTGACACAGTTGTGTCTGCTCTCAGAGCCGTAATCCAACCCCTGGGTATCCATGGTCATCCCCAGCTCTACAATTTTGTTCCACCCTGTAAGTTTTTGACAGGAGAATACTATACAATTATTTTGTTGCACCAACTGAAGGAAGAAGGGTCTCCGGTCTCCTAGCAACAGTCATCTGCCACCATGCCCAAGGAGGTAAAATTGGTCCTATGAGAAGAAGGGAAGTAAAAGTGGAGAGTCCTTTTCCCTTTCTCTCCTCTTCTCCTCTCTTTTGTTTTCTGCTTCCTCTCTGCACAGAACATCGGGTTGCCTCATTTGTCTTCATCATACGCTCAACATGTTAAAACTGCTGCTTGTCAGATCACCTCACACAGGAGGCCTGTTCCTGTACAAAATGAGAATTCACTTTACATGCCGTTTCATGTTGGACTGGTTTCTGTGCTTGCTGCAAAATGAATTCAACGTTAAGTGAATTTTGTACATCAAACAAAACGGCACAATGCTGTAGCTGGCACTCGTATCAGGATTCCTCCTGTTAACATGTATGTATTTCCCTCCAGCCTTGTTCTGCTGGTTCAGTCCGACCCCCCACCACCACCTCCACCACTCCCCTTCAAGAGTTTTGGCAGATGATATTAGCATCAGCTTAGCGTTGCATAGCCTCTGCGAACAAATGCGTCCTATGGGAAGTGTGGCTGCTCTCTTTGGACCGCGTGTATTCTCCACACCAGCGTGACGTGCGGCATAATTAAATAAGCTGTGCGCACTCCGTTAATTGCCCGTGGAGGGCTTGGAGGAAATGTTGAGATGTGTGTGTGTGTGCACGGGTGTGAGTGTGTGCCTGAATGTGTCCGTTGCATGGGTGCCCAGTGTAAAAAGCATGTGCAGACAAACCTGAGAGAGCCTCCAGGGGGATCAGTGGTGGTTGTGTTCTCATGTGCTCTGGCAACGTTTGAAATGCAGGGAATGAGAATTTTCTCCCTCCTGTACTCTCACTGACACACACACACACACACACACACACACACACACACACACACACACACACACACTTAACATGTTGCACCAACATGTAATTCACACATGCATCAGCCTACAAACACCTCCTACAGACTTTCGCATCCACACATACTGTACACATCTAATCTCAGTCTTTCCCACCTGACATCAAACTATATGACTTGAGGCAATGTCACACTATGTTCGTGATTTAACTGAGAATTATAGGAACAAATTATGCATTTAGCAAATGCCCTGAATCTGAACACTTTTAACAAGAGCAACAATTCAATGAGTGTGTTTTCATCCACCTATTTTTATGCCCATTTTCAATAGAAATAAAACAACTCAGGCATAAGAAAATGGAGTGGAAACACCGAAAATTCTAGGATGGAAACGGACTTAGCAAATAAATCATGACATACATGAAGCATGTGGCTTAAACGTCCAGTGAAATGTCCGCTGAAGAGACGAAAAATAGCGGTAAACGAAAACGTCAAATCTGTGTGGACAGATGAGGAGACTCTGATGCTCCTCAAATTAATACATGAAACAAACAATAATGTCATATTTCCATCACTTTTTCTACATCGTTTTTCACTGTTTGAGGTTTGACTAGCTCTTTTTTAATTGTGTAATCTCGTTGCACCCCACCAACTGTATCTTGATGCAGCCAACTACTAATATTTGCATTACAGTAATGGATGGAAATGCACATTAATTCAGTAAAATGCAATGTTTATGACTAAAATTAGGTTGTTTTTCTGTATTAAGGTTATTTATGTGACAAATCTTTTTTGATTTGTGTGTCTGTTATTGTCTCCTTTAGAGATGTCAAGCCAGACAATATCCTATTGGATGAGCAAGGTAAGAGTGTGAACTGTTTGCTTTGTGTATGAGCGTGTGTGCAGCAGACATGGGATAAATAATACCCAGCATTTATTTTAGCCTACTTGGATAGGAAAGGAATAGACTTTTTTTCCCCTCAGAACTAGTTTCATGCGTATTTGTTTGATAGAACTGAAGGTATACTGTACAGTACTGATGGTCTCACATCAACCTCCCTTTTAATAAGCAAGGGGGGTACCACAAGGTTCTGTGCTCGGTCCATTATTATTTGCAATCTACATAATGATATTATTACTCCAACATAGACTCGTAGGATCCATTTTTATGCAGATGATACAATCTTGTATGCATGTGACTCTTCTCCACCTCAAACCATGTCTAGATTACAGTCTGCTTTTTTAAGACATCTCTGCAGAACCTCAAACTTGTACAGAATGCTGACAGGACATGTGTTTTATCCTCCTCACATCTTCCTTCTATCCATACACACTCCACCTTAAAACAACTTGATGCAGTTTACCACTATGTAATTTTTGTTTGTAAATGTCTCCTACTAAAGCTGCCTCAGTAAAGTACATCTCTTCTCAGATTTAAAATTAGTGTTCATCAGAGCAGATCCCATGACTGGCTAACTCTTGATATCCCACCAGTAAATACTGAAGACAAATGACTTTAACACTCAACATCTCATCCCACTGGCTGTTTGTCTTATCTCTGTTCTTATTTCTTCTGCTGTAATTAGGTTTTTCCTTACAAAACAGATCTGGATCTCAATGAGATTACCCGATTAAATAAAAGTTACATACAAATATGTCCATAAAACATCCTTTCAGTTTAAGCTCTGATATCTACCTGTGAGTGTACATGTTTCATGTCAGGTTTTTAAGTGTCTGTGTGATCAGGGAAAAGCTTTTTAAGTGCACAGTATACTGACAGCAGGACACAAAAATGACCCTGCAAGCTACTAATGAGTCACAACGGTAACAAGGGTCAGAGGAGTCAGGGACGTGCGCCTGAGACACAAAAACCACAAGGACACATTGATCCAGTTTACTGAAATGTCAGAATTTTGCTGTCACTCATTACATTTTTTTTTTATACTTTGAAATGTTTCCTTTTTATGTGATCGAATTTTTGGATGGATTTTGTTTTGATGAGTTTTGTGATTGCTTCTTCTCAGGTCACGCTCACCTGACGGACTTCAACATAGCAACGATAATAAAGGATGGAGAGAGAGCCACAGCCTTAGCTGGGACCAAGCCCTACATGGGTAACTTTGCTTTGCAGCTGCATCACAAACATCTGGGGGTCTGATTGCTTTGTGAAAATAAATCCTTACTGGACAAAAAAAAGGTTATAAGACAAGGGTTGTTGTATTCTTGGTGTAGGAGAATTGAGTTGTTACTTTTAAAATGAATAGTCTGACACGAAAGAATGGTCTCTAAATTTGCTTACTGTGACACAGTAAAGTCTGCAGTCTAAAATGCTCAAATGTACCTTTTAAAAGAAACTAACTCTTTGCACAAACTGTTTCTGACATTTTTAGAGACATAACAACCTCAGTAAGATGTGACTTGTTAATTGTGAGCATGTGACAGGCGTCTACTCTAGTAGATACACTAGATTCAAATTAGTTACTGCTGCTAGAAGGTACTAGACTCAGATTTCTGCTGATTTCTCAACACATTTTTACACGCTCATCACTTAAGAGGCACTTGTATGAATAAAATGAAAATTACAGATTGTGTGTTTATTTGTGAAAGCTGAGGCAAAAATGCAAAAATGTCCCATCTTGTCTTGTGATTACATTGCACAGCTGAGGGAAAATGAACAGTCTCTGTTGACATTTTGCAAAGGAACATTTGCTATTTCACCAAATGTACAGGCAGTGGTTTGAAAATCAGTTTCTGCTCCGTTTGTGCTTTCAGCTCCAGAGATCTTCCAGTCTTTTGTAAGTGGAGGGACGGGCTACGCCTTTGAGGTAGACTGGTGGTCACTAGGAGTGACAGTCTTCGAAGTGCTGCGTGGATGGGTAAGGCATGATGGGAATTTTAGTTTTTATGTTATTAGGCTGCAAAAGTGAACTTCCCTCCATTCATCCACTCCTCTTTCTCTCTGTGTCATTCTGTTTTCATACCAGAGGCCCTATGACATCCATGCCAGTAACTCAGTGGAGTCCCTGATTCAGCTCTTCAGTACAGTCAGTGTCCAGTACAGCCCAGCCTGGCCCAAGGACCTGGTTTCCCTCATGAGGAAGGTGAGTTGGACACATTGGGGCATCATTTACCTTCAGCTCCTTCATTTCAACAGTTGGATTTACATCAGAATTTAAAACCTGGAAATCTTTTCCCACTGAGACATAAAACTATTATGAAATGTGGGGTAATAGAAGAGGGTAGTGATTTTGATGTTGTTTTACATTGCTGATATGAAAGGTAGATGTCTCATAGATTAAAGAGAACTGCTAAGATTTATTGAAGACAGTTGGAGATCTTTTTTCTCACTCATAATAACCTGGCTTTAGAAGATGTTTATGATGGTGCAGACTTCTTTTCAGTTACTATATTTTTTTGCATCCAGCACCTTCATGCCGTTAGGTGGCTCACCTGGACTTATCTTACCCCAAATACCATAAAAAACCTTTTTCAGAGCTGAAACATTTACTTGATTAATCGTTCAGTCAATTGACAGAAAAAAATCGCAAAAATGTTCATAATCAGTGCATCGTTTAAATCATTTTTTAAGCAATCTTAAGAATCTTTTTTAAGCCCAAACTTTCCCTAGTTCCAGCTTGTTGTTTGTGAGGATTTGTTGCTTTGCTTAGTCTTATATAATAGTGAATTGTATATATGTATATATCCAAAACGATTAATCACAAAAATAATCTGCATATTAATTGATAATGAAAATAATCATGTTTTGCAGAATCATAAATGTGGCTTGGTAAAACCTGAACATACTGTGAATATATATGAAAAAATAATGAATGAAGGAATGTGGATGCAAATTGCAGTATATCCTAGTTTAATGAGTTTCAGGTTACAATTTTGTCCAAGTAAAATCTAAGTAAATTGAACCCTGACCCCTCTGAAAGAGGAGCAGCTGGGAAGGAGATCAGGGATATTGGGGTTGATATTACATGTTGAGCTAAAGAGCACTGAAGCCACAGGAACAGAGGACGCAGGTACTGTAGGGGGACTGGAGCTGGAGGGAGGGAGGATGAGACGAGACCCTCAGGGCAAAGAAGAAAAACGACAGATGGGAATCTGAGGGATGGAAGCACAGAAACAGAGCAAGTGGGTGAGAGAAGAGACAGTGTGTGTGTGTGTCTACCAGTGTATTACTGCTGATAACATTTGTCATAACAAGTAATTTAACCTCATATTGAGGCTCAAAATGTTCTTTTCTAATAAGTGAAAATCTGCCAGTTGGATGAGATCATTTGCATCAAATGGAAATAAGTCTGCTCAACACTTTTCTTGAATCAGACTCATTTCCTCCGTAATAATAGTCTACCTTATTCTGCTTTGTGTCAACATGTTGTCATCTGAACAAGTGAAACTGTGCTGGAAACAAATGATCTCATCCCCTCTGGCAGTATTTCTTTAGTCAGTTTTAAGACAAGATTTTAGAGTGAGTATGAAAAAGCGTGGCTTGTTAAGAAGGATATTTTTTGGCAGAGTGTAAGTGTGAGCATGAGTGCGTGCATGTGCTGTGTGTCTGAGTGACTGAGTGTTCTGGACGGAGCGTTGGTCTCTTCCGCTCTGCTGCTGATCGATTACCATGTCTGGACTCCACCGAGACAGACCTAACCGGCCCAGCGGGAGAAAACTGAATCAACCTGTGACCAAAGGAAGAAAATAAAGCACAGGAGGAGAGTTAACATGACAACAAAAGCCACATCCCATAATCATTTCCAATGTTTACCCTGAGGAGAGAAATTAAACAGATGGTATTCCATTAAAAACACAACTGGATCAGCACCAGGTTTTATCTCCTCTCTGACTCCACTCGTGGCGTTCACCTGTCTTGACCGGTGCAACAATTTTGAAACCTGATTTGATTAACAGTGCCCCCTGTTGGTTACTACATCAGTAAGAGATTGAATTTCTCTGTATTCCTGTTGAAGTTTGGTGGCAACGTAATTATACAAATATTAAATAAATAAATAAAAAAGTAATTGTGGAATAAATAATCACATGAATAAATTGGGTAAGATAAGTAAATGGATCAATAATTTGTAAAATAATTAAAGACATTATTAAAACTCAGCTCATTATTTTGGAATGCTTTTCATCATTCTGATTTTATAATGAGGAGTTCATTCTTATGTCATTATAGACATTTTTATTTCAAAAATTCCTTTTCAAGAGTCTGGTTTTTGTGTCGGAGTGGCATTTTTCCCAATGACACGTTTAATCCAATGTCACTTTTCATTTCATAATGTCACTTTTCATTTCATAATGTCACTTTTCATGACAGTGCCTCCTGCCTCTCAAGCAAGCAAGCTCCACAACTGCTACGAAACTTAAATCCTATCAGCTAGATCAATGTTAAAGTAATTATGAATCAACCTGCTAGCTGCTGCTGCAAATAAACACAGTACACAGGCACAAAAGTTAAACCTTGTTAGCTTTCATGCCTTAGCTTAACAAGACTGCTCATACCTACGTAGCTGGCTAACTAGCTAGGCGGAGTGTGAGCTTGGTTTATTACTCAGCATCAAATACCCCTTTTCCACCGGAGCAGTTCCAGGGCCGGTTCAGAGCCGGTGCCTAATCTGGAAGCAGTTCTTCCTTTTTCGACCGCCTAAGAACTGGCTCTCGGCCAGGAAAACTGGTTCCACAGCGGCACCAACTCTTTGCTGGTCTAGAACCAAGAACCGTTTACGTCACGTGCTGGGGGCGGGATTATCGTAACACCTTACGTTCAGAATCAAAATGTGTTAGATAATTACCTTTCTTCTTGAATGTAATCGCCGCATATAGCAATCACGCCGAGCAGCAACAACGCATCGGAACAGTCTTGTTTGGATGCCAATGTAGATTTTCAAAGCCAGGAACAACACCTGAAGAGGTACGGTGCCCGCCATTGTTGTTGTCTTCTGCCCGAAGTTGGCGCTAGTGTTGCTGGGAAACCGAAGACGTACAGAGTGACGTAATGACGTGGCTCTCTAACCCGTAAAGCTGGTGGGAACGCAAACGAGTTCTTTGTAGGTTCGCAAGTTGAACCAATTGCGAACCGGCACTAGCACCAGCCCAGAACTAGCACTAGGTTCACTTCAGTGGAAAAAGGGTAAAAGTGAAGAGCCAGTGTTAGCTAGTCTGGGAACCAGGCGAATCTGCGAGCTCATGTTTTAGTTGCTCTGGCATTTGCGACTTGGTCTGGCTAAGTGTTAGCAGCAGCTAACTGGTTATCTTCTTTTTATTCTCAAGATGTTTCTCGGAGGAAGAGACAAACAACTTTGAAGAGCAAAAAGACAGAGCAACAACAGGAGCTAGCTAACACTACTAAATAAAAGGAGACGTTACTGTATTTAATTACAGCCGCAGCCTTAAGTTGGTTGAGTCAGAATTACTGACAATGTTGATGATCTAGCTAATAGAAGCTAACTGGCTAGATTTGGTAGCAGTTGTTGAGCCTGCTGGCTAACGGGAGGCAGGGGGCCGTGACTGGTGACAACACCACAAAGGAACTCCAATAAAACCGGTTATTATAAAAATGAGAATGAATATATCCGAATAACGAGATTGAATTTGAATGATTTCCAATTTATATATATATAAACTTCAACATCAAATGAAGACTAATGAGAAGAATGGTCTATAGAAATATTTCCAGTATGAAAAGGAACAATTAGGCAGTATTAATATAAAGAAGTCTGAATTCATACAGAAGCTTTTTACGGCAAGATAGTTTCAGGGAAGCCAGGAAGGATTATACATTTAACAGAATATTTTTGGCTCCTTGTTATGTTCATTTCACCTAGCCCAGCCACACACACACTGGCTACACATCTTGTTTTGTGAACTGCTCTTTCACACTGCACAATAAAAAGGAATGAAACCATCAAATTGATTTCTGTTTCATATAGTTTATTTCACCTCCCAGAGGATCCTGGCTGTGAGTGAGGAGAGAAGTTGTGAAGGTGATATTGCTACTCGGAGGGTGACATGATGAAGGTGACATTGCTGTGTGTGTGTGTGTGTGTGTGTGTGTGTGTGTGTGTGTGTGTGTGTGTCCCTTCCTTCCAGCTACTGACAGTGAACCCAGAGCATCGTTTCTCCAGCCTGTCTGACATGCAGACATCTCCCTACCTCGCTGACGTCAACTGGGACGCTGTGTTCGAGAAGAAGATGGAGGCCGGATTTGTTCCTAATGTTAGTGTGAAGCGATCAGATATTAACACGCACACACACACACACACATGCATACACACACACACATACACTAAACACTTAAAAGCACACGCAGGCACTCCTTCGTGTTTGCTGATCGTAATGAGCATGTGTAGCAACTAAATAATGCAAAGGAAACTGAATGCAGCTATTTCACTATAGTGTGTGTACACATGGACTTACAGTACATTATTGTGCGCATGCGAGTGCATTCATGTGTGTTATTCAGGGCACTCAGTTCAGTGTGCACTGTGCATGTGTGCACTCTGTGGTTTTGTGTATACCGCAGATGATTTATGATCCTGTGTGTTAGTGTTTGTGTTTCTAATTATCTCGTCTGCATCTCCCTCCTACAGAAAGGTCGCCTCCACTGTGACCCCACCTTTGAGCTGGAGGAGATGATCCTGGAGTCACGCCCCCTTCACAAGAAGAAGAAGAGGCTGGCCAAGAACCGGTCTCGAGACAACAGCAAGGATTCTCAGTCTGTGAGTGACGTCGTCCTCTGCGCAGGCTGATAAATCACCCGGGGAGCTGCTGGTTTTAATGACAGTACCTCCCTGTAATGCCTCTGAGCTCAACACCTTTTGGTGTGGTTTGGTTTATTGACAACTCTTTAATAGGTTTATAATTCCACAAAACACCATATCAGACTTTATTTAGAATAGAAAGACAAAGATCTAGTTTATTTTCATCATTGATCCTGATGTTTTCACAATCCAGCATCCTTTACCAAGATGGAGACAGGTATTCTATGTCGGACCTCAGAAATATTGGAAACAAAGAACAAAGGGATATATTTAAAAAATTGTAAAATTAAATCAGACAGTCTCTAAAATACAAGGTGAAAACAAGGTAGGGAGTATTCTAGAAACACACAAAAAATGACGTCTTATAAACCAACACTGCAGGAGTGATAATCTGCACCATCTTTCATATTTTAGCTTCAGATGCAGAAGATAAAATGCTGAAATGCTGCATAACCCCAGCATTAAAAACATTATGCTCTGTTGAGGAGGAGGATTTAGGAGCTGTGAGGATGAAGGTGGAATTCAAGATGTCACTGCATCTGTTAAAAGGCCTTTATTCCCTTTGATGATAGAAGGGGCTATTTTTATCCTTTTTCGGGTTGTTTTCCATTATACAATGCTATGATTGGCTGTTTCCCTCTTAATTTGGTCTTTGTAGCCTTGTGCAGATCAGATTAGTGTTATTTTCAGTATGTAGGTGCTAAAAGCAAATGGTTATGAAGAGGACACCAGCACATGCACACGTGTCTGAGCAAATTATAACCTGCCGCATAGGAGTGTTACTGCACACATGGAGAGGCAGGGCCAGTCTTGGATAACAATGCAGCTCAGGTTTACCTTGGTCTCCGGTCTGTCAGTTCCCGTCAAAACTGCATATTTTTAGATTGAGCCAAATCCCAGCATCTTTTTTTTCTCTCTCAGCTGTTGTGAATTATCCCTGTTCTCAGCTCAGCAGACAAAGTGAATAACATTGTGCTAGAGAACATAAAGAGAGACTTACTGTACAAGCTGCAGGCATCCTGCAAGTACGCTGATTAGTTGTATCTTTTGAGATCATACATATTCCCAAACAGGCAATAATCTCTCCTTTACCGTCAAACTGTATGTTATAGTCCTGTTTTAAAATAGACTCTATACTGAACAGGGGGGGATAAGATTATTACAGCAGGATATTATACCAGTCAAAATGATCATACCAAAACAAAGGGATTTTGAAATTTAAGGAATAGTTCGACATTTTGGGAAATATACTTTTTTGCTTTCTTGCCTAGAGTTAGATGAGCAGATCGATACCACTCTCATGTCTGTCCGTTTAATGTGTAGCTGGAGCCAGCAGCTCGTTAGCTTAGCTTAGCACAAAGACATTTGTTAAAGGCATATAAAAAACAACAATTTAGTCTTTTACAAGGGGTTATGTGGCAGACTATGGCCAGAAGCAGTAAGTTCCTGGAGTCTCTGCTAGTTACCTGGCAATTGCTCTGTGAAAAAATGGCAAATTGTCATTTTTTCACTTGAGGTAAAAAGATAGCGAGATGCCGTGGAGGAATTAGTGAGCTTTAGAGGTGCTGGTAGGCTGACTTTTGTTACCTTTGCACAGAGCCAGGCTTGCTGTTTCCCTCTGTTTCCAGTCTTTATGCTAAGCTAAGCTAACCGGTTGCTGGCTCCAGCCACATATTTACCATCCAAATGTCAGCAAGAAAGCAAATAAGCTTTTTTCCAAAAATGTGTAACTATTCCTTTAAGTTACGTATCAAGCACAAAACATTGGCTGGTTTTAGCTTCTGACATTTTACACTCTAAAGGACTCATCAATAATGAAAATAATGGTTCGTTTTAGCTCTAACAGTATTTATTCCATGCTGAACAAAGGGAAAAAGAATATTACAGTATGGTATACCAGTCAAAGTTCTAAAACAAACTAATTTTGACCATTTTTGTGTAGAAATGAATGACATAATTAATAGATGATGAAGCCTGGACCCCTCCTGATGTTCCCTGTGTGTGCTGAAACCAGGATATATTGTATATACAGTACTGGAGTCTCTTTGTCTCTTCTGTCTTGTGATGTTTGATTGAGAAATTATTTACCACAGGCAGGAGATATCTTCTCTGTATTTGTAACAGCCTGTTCCCATCAGACAGTCATCATGACATCAGTGTTATTAGCGTCAGTCCTGTGTGTGTGTGTGTGTGTGTGTGTGTGTGTGTCACGTGTTATCAGTGCTGATCAGGGTGTGCAAGGAGTGTGTACCTCTAACAATAGCAGGGTTATGAGACTTGGTGTCTGTATGTGTGTGTAGCACATACGTGTGTGTGTGCCTGCTTGTGTGTGCTCATACTGCGTTATTACCAAGATTATTAAATTATGAAGCCTTCACTGCTGTTGTCATGGCCTCAAGTGCTTTCGGAAATATGAGCTTCTATTTTTGTCTCGGGCCAAACATCCAATTTGAGGAGGGCTCACAAACAATTCATGACTTGTTTAAAAAGAGCAACGAAGGGTAAAAAGGAAATGAGGAAAATAAGACATTTTCACTTCAGAGGTCATGCAGTTGACTGATTCAAGTTGACATAAAGTTTCATCTGTAGTTCTTAATGATGATAACGAGGTTGATGTTGATGATGTTTTGTCTGTTGACTGCCTGCAGGAGAATGACTACCTACAGGAGTGCCTTGAAGTGGTGCAGCAAGAGTTCATGATCTTCAACCGGGAGAAGTAAGTTTTCTGTGTGGTTATTCAACAGTGATGCACCAACACATCCTGCTGCACCAAATGCAAAAGGCAAATTATTACTAGAATTGCACCACATTTTTTTTATTTGAAACAAAAGAAATGCGGCTCTGTTTGAGACCGACACATGTTCTCAAGTGTCTTTATGGGTGCATGGGAACAAAAAACAAGTCCTTAACTGTAAGAAAACACAGTGACACGTTGTCACAGGAAACACAGCTGTTCAGACAGTGCAGTGTTTTAAACAAACCAACAGTTTTGCCAGATTTGCTTCCATTTTATTTGGAGGTAAAACCCCGTAATGTCGTCAATAATCCTTCATTGCACAGGAAGACTATCACTGTGTCCCAATTTCTTACTGCATAGTCGAACAGTGTAGGTAATAATATTACTGTTTGCATTGTTTTCTCTTCCAAATAAGTTTGGCTAACCTGGTGGTTTGATTACAAACTGTGCGATCGTTTGACCACTCATGATTCTTGTCCCATCACATTTATAACTATTAGAAATGATGGTCCGATCTATGAAAATAAAACTCAATTTGTAATAGTTTGCCTTTAAAAACAACCCCACTCCAAAGGTTCACAATTAATGCTTTCATTGTAATGAAGAGTTTGAAGAATGCATCTCCCTCACTGTCGCCTGCATTTAAACCATGACTGGGACTGAAGCATGGATGAGTGTGGAGCTAACACTGAACGCACCCTGACGCATCACTGCTGTGCAAAATCGCTGTCAGGAGATAAGGAAAGAACTTGTGTCAGCTGCGGTATGTGAGGAGGCACAGCAAATACTCCTTTATAAAACAAAACCGTAGAGCATGCAGTGTATCTTGATAAAGTCACTGGTTTCCAAATGACTTGGATATGTAAATCATAGACAGAAGGCTTTTTATGAGCCCACCCTGCTGTGGCTAAATATTGTGCATCTAATCTTTTGGATGCATCAGTAAAAATACACAGTACATCATAAATAAAGACTATAAGGCCCATATATCATTGAAAATGTGTCCTCTCTGCAATGTAAAGGGAAGAATATTGGTTCAGTTCTGCTCTAAATGATTGCCTCATTTATTATTGACCAGGTCCTGCCGCTGCAGCGTTACTGGAATCCTTCTGTTTGGCAAATGTCTTATTATATCTTATTGCTCTAATTAATGGCAATCTACTTCTATTTATAATGGAGGACATAATATCTAGAATTATGCACAGCAGAGACGAGTACTATATAATAGACTCAAAGCCTCTCATTACATTCAACTACTAGCTGTTTCTTTCTGTGTTTGCGTTTCATTTAACTACTTTTCTGAGGACCAAATGTGCTCACAAGAAAAGAAAATTAAGGAAAATAAGTTTTGCCTGCCTGTTTTATAGGATCAAATTAGAATTAGATGAAGAGATTTACATATGGTGTATGTATGCATATACTGTATATATTAATGCATGTTGTATGATTATATATGTGTTTCTACGTCTGTTTCTCCATCTGTCTCAGGTTGAAAAGGCGTCAGGATGAGGGTCAGTCAGAGGCCGGGGGCGATGATGCCAGTGGAGACGGGGACGGAGAGGCCGAAGCCGGGGCCACCGACGATGACGCACCCGAGCCAGACCCAGAACCAGAACCAGAACCCGAGCCGGAGCCAGAGTCCTCCTCTAAACTGAGCATGTGCGGCTCGGTCTGCTCCTCCCCCGGCAGCTGCTAGCGCCACGTCGCCTCACAGAGACGATCGCAGGTCTCTCTGGCCGCTGCAGTGTTTGTGCCATGCCAATAGATACATCCTCACCTCTCTCCTCTGTTGTAGCCAGGAGCGGAGGAAACGCACAGCAGGGCGACTGACGCACAGCAGGACCCAAAATGGCTCCCACCATTGCCCCTCCTTTTTTTTTTTTTTTCTGTAGCATCCCTCCGGTAAGGCATGAATGAAGCAGATTTCCAGAGATTCCCCGCCTACTGTACCCGTCCGCCCCTAGAGTAAGCTCTAACTTCTATGCAATGTTACAGTATAGCATGACAAATAGGTATCACTTACTAGGAGGTGTTGTTCACGAGCAGAAAGCTCCACGGGCATGATGACATCCCGAGCAATAGCAGTCCACGTTTTTTCGGGGGATTGGTGGTTTTGGTGGCGACGCCTCCCCTCTCAGCCTTCCTGTTCAAAATCTGATGGGGACGACTGAATTATTCAGCACACGCAGGCACTCAGTTTATGTTATTGCCTGTGTCTTCAGTTCACTCTTCCCCACAGCCTCTTTCACGTAATGTGTGCCCTAATTCAGAACACTTGTTTTTCATTTTCTCCTGGAGCACCTTCCTCCTGTTAAAACACCTTTCCGAGACACTTTTACAGTAAGTGTTCGTGGCTGTTTTCAGCCGGCCAAGAAAGTGTGGCTGGTTTCATGATGTGAACCTGTTTAAAGCCGTGCCTGTTGATGATAATCAGTATTCGTTAATCACATTGTAGCCATGGATGCATTATAGTTCAGAATGCTAGTTTGATTTTCCTCTTAAAGTGTTAGCCACTATTCTTTTTCCGAGCTCTTTTAGGACGATAAGGTACTGTAATTTACGGGAAATCAGTACAGCAATCAGAATGAAAGGGTTTGCTAGTCACTGTGTCTGTAATGGTTACCAAGATGTAGTATTTTAGCCCTGCACCGACCATGCTCTGACTCAAAGAGCATTCAGAAACTCTGCTCTGGGGAATAGATACCAATCACCAACAATCACATCTTTTAAGAATCTATTAGACATCATCCTCTCTTTAAGTGCTTGGTTAGTATAAAGATCATCTCCCTGTAGAGCTTGTTTTGGGGCTGTACTTAAATGTGTAGCTGTGCCCTATTGGTACTTCAAATCGTATAGATGAGCTAGTCTATTACTGTCATAGTGATAGCGGTACATTTAAGGTGGCGCCATTAATCTCAGTCTGAACACCTGGGAACATGTAGCAAAGGTCCACCTTAAAACCCTAAGGCCTAATAAAACGAAAACCATGTAAATAGCATACAATGTAGGTAATTAAACTCACCACAGTTTTATGTGGGACTGCGAACTCGACATATAAACTAAAGGAAGAGCTGTGTGAAGCTTCATACTGCTTCGTTCTGCTCTTCTTTCCAAGTGTGCAGGCACAACTTGTAGGCAAAATATGCCAAAGCTTTTCTACCATTTGCATAACCATTTCTAAGGAACTGAGTGTATGAGTGTATGTCTCTTTTTCCCAGTATAACATAAAGTCAATGTTCCTTCTGCAAGTGAAAATACTATCATTTATACAATCATATTGTGATTATGTATAAAGTATCTATTTCAGATAAGGGGGGGACCTTAAAGTAATAGTTATACATTTTGGGAAATACACCTATTTGCTGTCTTTACAAGAATTAAATGAGAAGATTGACACCACTCTCATGTGTACGCGTTAAGTACAGAGCTGGAGCCGAGAAGCGATTAGCCTAGCTTAGCATAAAGACCGGAAGGAGGGGAAAGCAGCTAGCCTGTGTTTCTGCGCAAAGTTCATTCCAGGACCCCCCTAAAGCTCATTCATTGACATGTTGTATCTTGTGTGTTTAATCGGTTCACAAACAGTAATGTTAAAATGCTGCACAGAAGTCCTGGAAGTATTGTGTGTCCTGACATAGTTACACCAGCTAATTTGCTCTAAAGCCACAAATTATAGTTTTTATTTGTGTACAAATTTTAAATATGAGATACAGTGTGCTGGTTAGTGAGCTTTAGAGGTGTGGTAGATGGATACTGAACTTTGGAGAGAACCAGGCTACCTGTTTCAAGAGAGTCAAAGGCGCTGCAAGGTGCTGGTCACGTGAAAGACGGAGGATTTGATGCGTTTGTGTGGAGGATCTGAAGTTAACGTAATTGGAAGGCACCTTTAACGGAGCTCGGCTGAGTAAGTAACGAGTAATGTAACTTATTACTTTTGCTGTTGAGTAAATTCTTTTTCAATGAGTAATATGTAATGAGTAATTGATTACATTTCAAGTAACTTGTCCAACACAGGTAATGATTTTACTACGGCCAATAGTGGCTGGCTGCCAGTAAACGTGCTAACAGATTAGCTTGCTAGCTTGGCTGCCTCTGTCGGCCACGTGCCCCTTGTCTTGTAGGTTGCAGTGGTCCCTCGAGAGTCTCTAGCTTGTTTCCCTCTGCTTCCAGTCTTTATGCTAAGCTAGGCTAATCGCCTCCTAGCTGCAGCTTCATACTAAACGCACAGACATGAGAGTGTTCTCAATCACTCTCAGAAAGAAAGAAAATAAGCTTATTTCCCAAAATGTTTAACTATTTCTTTAAACTCTATACATTATGATTAGATTAAGGAGCTTCTTTAAAGGGATATAAAGTGGCATCTTCCAAGTCTGCCAAAATATATGATGAATTTAACAGTCAGTTTTTTTGCATGTACCTTTACAGTATAAGCTTGTTTTTGCCAAAGCCTGGAGCTTGAGCCTTACTGGCTGATTTGTGCATGCACAAGCTTTTGGTAATAGCATACCTCAGTGCTCACCTGATTATAGACACAGTCCAAATCAGAGTATAACTGGCCTGCGTTAATGTTTCTGGACAGTGAGTTTTGTGAACTTTAAACTGTACAAAATCGTATAATTCCAGTGTTATATGGACGGCATGATATTTTTAGATGATATGCAGTACCTTTTGGCATCCCGTAGATTGTCTTAATGCTTTGGTCAAGTATACAGGCTCGTACCCTTGCTGGATGAGTGGAATGAGGTCAGCGGTTGTGTGTGATGCTCCGTTGTGGGTTAAGTGTTGCGTTATTGTCTGTGCAGCAAAGGAAGAATATTTAGAATTGGGGCAGGTTTTCACTTCACCCCAACGCAGAGTTTGCTGCATTATTAAAACAATGAATGTCTCCATTTGTGGAAAAGAAAGCTCAGTTATTTATAAGACTCATTAAATCGGTCTACAAACCATCAGAATCAACAAAGGCCTGAAGTGAATATGTAATTTTATGTTAATCATTTGTAAATGGATAATGACTGATTTTGACAGTTAATTTAAGTGTAGCTTTTGTCAAAGTTACAATACTAATCTACAGTTTTGGCATTTGTTCCTTGATATCAGTGATCATTCCTAATTGGGCCGTGCTTGCAAACCCTCATGTTTCTTTATGTGTTAATGTTCTGGATGCATTGTGCTAGTGTTTGACCAGCAACAGCATGTCTCCTATTCAGCCGTTTTCTGATGGATGCTCTCGAGGCGTACCATACTGTAGATGTCTTAACTCTGTGGATACAGTTTAAAACTCAGTGCCCTGTTGAGAAAACAAATCAAGAAGAAGGTAACATGATTTATGCCACTGTTTTCCTTCTTGTGATCCTATTTTGCATAATGTTCTTGTGCTGCAGGATTTTTACAGGGAATCAGTGAAAAGACTTGTTACTGTACCAACTCAAACTGCTCCGTGTGTTTAAAAGATGCTGCTTTAACTGCTTTGATAAAGAAATAAATCTCCTTCCATTAATTTGGTGTCTCTTTGTCTTCGTCATTTCCACTCAAACACAAGACTGAAGGCACAGTTTGTCTGCAGACAGTAGAGGGCGATGAAGAGCAGGGGTATGAATTGACTAAGCAGAGCTGTCCAAAGCAAATTCATCTCTTTGAATAGCCTTGTAAACATGAGCTGTGCCACTGTTGACTGCAGGGGGAGGAATCTGGGACTGAATCTATGACTGGAAAAGAGATGAGGCTGCCACAGATTAGTAAGAGTAAATAATGCAAACAAGCTTGGCCTTGTGCCTCCTCTTTTAAGATAAAAAAAATACAGATACAGTATATGCAATATGCAAGTATATACAATTTAAAAAATGTTTGAATTTAATCCTTCAAAGTCCAAGTTGGACTTGAGTCCCTCCTCCGTGGATGTCTGGTCCCTTTACAACTGGCCCCTCTGCTCTGGGTCTTCCAGGATATCCACAGCTGCTGTCCTTCCTGTATTCTCCAACAGGGGGCGCCACTTTGGGGCTTCAATGGCATCCAGAAGAGCAGCCAGCTCAACCTCCAACTTCTCAACTGTGTCCTCCACTTTCTGCAGGAGACAGAAGACATATAGCTGTGTGGTTGACAAATGAATAATACATTAATAAGTTGTAGTATGAATAATAGAATCCTCACTTATGAATAATACAATCACTTATTCATATGAATAATACAGTTGCCCAAAACAGCTAGTAAGGTAAGGTCAGAGTAAGTGTGGGGTTTGTCAGATGAGATGAATGTGGAGTAACTCATCAGCGTTTTTGGAAAAATTCAAGAAATTGTGGGGCTTTTGCACAGTAAGTGACTGTGGATGTGGCAGTGAGCCACGGCTTTGTCGACATTTTATCCTTGAAAGGAAATGCTGAGGATTTTTTTGGCAGCCTAATATGAAGTGAAAGCTGACATTTAATAATGAAGTTGACAGCACCAGGGATACAAACATCCTGAATCCTGATGGTTTCAAACCACTGAGGGTTGAATGTGAGGTTGGTTTGGAAACAGCACCTTCTCCACTACATCCAGGCGGTTGTGAAGGTTCATGTGCTCTTGACAGGCACTTGAACGCACCGCTCGAGGCCGCAGGTCAAGCTCAGGTCCTGAAAACAGAAAAGATGCATATGTGAGTGAATTTACAGTCTACGATGTAAGCTTCTAATAGTAAACAAGCCGTTTAAAACCATACAAAAGCATTAAAGCTGTTCATGAGTTTTAATACTGGTTTCAGAAGGAGCATCTCAGTTTACCTCCACTTTTAAACAGGTATTAGGAACAAGAATTAAGAGAAAAAATATTTTCAATGACAATGAGAGACACTGAAGTCTAACCTATTCTGGAAAACAGCAAACATTTAAACCAAAAACACAGATTCCACACACCAAACAAACCTGGTTGCCCACTAAAGTTGCAATACATGGATATAAACTAATATTGGATGTTAAAGGAATAGTTCGACATTTGGGGAAATTTTCACATTCTTGCCGAGAGTTAGATGAAAAGATAGCTTGACTGGATACAGGAGGAAACTGCTACCCTGGCTCTGCCCAAAGTCTGCCTTCCAGCACTTTTAAAGCTCACTAATTAACATGTTGCTCATTTAATCTGTACAAAACTGATGTGTAAAAATGACTAGCGGAGACTCCAGGAAGTCACTTTTCCTGGCCAGGAGAAAATAAATAATGTGCTAATTAGTTAGCTTTACTGTGTGTTCAGACAGAATGTGAGGGAAGTTTTAGAGACTGTGATTGCATACAAAGATCATTTAAAAAACGGGATTTGACATGAATTCACCTGAGGCAGCACAACCTGACAGGAAGACGCGTTTCAACTTGAGCGGAAAAAAATGTGCTAATGTGCCTCATAAACGTACAGAGACGAGAGGAAAAACAAGAGACACTAGAGGGACAAAACAGACAGAACTGGAGGTCCTGGTGAGTTCTGAGTTCAGTCAAGAGCTTGACCACCTTCCGCTGATACCTAGCTTACAGCTAATGTTTGTGCAGTTGGTACACTGGCTGTTTGCGGGCGAATAAACTGGACTGCACAAAACGTTCAGCAGTCAAATTTGCAAGACGAAAGTGATTTTGTTGTTTGATTTGGACAGAGCCAGGCTAGCTGTTCTCCCGTTTCCAGTCTTTATGCTAAGCTAAGCTAAGCTAAGCTAAACGGCAGCTGGCTGTGGCTTCATATTTAGCATACAGACATGAGAGTGGTATCCATCTTCTGATCAATAAACTCTCAGCAAGAAAGCAAATATGTGTTTTTCTACTCCTTTAGGTGGAGTCTTTGGTGATATAATACAAGGCGAATGTGAAAAATAAACAACTGAAAACATCTGTTTCAGTGTTTTTAATTACATTAATTAATTCATGTTGTGTTAAGTCTTAAAATCTAAAATGAGAAAATTCACTTTTGGGATCATTTTGCTGGTTTCCAACTCAAATAATAATTTCATGTGTTTTTCAGTCAAGTAACATTTTATACATAATAGCAGGAGAGTGATCTGCCTTACTCATGTGGAGTCTAAATGAGTATAGAAACGGTGCAACACTCAGCACACTGAGGGAAACCATAATGCTCTTAGTGTGAATTCACTTCACCAGGGCTGGGGAGGGCCACATTGTTCCCCTCGCAGTTATGTTTCCAATTATGTGTTTCTCTTTGAAGCCGACATATTGGATGGGAAGGCTGCATTCTCTCGCAGGACTCTGCTTCCATTTTCTAACACCTTCTTAGTGGCTGCAGGCCAAGCTCCTATTGATAGCATTTATACTTTATAAATGAGTGAACTTCTCATTCATTTACTGAATGCTGGCAGCAGTGCTGTTGCTGTTATTTAGATGAAACATTTGGAGTGTATGCGGACAGCTAATGCCAGAGAGTGTGTGTTGTGATTGAACATTAATGACACTAGGGCAGTGTTAGGTTGCCTCTGCAGAGTGGGTTTTGTCAGTATCATTCTTCTCCTACCATGGCTGTTTGCAAATGATCAAACAAGGATGTGCTTTCACCTTTTCTCCTGGAAAAATATAGTTGGGATCTCATTCCTTGAAAAAACACTTTAGGTCCCATGTTGAAGTTTCTTTTATAGCCAACAGGCAGGTACCTTCCAGTGAGCCAAAATACCTTAAGATCTTTCCAACCGTAAAAAGTTAAACTCTACACCTGCAAACTGTTTTTCTTTGGTTTTCTTGAGGTTAAAATCCCCATTTTTTTGTTTAACAGCTAATCACGTTGGACATTTGAGCACTATGAGATTGTTCAACTTTTAGGCTTTCTGGGTTAAATAATCCTAATGATTTCTACCTTTTCCCACCATTTCATACCTTTATATTACTCATTTTGTCCTCTCTAGGGTGTTTCACTATCCTTATTGGAAAACCGAGCTCCACATCTACTCACTTTTGGAAATATTCATTTTAGAAAAAAACACCAGGCATTCAGTCTACTGTCAAATAAACACAGACTGTGGCTTTGTTCAGGTTTCCATCTTCGTAGCTCTTCAGCAGCAGCTACAGCTGTTAATTTCACCATAATATTCACATCTGGCATGAACAAAAAAAAAAGATGAAGACAAAATGTATTTGTTTGCTTTCATGAGTAGGCATTTAATGTCTTTATTTTTGTTTCATATTTTGCTGATAGAGAGGTAGATACAGGAATTGCTTTTCTGCTGATCTCACGCTGCAAACAGTATCCATCCTAACAAGTCATTTAGTCCACCACTGACCCTTAAAATCTTTTCTTCCTTAAGCAATAAAGGCTGGGCCAGCAGAGACGGCCAGAAATGATTCCTATATCTTATTCTGCACATTGTCCTCTCATGTACAGCTGTGCCTTAGCATCAGCCTGCCTTGATTTTACAGAGATATCCCATGGAAACATTTTACAAGCTCCATTACGCCGACTGGAGGGGTGCCAAGTTCAGTACATGCAGGAAACAGGCCAAGAAAGAGCGATGGATGGATGGAGGGTACAGTAAGCTCGTCTTCCCACTGAGCAAACAAAGCAGATGTCTGCCCTGGTGTGTCCTCCATGATAGAGGTTTTGTTGAACTGACTGGGGGGCTTGAAGATTTGTCAAACTTTGCGGTCCTGCTTTGGTTTGATGGTGACAGATGAATTATCAGCAGTCTGCTAAAGACATGAAGATTTCCTACACAGAATCTGGAGGTAGAAGCTATTAAAGTGTGTTAAAGTGTTTTTTGTTGTTGCATTTCAAAACAACCACAATGTTCAGCTGTAACAGAATGTGCTGCTGCTTTCCCGATCAGCAAAAAAAAAAAAAAAAATTAAAAAAATCCCCCCAAACCCCAGCTGTGCTTCTATCTAAGTGTCAGTGTGTGTTTGTGTGATCAGTGTGTACACAGCACAGCCTGCTCTTCAGGAGGGGAAAACTTGCAACAGAGAGCTACATGCTGATGTTCCCCATGAATGCTGTTATGAAAAGGAAGAAGTGTCTGTTGTGTATGCAATAAACTACAGATGCGATTAATGTGGCTGATGCAAAACAGCTGACTGGCTGAGATGTTATATTACCACCAGGCTGTGTTTCCAAACAGCGAGAAGGCATTTGTTCTTGTTTGTGTTGGCTTTTGCTTTTGTCCAGCTCATATAAAGACTTTTTTCCCTGTCCGAACTGTTCCACGAGGTAGAGAAATCACATAGTAACCCCCCACACTCCAAGCACACGACAGAAAAAGCAGATATGATGATCTAACTCACTGACTCCACCCGAGGACAAAGGTGAATGACTGTGTGTGTGTGCAGTTTTCTCTGGCTCTGTGGGTTTGTGCACTGACACGGCTCTCTACAGGAGAGAGGAAGTTCAGCCGACTGCAAAATTGAGAAGTCAGTGCAGTTCACAACAGCAGTGTTCGTACAAACCAAGCTCTGGCCCGACAGACGCCCATGGAAAACATTAAGGCGGTTTACAAGCAGGATCAATGAAGAATAACATCCTGTACTAAGATGTGTGTACCAGCCTGCCTCCATATGTGAAGTGAAAAATAGACACTTCAACTCCCTCCACCCTTTACTCTTTAACTGACAGTTCAGCTGCCTTAAATGCTCACACTTCAAGGGACATTTCAACTGCGTTCAGGATGCATGCACATAAAATGACACATCAACTTATTTTTATTTTCAACTGATAGTTTACTTTGATCACATACCTCAACAGACATTTCAACTTCTGTCAGTGTTTACATACCAACTGACACTTCAACTGCTTAAAATGCACACGCTTCAATTGCAACTCTTTTCAGCTCTTACACCTCAACAGACATTTCAGCTGCTGTTAGTGCTTACATGGCCAACTGACATTGCAACTGCTTTCATCTCAAACTCTTCAACTGACATCTCAGCTGCTCAAGTGCTTCAGTTGCTACTGTAAATTTAGCAAGCAACAAATTAACATTTGAAAAGAGTGTTTCCAATGTTTCCAGTGTGCACCTACCTCAAAATCTTTTCTCCTCGTTTCCATTGCGAGTTAAAACATTTTGACTCGCATATAACTTTTTTGACACCAATTATAGAGTGCTATATCGTGCCCTTTTCTGAGATAGTGAACCTCGAACCATGAAAAACCATTTAAAGTATTATTCCACCCACGTCAACTTCTTTTTTATATTTTAAATGTAAAATGAAGCTTTTAAAATGAAATATGAGATCAAATGCTTTGTGTGTTTGTAACTGAGTGTGTGTGCTTGCTTGTTGCATAAGGTGAGTGTTCATTTTGCTGCATGCTTCCTGCAGTTGGCCATTCTTGCAGTATGAAGTCAGTGTAATTCACACTTGAGGCCGTCACTCACAGATTTGGCTCTGGAGGATTGGCCCACATTTTTGTGAATTTCCATTTCCAAGCTGGTAAACAAAGCTAAACACATTGGTTAGAAACAGGCAGATGAACATAATGGATGAAGGAAAGAGTGATTGTTTGAAACTATGCTGACAGAATATTAGATTAAGTGTAGCCAGAGCTGCGGTGAAATTAGTAACAGATGTGCTGGCAATCCCTGAACACACACAGACTCACACGCATGTGTATGTACACCCATGATGTCAGTTCAGCTTCATGTGTGTTCATCCAGCCATCCTCTACACACACTTACACACATCTGTAAAGTATAGAAAATGCACTGTACCATGCAGCAAAGACATAATGTATGAAGTAGACATGATCGGCATCAGAAAATGTATTTCCAGTGTACTGATCCATAAATCATCTGTTCTAGTAAATCAATACACCTTCAGCACTGATTAGCTCAGCTGCATTCCCAGCTGTGTGTCCTCTGGCCCTTCCTGTCTGACCTGCGACCCCTCCACCCTCCCTCCTCACGACCACACCCAGCTACAGCCCTTACCTGCTGCAGCGTAGCCAATCAGAAGGAAGATGAGTCCAAGTGAGGAGGTGGAGGGGCGGGTCATGGTGAAACCTGGCGAGCAGCTGGTGACGAAGAGTGAAGAGTGTGTTGAGTGAAAAGACAGAACCAGAGGGTGAGAGAAAAAGAGAGAGCCCCCAAATCTCCTCTAATTCAGAACCAGACTGAAAACAAGAAGCTTTCTTGTCCTCCACAACTCTCCCTCTTTGCCCTGCGTCCACTCTCTTGCTCTCTAATCCTTCCCTCCTTGACTTGGTTGCGCCCAGTTTCCTAATGAAAACATTAGATGCAGAACAAAAAGCTCAGTATCTGGGAAGGGGCGGGTGGGATGTACTGGGGAGGGGACTCAGATCTCAGTGCAGCCACAGACTGACTGGCTTTTAAAGAAGGGAACTTACTTTGTTTTTTATGCGGTGTAGGTTTTGTGTTACATTTGTGGTCACCGGCATTTTCATGTTCACATTGAAGTTAAAACCTGATATAAGAGGACTTACCCCCTTTCCAGAAATCAGATTTCAATGTTACATTCATACCCTATTCCAGTACTATATTACACTGTCTTACACACACCATCTTTTGACTGTGATGCATTTAAGATTGTTTATTTCTAGCAATACTCAAGGTAAGATTGAAGCGGACAACTCTTATTTGTTTTGTTTTATTATTTAGTATTTTTAGTATAGATAAAATCGCTAAAATAACAAAAGGACTCAAGGCTGCCGAGTTCTTACTGGGAAAATCAGTCAGTGTTTCCGTTCAGCAGGAAGTCTGAGAAATCAAAATCAATTCAGGAGCAGAGAATGCCCTTTATAATCGCATTGATTGGTTCCTGTTATTCTCACTGAACTGACTTCTCTCTCTCTCTCTCTGTCTGCGTCTGTGTGACTCACACACCTTCCCACACACACAACCACACAGCCAAGACTATTACGTAGCAAACATGGTTATCTTCATTAAGCCAGACTGTCTTCAGCCTCGTGCTCTGCTCTCTTGTCTGGCCTGTTAAGCAGATCTACAGGTTAAGCAGCAGAAAACAAAACTGGAGGAAAAGTGAGTGAAGGGATCAAAGGAGAGAAGACAGTCAGATACATTTCTATCTGTCGGTAGATTAAAACCAGAGATACAGGCCAAGGACCCAAGAAAAGAAACAGTTATATGTCAAGAATTACTGTATATATCTCACACATGAACAACCTTCTTGGTCATTGATTTATACTATAGTTTTATCAAAGTCAGTGGAAACTCTTATATCCTCTTAGGCAAAGCCAAAAAAAACACAACACAAGTAAAAGAATAATAATTTCATACTGTCACAATGAATTTGATACGCCAAACATCACACAAGAAAGAAACCTTTTTCTAATACGACACATTCAGAAGTTCTTAACAAATTTAATAGAAAAATGAAGATGTTAGCTTTTCCTCAGCAGATTGCTATTTCATTCTTATATTTATTATTCAGAAAATTACTTATTTATTTATCAGTTTATGTAACAGGGACAGAGTGCATTAATAAACATTGCTGTAAATGTGGGCAGAGCCAAAATGCTATCTTTGAGATGACAAGCTGTCATAGCATTTTAACACAATTGTACTCTATTTTCAAGAAAATGGATAGAGCTTAAAATAGATCATAGAAATGAGGATATATTTCAAATGTATTTGTTTTTCATAAGAATGGATTAAACAAATATTAATATCATATGAACGTGTAGCAGAAATGGCTTGAGACTCACTATAAAGAGTATTCTAAAACAGCCTGATATTAAATGTAAATGTATGTCAAAGTTCATCTTGTGACCCTCACCCTTCAGGTAGTGAATGTTAGTTTAAGTCAGGCCAGTAGACACATAGCGAAGCACAGAGCGTCTACACGAATACAGAGCCAGAGGATCATGAGGTCACGCTGATTTGTGGTGTGACAGACTGCTGGAGGCGGGGTCACCTTCTCACCGTCTATTTCTGTCCAGTCCTCCTCTTTGTGCTGTCTATATGTCTGTTTGTTTTTCAGTGTAATACCTGCCAGCCGTTAGGATGACCAAATGTCCTCACAAGCATGCAAAGATGAAGGAGACCCTCAACACTAGCCTTCATCATTTTATCCAGTCAAACAGTTATCTAGACTTCACCTGAACATGGACCTCACTAAACCTTGTTGTTGCCAAGAAGTGAGCTCAACTCTCTGTACGTGTCTGGCCCCTGGCGTACACCGTCTTCCTGCCACTTTTTAAGGAGCTAAATCTTATTTGGGTGAGGTGTGTGGTTGTGTGTGTGAAGTCTGTGACTCCATCAAAGAAACAAAGCTCCACCCTCTGCTTTTAAGACAAGTCATTAGTTGACCTTTGGTTTCCCTTGACTGTGTCCTAATCCCATTGAAGATTTGCTGTACTTACAGACACTATCAGCAGCTTGACTCAAAGGACTACTACATTTCATCATATAGTACTGTATATTTAATATCCAACATGAAGATAAATCTTTCAGATATTCAAAGTTGGTATTCATTTTCTTTCCACATTCTGTACATTTATAACGGCGGTGGACAAAACTATAATCCTCATCATCGTTTTAACGGTCCATTACTTTGGGACATTTTCTGTGCAGGTAATAACTTTGGCTTATAGCTGTCTGGCTAACTTCACTCACTTTATGTCTAAACAAAGACAGTTAAATCATCATGCATTAAATCATTAAATCATGCTGATCTCTTCTGCCACATAAAGTCCCTATTATCCAGACACAGGATCAGTTGCTTACAATGACTTACCATCATTAGGGTCAGGTTATGCTTGATCAGAACTAGTTTGTAAGACGTGTCGTCTGACAACATCAGAAATCAAAAGTGTTTGTAGTTGTTCTGAACAGCCTCAGTCCAGGGCGGAGTGAAAAGCACATTTTCAGACAGTCTCTCCTGGAACACATTCATAGTGTTGCACTTGGTTGTTCACATGAAAAGTGACAGAAATAGAGCAGAGAGAGAAGTTCAAACCCTGGCTGGCTCCTTTGTCACCTCAGCACAGATGACCACGGTGTGAAGTGGGTGTGAATGTCAGATCATCGGTTTTGGAAAGTTACAGAAATGGTCAGACACAGCGCCCCGGGCACAGTGAAGGAATGGTACAAATGTGCAAAAGTACATGGGAATGTACAGTCTCTGTTAGAAGGCATTCAGTGTGTTGCACTCAGTTGTACACACAGAAAGTGACGGAAGTTGATGTGTGAATAATCAAAAAGGGAGCTTGAGAGAGAAAGTTCAAATCCTGCTTACTTTCTCACCTCTGCACACTTGGCCAATTGCTGCATGAAGTGGGCATACTTGTCGGGTTACTGGTTTTGGAAAGGAACAAAAATTGTCAAATGCAGCCCCACCAATTCTGACATCAGAGAGGTGTAGGGGGAGAGGATTTCAGACGTACTTTGATGACTATACAAAAGGCACAAGCATACTGAGGCCCTAACCATGCATTTCTGCTTAACATGGACTGGTCAGAGCTATGCAAAGAATTTGGAAATTCAGTATATGTCTACTAGGCTAGGAATAGTGTTATCTTACCAATAAAGCAAACAATGACAAACAATGTTTGTCATTAAGTATGGCCTATTTTAATTTCACTTTATGACACAAATTCATATTTAAGATCAGCTTATAGGCTGTCAATAAGATCTGCTGCGGCAGATCTAGGTGTAATGGCATCAGCAGTGACTGACACTTTACTTGACACTATCTGCACTATGATGAGGCAGCAAACTCCACCCATCTTATACTCCATTCACTACGCACAGATTTACCTGCAAATACTGTTTGAGCCATGTCTTCTAAAGGATTATCTCTGATTATACACATTCCTGTAGTGATCTGAGTCGGGGTATGCACCTTATCTGGAAGGAGCCTGTCCAGTGAATGCTGGCATCCCTGTCACTCATCAGTTCAGATTTGAGGGACACGTTGGACATCCGATCAGAGCTGAATAGGATCTGGACTGCCTGCTGAGTGCTGGCAGCAGCCAATTTACCTCTTCTCCACTTTCCCTAAAGTCTGTGTTATCTGTCTGGCTGGCACCTTGTTTCTCTCTACGGTTGTACAACATGTACTGTTCGATTTATCCAGGGAAGCCTTGCTCTTCTGCAGCAACACCCTGCTTCAGTTTCTTACAGATGCAAGCACTGACATCTGACAGCTGAACAGAAAATCGTCTGCTGTTGCCCTCTATGTATCTCATAGAGAGCAGTTTGAGGTGAATGCACCTGGATTCTAGATATGGAAAATGGAGATGTGAGAGTTACTTATGGCTCTTTTTCACTCATTTTGTTCACAGTTATCAGATCCAGCAACTCTCTGGACACAAACCTGCATCTTTACCCTTCAAGGCACCAACCACCCCACTTTCTTTCATTTCTGATCCTCCATCCATAGTCGTCTCCTTTGTGTGGTTGAGCCTCCAGATCACTGCTCCCTAGATAAACCCTAAGTCTGCATCTATCTCCTTAGACGTCTGATTAGCACTACGTCATATAAAGGGGAAGTAATCCCAGTCTGGGCCCAGGAATAGAGAATAGAGCCCTGGGAGGGGCCATACCACTGGAGAGACGCTACAGAGCCTCCATGCATGTGTCCCTCGGTAATCCCTTCTTAAATAGCCCCTGGGCAGGGAAAGGGGGAGGGAGTTGGGGCAGGGGATGTTACGCCGTGGGAGCAGCTCCAGTCAGTGTCCTCTTATCCCTCGGACACACCACAGCAGCCGGAGCAGGAGAGGGATTCAGATACAGAAACTTGTTGGACTGTAGGAGGACAGTGCTTCAACCAGGATGAACTTTGCTGCCCAGTTATTCTACTCGAGCTACTTGAGCGAGCGGCTTGAGCGTTTGTACTCACCCAGGCCTGCACTTAAAGACAGCGAGGAGAATGACCCCTTCTGGCAGAGGTGGGAAATTACATCATGTAGCCCCCTGGATCCCCCAGACCTCTCCCCTAACCAGCTCAGCCCCGTAGTAACAGATTTACCCTCTGCCCAGAGTTTGGAGATAGCTCCTACCTCCACAGCCTCAGTGCCTCTTTCTTCCGTTACTTCCATTCCTTCTCTTCATCCACTTTCTTTGCAGCCTACCCTAACAAACATACCCTCAAATCTCCAATCTCTTCCTCTGCCACCTCCTCCTCACCTTAATCACAAAAGGAAATCAACACAACCACCCAATTGTCTACCAAATCCATGTTTGGCTTCTGCAATCCCCAAATCAAGGTTTTACGAACTCCCTTCCGACAATCATCTTTCTCTTCAGATGGTTCTCCCCGAAATTTCTCCTGCTCCATCCAGGTCCCCAGAAGAAATGGTCTCCTCCTCTTCCATCTCCCTGTCTTCTCCTTCCTCCTCTTCCTCAGCTCCTGCTCCTTGTAGCGGAGAGCTACTGCCAACCTTCCAAGCCCTGGTAGACTTTCTCCTTCGCTTGGTCCTCTACCTTATTCTCCTCTTCGTCCCCAGGTAATTCTCACAGATTTAGAGAAAGAAAGAGAGAAATCAAAGAGTGACATAGGATATACTTTGTGAAATATATAAATGACATTACATCTAGCGTCAAAAAGAAGTTGCAAATACTTCCTCTGTGTTTGTCATAGCCAACATAGAATACCATGATTGTCAGGATTTAATACATCAGAACAAATTTGGACAGGCATGTCGTCAGTCATGAAAGAAAAACTAAAGAAACTCAACTTTCAAGTACTTTGGTGTGAGTATCCAAACCTTGTGGTGCTACTTAAGGTACCTAAGTATGCTAAAACAAACCAGACAGAGAATGCAAGAAAGTTGTCGAACTTGGGCCTGAATGACAGAAAGATGCAGAATTGCACTTACTATAATGCAACATCAACAATCGGGGGCATATAGCACTCGGAGACATTTTCTTTTCCCAAATGAACATTGTTCCAGAAGGAAAAGGAAGCGGTAAAGCAGCCCGTTAGGGCATTTAGTCTTTAAAAGGGCATTAAGAAGCTGAGATAGTGCAATGATGAAAGCCTGGTGGGCTGAAATGTCTCCTTTGCTTTGTGCTTTGTCCTCACTTTCTTTTTCTTTGTTGTTGTACCATTTTGAATTAACAGAACCTATTTCTACCATCTCAGCTCCTCATCTCCTCTTTTGAGAAGGCTTTTTAAGGCTTGATACTGGCTGCTGTGTTGCTCTTTTCCCCCTTTGATGTTGTTTTTGAACTCTGCTTTTGAACCAAAGCACCCTAATCACAGGTGCAGCCTTGGACTTTTCTATTCACAGCTGTGTTAAGAGCACATGGTGTGCCTGAATAACATACTGAAAGTGACTGACAAGTGGGGCAGAGGGCAGTAATGGACCCTGGGGATGAGGTGAAAGGTCATGATATTGTTTATGGCAGATCATTGTGATATAAATAGACTGGGATGTTCTCTGCAGAGTGCTGGCAGATTCAGATGTTGTTTTGGAGAACTGCTCCACCTGGTGGATATTTTGACACACTTAAAGCTCACTGAAGCACTTTAATCACTGGATTCTTTTTGTTCTACTCTCCTCAAGTTACTCAGATCTATCTGGACTATCATGATGCAGCAAACCCCTACCATCTGGCAGGCTACAAAAACCAAACACACAACTGTTTGCTTATTAGATCCACTGCATAACCTTAATCAAAGTTTCAAACTTAACTATTAACCATTTGTGATCTGCTTTAGTGGCTAAGCGACAGGGTTAATCTCCAAAGGGTGTAATCCTATTATTATGTTTATACTGTGTATAGGGCCTCCTGATAACTATGCGGTTAGAGATACGTCCACAATCGAGTCTGATGTTTAATCCAGTTTTGTGCAACGTCATTTGAGAAACAAAGGTAGGGTCAGTAGATTTAGGAAGAAATTGAACTATTTAAATGAATTTGTACTGTTTGATTATATTCCATGCCCATTTACTGAGCTGTTATAAATCAACCTGTCCTGTGTTTGGTCCTAAATTGCCACTTTAATCGTCTCCTAAAAAGAAGAGCTGAATGACCCAATGAATCATAAATTGCCTTATAGATGTAATCTGTCACAGTGAGTGGAAGCTGGGTTGACATGAAAGGTGAATCAATCCATCTTAGACTGAGGGATCAGGGGTATGTGTGGAGAGGGGTACATTCACATACAGTAGCTTCATGCCAGGGTTGAGATCTGTTCAATTTCAATCTAATCAGTTCAGGAATTTTCTACCAAACTCAAAAATTGTGTAAATATGTAAAGTGTCACTTTAACCCAATTTCAAATGTTAATAGGACTGGTGGCTTTAACAGTGACGTATGAATTGCAGTTTCAGTGTTTAATCTGAATCTGGTGAATCACAGTCGTGTGTGGGATGGGGATGCAAGTTAACAGATCATGGTTTCCAGCAACTCTAACACTGTATACTGATGACACTAGATGTTATCATCAAAAACTTTTTTCTCAGTAAAGAGTTTCACTGATATTGTCTGCTGGAGGCCACACATAGACATCACTACTTTCTGTTCTGGTTCATATCCAATTGAGACTCAAATTGACAGACAAAACTCTTCCTATCTTAACTCTGCCCTGCCTAAGGTCTACCTATGCTTTGATGTTTCTGTTTCTGCTATTGTTTTATCATACAATACACGTTTACTCACCATCCATGTTTGTGAATTGTTAACCATCTGGGTTTAAATTTATGACAACACAAGTAGTGCGAAATTAATCTAGAGTCAGCCGTCAGTTAACCAGCCGTGACTTTTTAAAGTCTTAGCTAGCAACAACAACATAAGTCTGACAAAATAAAACTGTACATAATGTTCATTGTAATGGATTATATCTCAGGCAAGTTTCAAGTATCTGTTAGTTGATTTTAATACTGAAGTGAAATTAAAGGAATTCTAGAAAACACAATAAAAAATGTAAAACAAACAGGTGTGCTTTGGAAAATGTTTGCAAAAATAGTATTATGATCCTTTAAGGATTTCCTGGGGTTCCAAGATCTCACTGTGAAAATGTTAGCTTCGCAGGATTCAGGATGTCTAGTGTGTAAAAATGTTTGGATTTAAGTAGAAAAGGACTCAAGTTACTTCCTACCTAGTCTAAACTGTGTAGTCAATCATTTTACAAAAGTACAGGTCAGTTTTCTCAAATGCAGGTTATCAGATTTGAAAATTAAACCTAACATCTTTCTGTTGTCTTCTTTCCCAGAGAGGAGTTGCGTCTGGGCCCCAGTCAGCCTGGTGGCTCTTACAAATGCGGCCTCGTCAGTAACGGCACTGCAGGCCGCAGACCCACCCTCATTGAACCAGAGCGGCTGAAGGACTTTGGGGAGGAGGAGCTTCTCAATGGGGACGTGAAGGTCTATGACACCAAGGTGGTGGGGGGTCCTGAGATCATGCTCATGGAGCCCCCCAAAACCAGACGCGTCAGCGAGTTCAGGATTGTCCCCAGACCTCCTACCCAGTACCTCCGCTTTGAGGACATCAGCGCCGCGGCCTTCAGGATCCAGACAGTGATACAGAAGACACCCTGCACGGTACGCTAGCATAGCATGACCTTACATAGTGTGAAGTGATGTGGTGGGAAAGAAAGTGGTGAGTGACCTCTGACCTCTCAGACCTCGCAAGCATCATCTCTATCATTGGACAGACATAATAGGAGCTCTGTTTGGATTCTGAAAAGGGTCTGACATAGTAGGACACCTGTACAATCTAATGCAATCCAGTACAACAGCTCTGCCACATATTCTACCTTTACAAAGCTTATAATGGCCAGTTTTTGTTAAACTTTTGTTACAGAGGTGTTAATTCAACTGTATATTTATTACCAAAGTTGTAATTAGTGGTGGTGTTGTACTGGACTGATTTATTGTGAAATTCTTCCCCCCTCATGTTTCATTAAAAACCCCTCTCAATATACGAATTTTGACCGTCATAATACATTAACGGATATACTAGACATACTATCCAGTATGATTCTCTTCTAAGTAACAGATAATCTAGATTACCACCTGAATGAAAATAAAATATATATATAAAACTCCTACACATTCTGTAAATGCAAATAACTAACTGGCTTGATTTTCTGTTTTCTTTTCTATATAATCTCTGTATATATTATCATTTGTATCAAACCGGTTTTTACACTATTCACTTTATTCTCCTTTGTCTTTAGCTGTTATTTTGCATGCATGCTGAAATTCATATATTAACATACTTTTGTATATTTCCATGTCTGCTTTATTCTTATTTAGACATTCTTTTTTACAGCATTTGTTGCCGTACGAACACAGTTTTCATTGCTGTGATCATTCATGAATTCATTTCTGATTTCTGCAGAAATGATGATTGGTGAATAAACTAAATTAACAGGGTAGATTAACTGAAACAATAGTTTTTGACCTACTGTACAGTTCAATTCACTCTCACAAGATTAAACATAGAGCTGCCTTTGAAATGCTGCTTCTTTTTGTGTGTGCAGTACTCCAGACTGTCCAAACAGTACGGGATGGAGATCTACCTGAAGAAGGAGCACCTGCACTACACCGGCTCTGTGAAGGAGAGAGGAGGCCTGTACCTGCTCACCTCCCTCACACAGGTAAAACAAGGCAGAGAGAGAGAGAGAGAGAGAGAGAGAGAGAGAGAGAGAGAGAGAGAGAGAGAGAGAGAGAGAGGATGATCCCTTCCTGTCTGTCGGGTCACAGCTAGTGTGATCTACTAACTGTGTGTTCGTGCAGACACACACGTGTTAACTGACCATTACTGACCTGTAGTGACAAAAATAGTCTGAGTGCAGCTTTAATGGACAGCGGCTTGGAAATATGTCCCTTTGCATGTGTGTATACTGTATGTCTATGAGCATGTGAGTCTAATTTCTCTCAGACAACTGAGAGATATAAAATTAATTTCAATCTTTGTCAACAGTAAGAATGGAATAACAGCAAAGTTTTGTTTTTTCTTATAAGTTCTTAAGTTTAAGCTAGTTTGAGTTTCTGGCGAGGAGTGGTGATGGAGTAGACTGATGGAAAAATGACTTCCAACTTCTTTATCCTCTTCTTTGTGACAGGAGGCATCAGGGATTATGGGAATTGTGGTCTGAACTTTGAGAAACACTGGCTAAAGAAAGGGGCTATATACATACATCACCAAGTTGAAGTTGATTATGATTTTATTGTGTATGTGCACTTCATGTAGCGCATTTGAGGCCAGAAATCAGTCTAAACAATGAGACGAAAGGAATTCATCCTGGTTCAGTGCATTACATCATAGTGTAACTTGGCACCTGGAAGTACTTGTGTGGTAAAGTATCTATCAGTATCTCTGAGGCTCACTAATTAACATGTTATATCTTGTTTTTAATCCGTCCAAAAACTGGTGTAAAAACAGCAATTCGCCAAGAAGTAGTCCCGCACATGACAAGGATTTTTCATTGACTTCCACCGAATCTATTGATGTTTGCTGTGTTTACATGTTTATGATATGTAAATATATGCCAAGCATGTGTTTATGTCCCTCCAGGAGCAGCAGAGGAAGGGTGTGATCGTGGCCACTGACTGTAACTTCTCCATGGCCGTGGCTCACCATGCAGTGGAGCTGAAGATCCCAGTGTTTGTCATCATGCCGTCATGCTGCTCCTCGCCTCGCCTCAGGATCTACAGAGACTACGGCGCCATGGTCATCTCCTACGGCAGCACCAGTCACGACTCCCAGAACCACGCCTGCCATCTGGCCAACGAGAACGGATACCTCTACCTGGAAGAGTCAGTCCCACCAACACTCACTTTAACACTTCTCACACAGGTCACAATATATCTGTCTGTACTGCCAGCACTAATTAAAATGAATATTTAATTACAACTTACTCAAAAACTTAAAGTATATTATTCAAGAAAAAGAACATGCTGTTCTGTTTTAATCTGACAGGCAGACATTTTGACTTGTCAGCAGGAAAAGCACAGGTGTAACTAATAACATTAATAATGGCTCTGCTCCCAGCCACTCCAGTGTGCCACTATGCACAATACCAAGACTCTGTTAATGTTATTAATGAAACCTGTGATTTTCCTGTTATGACATGACAAAATGTAGAGTGGGGGTTTCTGGTCTAACGTTGCCTCCTTGAAATTGGATGGAGAAAGTTAAGAGTCTTAAAGGGCCGAAACTCCAGCAACACTTGCAGTATTACAGTGAGACCAACACGCTGAAACAAGTCGGCCACACAAGGTTTAGACCTTTTATCACAAATGAAAGTTTCTGCCATGAAAAATGTCAATTCTCTTGTCACAGCTGGAGAGTCACTGCAAACTGTAAACACTGTAGGCAGTGGTCAGTGGAAGGCACTTCATGTGTTTAGGAAGGGGAACTCTCATTCATTTTACACATCCAAGTGTGTTTCCAGGTGTTGGGGAGTACTACAGCATATGTGAAAAGGTTATATAAAACCTTTCGTGGCTCCAGTGGGAGCTGCAAAGCTTTTGACAAGGAAGAAGAATGCATGGGATAAAGAAGATGACACCTCTGGTTCTGTTGCATCGATTCTGACAATTGTGAGTTCGACAGTGTTATAGGAGGGCAATGCTAAATCAGTGGATACGCTTTTATAGTGAGTCTATGTAGCTCTTGGCGAATGGTGACCACAAGTGGCAATCATAGGGTAATGGTAAATGCTACAACATAGCGTAACAATAGCACAATTGGAGAAGAGTTATAAAGTTAGCAACACAGACTCAGTTACACAGCAGTATTTACCTAAAGCTTGCTAACGTTAGCCTACATAAGCTACCAGACCAAGTAAGGCTGTAGCAGTAAAACCTCTGAGTGTACTGAAATTGGCGAAGGTGCATTTTTTAATTATGAATTCAAGTTTTCTTTTGTAACAAGAAGAATGTTCTCACATTATTCTCACAACAGTCTTACTTCAAATCTCTAATTTTTCCACTGAAAAGTGCGTGATTTAAATAGTGAATGGGCTCACACTAAAGAGCCATTTCATTCAAATACAGCCATGGCACACACTGAGTGTCAGGGGTTGTGTAACACTATGGTTACTTTTGCATACTGTAATGGAAGTTGGTCATGAATTGAAATCATATTTCTACCACAATTTCCCATTGTTTTTATAACTAAGAAGAGTATATTACTTCTTTCATCTGCTGAAATAACGTCTGCTATCTGTGCGCACAGTGCAGAGAAACTGGAGGCACAAAGATGAGAATGGGTAAAACAAAGGAAACAACCTATGAGGTCTGCTGATCATCAGGATGCTCTGGAGGCCTTCACCTGATGTATTCTTTCTCTCTATGTGTGTTTCCTGGTGTCCAGAGATGAAAGTGCAGCGTACCTGGCAGGAATGGGCACTGTGGGCATGGAGATCTATGAGCAAGTGCCCAAACTGGATGCAGTGGTCGTTCCCGCAGCCGGACAGTACGGTCTACTGGCTGGTACAGCTGCAGCCATCAAACACCTCAACTCGCGCATTCTTGTCATAGTAAGTAGATGCTCAGAAGTAAGATTTTAGTAAAGGAGGCGGAATTTATAAACAGGTGTATATCACTGTCAACTAAACTACAATACCTGTAATGTATAGGATGAGTTGATTTGTAGCCTTTATCTCTGTTGTTAGTGCTGTTTCTTAAAACAAGGTCACATTTCCCTTACTTCTTATTGCTACTTGCCTCCTACATCTCCCCAGTGTTGATCCAAGTGTGTTTTTCATTCAGCTTGGATTTCCTCAACAAGATAAATGCATTTGAAGTGTTTTCCCTTGTTCCACTCTCTGCCCACAGCTGACACTCTGACAGCTTTAGCTCTGTTTACACTGGAGGAACAGAACAGCCCTGTGCTTCTATTTACAGTCCTAAAGAAACATCCCTGTGTATGAGGAAGCAATCAATCAAATTTACTGCCAGTAGTGAACATTAGGCTATACAATGCAACATAGAGGCTACTTAATCTACCACACAATGTATGTACAATACGTCAATGAAAGACAAACAAACAAAAAATGACATCCATACACACCGCAAGACTCAACAATACTGACGACAAACACTGAGACGAAACAACACTAAAAAAAAAGAAATTAAAACCTGTCTAGTACAATAGGCAAGACAAGGCAACTTTATTTATATAGCACATTTCACACACAGAGGCAACCCAAAGTGCTTTATATAGACAAAGAAAAGCATTAGAATGACATTCAAAACAATAAGAATAAAATCAATTAAGATCAAATAAAATGACATTTTAAAATGAGATACATAAAATGAAATAAAATACAGTTACAGTGCAGTAATAAGATTTAAGTTGGCAATACAACAAAGGAAATAAGAGTGTATTAGAGAAACCAGTCAAGTTTTTAATAGAGAGCTCTACAGAATTATATCACCTCATAGAGATCTAAAGTAATCAATAAAGCAACACACATCCTCTGATTATAAATAAATCATGATGGATAACTCTCTCCATCAATATCACATCTTTAGGAGTAAAACCAGGACCCTGTTTGGCTACTCCATTTCCTGTATGAATATAATCTTAAATTACCTTCCGTGGTCAAAAACCCTGATAATGAATTACATGCCACCATTAGATGGTCCTGTTTTCATCATAGTGATTATACAAATGTTTCACGATTTATTAATGTTAGTATTGAAGATGTAGCACATGTAATTACAGTGGACAGGATGCTGCAAGCAATTTTATTTTGAAACACAGTCTGTATACAAAATGAATGACATTCCCATCAGCCTCAGTTGTACTGTGTTTGGTACTTATTAGCAAATGTTAGCATGCTAACCATGGACATCCATGATGCTAACATGCAACACTAAAATAGTGACCATGGCAAACATTATACCTGCTAAACATCAGCATGTTAGCATTGTCATTGTGAGCATGTTAGCATGCTGATATTAGCATTTAGCTCAAAGCACCGTTGTGTCTAAGTGCAGCCTCACAGAGCTGCTAGCATGGCTGTAGACCCTTAGTGTTGTTTATACATGTGGTAATATGATGAAAATATACAAATAGTATAAACTGAATGGATTTTCTTCAACAGGGAATTGAGCCAGAAGGTTTCCCTCTGCTGGTTCAATCTCTGAAAACTGACAGTCCAGTCAAAGGCATACACAGCAACCCCAATAAGAAACTCTATGGAGGTAAACACAGTTCAAAGTTATTAGTCGGTTCTGGTTCCAGACATGTAGTACAGAACCGCCAAACACTGAATAAACCTTATCATTATCTGCACATTCTTCTGTTAGAAGCTCATACGGCTTTTTAATTTCTCGCCAGCAGTAAGTGAACATATGTTGCTCTTCTGTCTGTTCTCAGATCTTGTGGAGCGTTCGCTGGGTGTTAACACCTTCAAGCTGGCAAAGAAGCTAGTGGATAAAGTCATCTCTGTCAGGTACCGCCTCTCCACAGCACATTTACACCTTCAAGCTTTATTTGAAAAGTTTTACTCAGAAATTAGATATCCACTGAGTGGATAAATGTGGCCTATGTGTTAAAATTCAGATTATGATTTGCTGTTATGAGCTATCTTTATATTTGTAAGTACTGACTGCTGAATTTCTATGGAAGCCCATTTCCGCCAGTAAAAAAAAAAAGATGAAAAAAAGTCAAAATTATGAGATAAAAAAGTCGAAATTATGAGATAAAAAGTCAGTTTTTTTTAACTGGCAGAAATGGGCTTCCATAAATTTCAGGTATTTTAATGCAGAAATTGATTATTTTGGACTAAATCTTCTCATACAAAACCTAATTTTAAAAAGTAATGGACTGTGGAAATCCTCTCTGTGTTGTGGAATTTAATTGACAAGGCTGCCGTAACTTCTTTTCTTTCTCCACCTCTGCCTCACAGTGAGGAGGACTCTCTGGTGGCGATGCTGCGGTTTCAGGAGTTTGAACGATCCACTGTGGACACAGAGGGAGCCATGGGACTGGCTGCCATCTTGGCTGGACAACTACCAGAACTGAGAGGCAAAAAGTGGGTCAGACTTGTTGATATTATTGAACCTGACTGAGCCCTACAGGGAACTTCCTTTTAAAAAGGTCAGAAGTCAGGAACAGACAGCACATTCAGTTATTGATTTTAATAGGTGAACATCTTCATGTTTATAGAAGAACCAAAAGCTTTCTTGTGTGTATGAGGCCTAGTTTTTTTAAAATAATGTAAAAACCCTCTGTATCATTTTAAATATAGACCTAATTGCGAGGGCTGAGACATTTTTCTTCATGCCTGAAAAGCTGACATTTTGGCAATACTGCGATGTCAGCAGAGCTAATCCGTTTGGCTGCAGATGAAACAAGACTCCCTCTGTGTGTGTGTGTGTGTGTGTGTGTGTGTGTGTGTGTGTCTGCTGTAGGGTCGCTGTAGTGGTGAGCAGCGCTAACATGGAGCTGGAGCTGGTGAGGCAGTGTGTGGACCGAGCCCTGGTGCTGGACGAACGGGTCAGTAAGTTCTCTGTGCAGCTGGGAGAATGGCCAGGAGACATGGCTAAGCTGCTGGACGTCCTGTCCAGAGAGGACGTCAGGTAGGGTCAACACCCGTCCATTTAAAGATCTTTCACTCTGCTGTTTCTTGCTGAGGTCCAATCTGTTTTAGGGTTAATGTCCCTTGATGCCACCTTTAATTATTTGCTCTCTCTGTCTTTTTCCTCCCAGGTTGTTGGATGTCTGCCATCGGAGACAAAGTGACAAGTCAGACCTCTTCAAGGCAAAGGTAGGCGACTAATCTCTCCTCTTCACCTCGTTCTTTTTCCTCCTCCTCTTCAATCCGCTCATCTACTTTTCCTTTGCTGCCATGGAACTTATGGCTTTGAGTTGGCAGGACAAAGTTGTGTGACTAAGAGGGCCAGAAATACAAATCAAGTATAAATATAGAGATATTTATGCTGCGTTTGGAGAAGACCTGCGCTTACACGGCAATAAATATTGGTACCACTTTCTAATAAGGCACCCTTCATAAAGTTTTAACTAATGACTTTATTAATAATGTAAATTAATTTACTAATGCTTAATAGATCAGTTATAATCCAGGTTGTGAAAAATCTCTGGAAAAGGGCTGCAGATGATATGGACCAAAATCCATTTATCAACAACTTACTCACAACTGCATATTTGATGGTTCAAAATTCAATATTAATGACTTATTAACATTTATGACTGAAGACTTGATGGCCTATTTAAAAGTGATAAACCTATGAGTATTTATTCATGGATATTCATAACTGCATTATAACCAAATAGAAAATATAAGCACCATTAAAAAATGATTTATGAACCATTAATACAAATACTGTATAAGTTATTATTCATAAAACCTTTATAAAGCTGCCGTATTATAATATTTATTGCACCAAAACATTAAAATAATTTAGCCTGATATAAGGTTTTAAAGATAGACTATGTAACTTTTGAAAGAAGAAATAACTCATTCTTACACTCAGAGGTTTTGCTGCTACAGACTTACTTGGTCTGGTATGACCAGTAGCTTGTGTTAGCTAATGTTAGCATACTATAGATACATAACTACAGATTGCTGCATAACTGACAGCACTGAGTCAGTTTGCTAACTTTATGACTCTTCTCTACTTGTGCAACTGTAAAGCTACATTTTAGCATTTACCCTTATTGTGGCCAAAGTGGCTGCTGTTCAGCAAAAGCTATATAGTCTCGCTTTAAAATCATCTTTTCTTTGAAACAAATGATTTCCAATGCAAAGAAACTTGATTCATGAAACCAATTGTTTTCTAGAATTGCCTTATTCTATCTCGTTTAACTTAATGAAACTGTTAAATTGCTTTGGAAACAGGCAGAATTGTCTCATTGTCTCCTGGTTCTGCATTATTGCCTCTACAGTCTACATGGACAAATTGGCACTGTTAATTCACCAGCAGTGTCAAAAGGTGAAAGGTGTTGCATAATTAACTGGCAGACAGCTCACTGCCCTAATTCTATTGTGTGTGTGTGTGTGTGTGTGTGTGTGTGTGTGTGTGTGTGTGTGTGTGTGTGTGCATGTGTGTGTGATGTCAGAGGGCTAACTGTATCTCTGTGTGTTGACAGGTGGAGTGTGTGGTGGAAACCAGGGATAAGACACAGAGCACTCAGCTGCGTAAGACACTGAGTGAGCGCTACCCCTCCGTATGCTGGCTGGACCGGTGATCACAACAACAACATGAACACAGACTACATTCATCATAGAAAACTAAAAAAAGAAGAGGAAATGACATAAATCATTCATTCATAAAATGTGAGATGACGTGCAAACACATCCTGTAACATACACTACTATGATATATGAACCCTGTTATAGGAATCTCATTAAGACAATGGCTGTTAAGCAAACCTAAGTGTATACAGAAAAGCCTTGAGATTATAGAGCAAATACTACTCATATCACTGCTATTGCTTATGCTGCTATTGTTCTTTAATCATAGCACCCTGTAATTAAAGTAAAGTGGTTAAGCTGTATTCAGAAGATGAATATAGTTCTTATAGTTTACCATTAATCACAGACTATGAATCATACACTGTAGATGCAGGCTTACTACTCTAGTGACCTCTTTCTAAAGTAAGTACACACTATACAACACCCTAAACCACCAGCATAAAAGATGTATTTTTCAATCCATATTGTTTTTAAACTGTTGTATATATTTCTGTATTTATACTGTCCGAGATTGTAGAGTCAATCCAAGTAAGTGTTCTCCAAATAAAAATGGGCTAATTCTATGAGCTGTTTCATGTTTTTGTGTGTTTGGGGGGGAAAGTAGAGAAATATTTTCCTTTTATTTTCCTTACTTGTTTCTCTTGATGGTTGGTGTAATTTCTCAAGAGTAAAAGTGAAGCAGGATGTTAGAGTAAGTTGTTTCTATGCTATCCATCCCAGATTAATAGCTGGAGACAGCTCCAGTGAAGACTGGGCTGTTTAAGACAGGCTAATGCTCTTAGGTTCATAAGCAGAGGACACCGTGACCCCGTGCTACTGGTTCAGCCTCATTCGGACTACGTCACACTGTTCACCTGTGTGACACTAACACCTTCTTCTGCAAGTGTGTGATTAAACAGCATTCAAAGATGTGCGTTATAAGACCAAGTTGGTGTGACATTATGTCCTTTATGGTTGCCTGGAACAGTTAAGACTGCTGTAATTGCTAGTTGCTAGCAGTGATGAACCCACAGAGAATTACAACGTCTTTTAATTCATTGTTTTGGTTCTACAGCCTGCAACTTTTTGGTTCAGTGTCACTGCTCTCATCAGTGACATTTTAAGCCATAGCAGGCAGCTGTTTTCAGCGAAAAAAGCTTGGAAAAACCCACTGTACATTATCTGCCCAGCATCCAACGACACACAAAGTTAGCGACTAGCTGGTGAACATAGTGGAGCATTTAGCAGCTAAAGAGCCAGACATTTCCCTCAGGAGTTAGTGGAGACCAAAAACAGAGTGAAAAAGTGAGTGAATATTGGAATTACATTTGTCAGGTTGCTTGAAACACAACTTCAAATGAATGCTAATGTTGCTCTGTGTGTGCTGGATATTTCAGTAACATTTAGCAACACGTTTAACATTAGCTAACATTACCATGTCAACATAAAAGGGGAGAATCTATCAGTGTTGTGTTAACAGCTTGTTTCTGCTGCTCCAGAGTGGCCAAAAAATCAGTTAATGCAGGTTTAAATTAGATGTATATATGTATAAATGTAATTCATGTTATTTCCATGTTTATAGCCAAGCTAACAGCGTGGCTCTAGTGATGGCAGTGTCGGTTTGTTGGTTGATGCAGTGCTTTGGTCCAGATGAATCCTAAAGACTTCAGTGATCCCCTGACTTTTCTTCTGGTGCCACCATGAGGTTGGCATTTGTGGTTTTTGATTGAAATATTTCCACAATTAAATTTGGTACACATATTCATGTTCTCCACAGGATGAACTGTAATCAGATCCCTTAGCTTTTTATCTAGTGCCATGATCAGTTCAAAGTTTTAGTTTGACCAACACCTGCAAAACTAATGACATTTTTATCAACCCCAGCTGTACTTTGTGGTAAGTGCTATTTAGTAAATCATAACATTATACCTGCTAAACATCCGCATGTTAGCAGTGAAATTGTTTGCATGCTGATGTTAGCATTTAGCTCAAAGCAATGCTGTGCCTCAGTACAGCTTTACAGAGTCTACAGTCTTAATTTTGTTTCAATAAACTTCAATAAAGTATAGGATGAAGTGAGAGCATTTTAAGCATTTTCAGAGGAATAAAAATTATGCAGCAAAACACATTTCATGCAGTTTGTAAGTCACTCTTTATTTTGCAGTGTTAACAAAATAAACATTTCCAGTCTGTATTTTAAAAAGTTGAACTCAAAGCACTTCAGTAAAGGAAAGGCAAATGCAAATTTAAAATGCATACAGCAGCTCGCTTTATTTTTATCCTACACTTGTGAGGCTGATGGCAGCGTACCATCTGCAGCCAACCTGTCTGGCGTTATGTTCATCGCGGCAGCTGAGAAAATATCCCTCCTGCCATCAACCCAGCTGAATGTACACATCATGAGAGTACAAAACAATTTCATAGAAGATTCCCCTTGTATTGCACTAAATATTCAGCCCCGGGCAGACTCATCAAGATAACACTGATGCTAAAACAATTTCTGTTCATATTATTATCAATACAAACTTTAAATTATTATTTATAAATGGTACAACAGTGCGTTCTATGGTTTATTAATAGAAAATCTATGGAATGAAATTGAGATGCATGTCCATCATAAGAACACAGGAAGTAGTATAAACTAAGTAAGAAATAATATAGTGTTCACTTCAATACTTTTATGTTAAAAAAAAGAGTATAAAAGAAAAGGCTCAGGAGTCTTCCTCCACCTGCCCCCTCAGCAGGATTTCATATCAAAGAGAAAGACAGTGGAAGAAGAAGAGGCACAAGGAAGCGATTGATTTTCAGTCTTGTTCTGTAGGCTTCTCCTGCCGGCGTCAGTGCTGTTTGGGACGCTTGGGGTCGTACTTGATGAGCAGGCCGAGGGAGGCGAAGCCAAACAGAAAGGTTTGGACAAACCATAGACAACGAGTGGCCGTGTTGTCGATACCTTTGTTACTGCAGGGGCATAGAGAAGAAACAACGAGCAAAAGTCAAGCTAGCAGCTGATTCACTGCGTCCACATTCTAATAGTGGTTGCTCATCCCCATGGCCCTCCAATTAGTATAATTTGCCACTAAAACCATGAAACCGCAATTCCTATGGACAAAGTTCTGAATAACAAAATATTGTTACTTAAATAAAATGTGAGGAAAGCTGGTCATGAATGCTTACCTGATGTGTTTCTAATGTACACTTGGCTTCCAAAGACTCTTCTGTTAAGTTTTAAGTTTTGGTTTATATTTACTCTCCATATAATAAAAATGCAATATAAAATTGGACAAATGCCATTCAATATGAAGCTTTGAGGAGGCCCAATTTCATAATACACGTTGAGGCTGAGGAACAGGTTTGTAAAAATGTGATTACAGCACCATCTAGTGGACACTCAGGTCCATGTCAATCTTACCTGCACACCTTCAATGCAACACAGGCCTCAAAAACATGGATAGCCCAGGTGGCCCACCACCTGTAACAGAGTGAGACGTGTTCAACTCCACAGACGTTCTTTTCAATTCAACAATGATCATTTACACTTTATCCTTGAGAAGTAATTACAGTCTTTAGTTATGAATGCAGGCAGTAGTGAAATGTCACACCATGTTTTGTTTTTCCTCATGCAAAGATGAGTAACAGCCAGCTGCCACTACATCACTGAGCGCTGAATTAAGAGGAGTCACATGACAACCTAAAAAAAAAAATAGATCAACCACTTCACAAATATCAAACCACCAAAGACTGAATGATGCCTTCCAGCTTAGCCATCTCCTTAGAAAACAATCAGGCTTAATGGCTGTCTTGTATGTCACGTGACTTCAACAACAACAGAACATGATCTGTTGATTGCTGTCTTAATACTCTACTGGTGCCACAGCAGTCATGTAACTTAAACGACTAATTAGCAAAGTGCTCTACCAGTGAAAGTGGTGTTAACGATCTGTAAATGGGGAAAAACATTAAAGCTGTAGTTGATTAAACAGTGTATTTCAGCCTTGTGAGGGTATTTTGCACATCATTTGATTGTCATTGATGCTGCTCTGCTGTAAAGAAAATCTGGGGCAGTGATTGCCTTTCCCTCTAGTTAGGGAAAATCTTACTTTTTCTAGAGCATGTGAGAACGAGAGAATTGGTGTCTTCCAGAGCGAGCTCTGAAATGATTTGTATTTTGAATAGTCAAACTGCAGGTACAGTAACCAACAAATGTCAGTGTATGTCCTATTTACTATAAAGGAAGTAATCAACAGGACTATTTCTCGTGCTAGCAGAGGGTACAGTGCTTCAAATCACTTATAATCACTTACCCTTTGTACAGAATGTCAGCATAGTTATCCACAAGGTATCTGCAGAAGCTGCCAAATGGACCAAGGTACTGAAATGGGATTTTTTCTGGCACAAACACAGTGCACTGCAAAACACAGACAGAGTAGCTCAGCATTAACTCATATAAACCACACACACACACACACACACACACACACACACACACACACACACACACACACACACACACACACACACGTGCCTTAATCAAAGAATGTGTCTTTTGTAAGGTATTTAATAATCTAACGCACTGCCTTTTCATACCTTCTTTAACCCAAAACACATTACTCAGAATTTCAGAGATCCCTAAACTGACTGTTTCAATATGACATTTAAGTCAAAGGACTGTTTGTGTTGATAATGACTGTACAATAATTTGGCATTTCGGCATTTCATGGCATACAGCTGACCTAAAGAAGCGTGACTAGCGCTTCCTTTGAAAGTTGACTCTGTGGTGCCCAATGTTCTGCTCCATTTTGATTCTGATACTGGAAAGTCCAGGCCTGGCTGACACTAAATATCATCTGTCTGCTCTGAGGCAGTGCGTTGCTGTTTAATTAAGATACACAGTGACAATAATGAACTGTAACATACTAGGTTTCCTGTTTGTGGAATGGCACTATGAATGGCTCTTTGCAGCAGTTTGGATCATGACTGTAACAGCTGTATGTGCCGCGAAGGGCAGCCTTGTTGTGAGACATGCCACTGAAATTAAATTTGACGCAGCTCTGGAGGAGAATCAGTTCTGCACCATGTTGGGTTTTTTGGTGGATTGGTATTTAAGTTTTGTCATGTCAAACCGAATGAGTAGATGTGTTTTTGTAGGCTCTGAATCTGACTCCATATCTTTTTCTCAACCTTTACACAAATTGAAATCAACCGGTTAACAAATCTACAGATAGAAAATTACATTTTGAATAGGGAGCAATCACTTTTTGACACTGCGTCCCATTCAGTGCCATTCAAACACTTTGATCAGTTATTCATTTCAAAAGGAGTCATTCTGAAACAAATTCCACAATAATAATAATTTTCCTCAATTATATCAGTGAATATAACAGTATATTAAAGTGGAAGATATTAAATATAATACAAAATAATACAACTTAACATTAATTGAAATGGTTTAGTTAGTCATTTTGTCCCATCATATGCATTTACTCTGTGAAATGTACCAAAAGAAAAGTGTGAGATTAATACACCTTTTAATTTCAAGCCACACTCACTCACTAGCTTTATTTTTGCCTATTTACACGTCTATACTCCTTCAAAAAATTAAAAGATTTTTCTTTTTCTTTAAAAAAACATACCAAATATAGAATAAAGAAACACATGAGATGAGTATGAAGTCTCACATAACAGACACCAAAACACAGTGAAATCTAAATGACATAATGTAGCATTGTGCCATGCTGCTATTGTCCTCCTCTGTCCACCTGCTGTGACATGTCAGGTATGTGTCCATATGGACTATGACTTGCGTGGAAAACACAAAGGGATATTGTTGGAAGGGCCCCACTGTCCAGAGGCTGCAGTTCATTTATGGTTTAAAGGCTGAACCATGCTTCTTCAACTACTACTGATCATGAAAGAACCTTGTTGTATATTTGTCATTTTCTTACTACTGTAAGGTCCCTGTCTACATTACTGTGTACGTGGCAAGTGGTGGTTTGTATGGAGAATTACACCGAATTTCATTCAAAAGGTTACATGTCTTTCTGCCCAGCACACATTTCAGACAACTCTGTGGACATTTTACAAATAACGTTATGTTTTGTCTATTGGTCAATTCGGCATATATTGACCACGCACTAGTACATTAGCTACAACGAAACCCCAATATCTATTGACTAGTCGTTAACGTTAGCTTTAAAGTTACTGTCCCCGCGGCGTATTTTGTGAAGGAATAGTTTATCGTCGATGTGACAATTTGCCAGAGAATAAGGGAGCATTAACTAACGTTATAATATTTTGAATGGAGTTTGGCACATTACTGTTTGCTTTTATAAGACAACAGAAGGTATCGGGGCAAATTAGCTAGAGTTAGCTGCTACAGTGGACTAAGTAACGTTAACCTGTCCAATGGACTTTGCACACAAGTTTGACCTGTGCTCTTACAGAGCACTGAAGGAATCCCGATAAGATTACATATCAACAAAACAGTGACTTGGCAATGACATCGAAGGCTACTTTGCCGACATACGAACATTTCACAAAATATAACGTGTTAAATTGCATTATTTATGATTTTGAGAATACTGCACGACCCGGAGGACATTTTACGCAACACAACACGGTGGCATTTAACGTTTCAGCGCCGCCGGGAGAAATAATGTCAAACACTTGTCCTGTCTTTATTCTATTTTACTTGGATTATAGCTTATTTAATGAACTTACAGTGAAATATCCCACCGCGAGTGTCACGGTGACAATCCAAAACAGGCTGGTTCTTCTAAAGTAATCGCATCCATCACTTTTAGCCATAGCTGCTGCTGTTCTGCGTTGGTCCCGCTGTCAAATGTGACCGTGTAAGAACAGCGGTGGGAGGAAAACTGACGGCACCGCAGGGCAGGGTGGCCGTAGCCTATTTTTTCATGGGGAGCGAGCAGTATTACATAAATGGCAAAGTATAATGAAAAAATACACAACAAACCACCCTTTGATATGAACTTGTCGGGTATTCGCACTGTGGAGTTTTCTTATTGCTATATATAAATTTAAAACGTACAATAAACTGTAGCATGCAGTACAATAACAACATTTCACTGCAATGCTGCTCACCGTTGTGGCTTCTTTATTGAGCTTTTACCATGTAGCTGTGTTTGTACAAGGGTCCTTTTGAGACAAGGGAAAAAGATTAAAAATACATGTTTGAAAGAGATATTAAGAGAGTTAGTAATACTGTGACAAATCAGATTGCCCGTAGAATATTCTAATATTTTCAGTTACCAGATTGTTGAAAGTATTCTGTATTGTTTTAATTGCTACCTGTTTTCAAAAAATAGAGCAGAAGTTTTGAGTGAGATATGTCCCAGATGCCCACTAAATGTAGGCTATTACTGTATACTGTATCACATTATAAACTATATAATACTATAAAGTATACACTACTGGAGCTGTCTCACCTCTGTCAACAGCTTTTAAAAACGACCTCCAGCTGTGAGTAGCTCCTCTATTTCTATTGTGGAGCAATTGTGTCCATCATCGCCTTACTCGAAACTTAAGTAATTTTAGCATCTGGCTTAATTTTGTCACTTTTTCCCCAGTGTGAACACACTACAAGATTTAATATGTAGTATGGCTGTAGGACACTAGTGTGGGGACATGCATTAAGTAACAGACCCCTGTCTTTTAAGACTTGTCCTATTGCCCCTCTGAAGAGCTGTTAATTGTCAGAAAGCCTATGATTTAGGGCAGAAATGATATTGGACCAGTGTCCAATGCAAAATAGCAGACTTTCAACACCTACTATTTTTCAGTGCTTTGACTACTCCTACACAAATAATGACAAGAATCTAATTTTGGATAAGGAGGTATGCAGCTGCACAAACAAAGAAATCAAGATATTGGATTTGGAGAGGATGCTCTTAATAAACTTAATAAATTCTATAATAATAATACATATTTTACTGTTACCTGAGGCCTTACTATGCATATTAAGTATAATACATTTATTTTATCTATTTATAATATTTGAGAATCATGTTTCTTGCTACATAGAACCAAACTATTATTAACTGTTATTAAAATCACCAAATGCCATGCATAATGGCAGAATAATTCATAAAATGTGTTATACCTTCCTCTCACCTTGTAATTTTGTATGATTTTCCACAACTAACAAATTATTATATAACGTTTGTATTTTAAATGCACATCCAAATTCATGCCCAATAAATGCCAAACATGAAAATTACACTACAAGTGCAACTTAATCAAGCTACAGGACTACTTCCAAACTGTGATGTATTTGTATATGCGTCCCTGTGATTTACAGCCATGCATTGGCAGTGCCACAGTTTTCTTGTTTGCAGGATTATGCTTTGCAATTTACATGAAGAGATAAGCTGATCAGATGACTTTTTGCTTTTTTAAATATACAGATCTCTACAGTGGCAGGATCAAACTAAACAAAGCTCTTTATAATGATTTTGCATTAGCTGAATAGCCTATATGCTGAACCAGTTTTTAGTTATCTTTAATCACTCGATCATTGTATGTTAACTTGGGTATAGCAAGTGTTTAATCTGCTGAAATGGTTTATTGATAAGACTCTTTCCCATTTTATTATTTGATCAGACTTATTTTAGATAATGGAATACATGGTACAAGTTATTTTTAATACAAATATCCAGAATTCATTTAAATCATTATTTCACATTAGTGAGTTTGGCAGCTTCCACAGTCGGCAAAGTGTTGTGTATTAGGTCTGATAGGATTTGGATAAAGCATAGAGAGAGTTGGTGGGACTTTCAGGAGCCGTCTCCACACATGGAGACATTGATTCTGCAAGTTGTCCAGATAAAGATAAAAAGACTTGCTCCTGGCTTGTTTTGTTGCATTAGATAACTCTGGTAGACTTCAAGCTGCATTGTTTTCTAATACACCTACAAATACGGTAAATCTGTTTCTGCACTTTGCCCTTTTGTACTATTTGACTTTAGATTCAGTATGCTACCATTTACATTTTCAATGCATTTGGCATGTAGCTGACACTCAGAAATCATTAAATGCAACCAACAGGAAAGAGGTCAAAGGTCAAGACTATAAGTGAATAGGAGGAGACATATAAAGCAAGTGTAAATATATTATATATAAAACATGATATTTCATTTAAGTAATTACCTGGCTGTTTTCCAGCAGCATGTCAGAGCACATATGGAGGTTAAAGGTGACAGCATCTGCATACAGCTCGGTCAAGGCCTGGACATGTTAAACCATTTGACAAGCTTGCCACTCACTTTGATGCACCTATTCAGTGTAATGAGGCTGCTGTGTAACTGTCCAATTCATCACTAAATAATTACCCGCCTTTGTTTTTCCTCTTGTGATAGCAGGGAACTGCTTTGCATACGAAAAGAAAACAGGAGCCACTGATAGGTTTCAGCTCAGAATGCTGTTTGGCATTTTGCTAAGGTCTGTGAGTTAAATATTTCTTTAAGACTATTGTTGGTTGATCAGTGTTCAACAGTTTGCAAAGCTGCCTATGTTTGTGCTTTACACTAATCAGATGACTCCCAGTAGCCAAATTTGAATTAAAGGGCACCCGTGCAATATTGAGATAATGTGTTTTTCTTTAAATTAAAAGATAAAAAGTTTTACATTTGTGCTTGGTAGCATGCCATTTCACATTTCAGAACATGTGTGCCATGACATATTGGCAAAACATATATTTTTATATGCATTGTAATAATATAATTAATGACAAAGCACTACCACAAAACCCCAACACACATTTACACTTTTTTATGATTTCATTAAAATAGACAAATTATGGATGAGAAAGATACAATAAAGAATGTCTGTCTTTTGGGCCTTGCTTTGTATGTATACTATTTGATATGTCACATATTCAGCAGCACAAAACACCACAAAAACACAAACATTCACATGTATGTCATCTTTCAGTTAAGTGGTATCGATGAGGCTAACGATCACAGAAAGACTTTCTTTTGTTTCTCCCAAAATCATTCTGCAGTATGTCATATTTGCCATTGGCCTTGCCACCACTCTGATAGGGATTAGGTGATAATGAGGGGTGGAAGGGCCACTCTGATCAGAGTACTCCTGTTGACCACCCATCCTCAAAGCAAAATAACACCCCACCCCAACACTCTGTTCTGGCTTTACCATGGCCTTCTGGGGTCTGAGGTGATCAATATAAAAGGTACCCTGACACAAGCAGGAGACACAGTCAGAGGCTCTCAGTGAAGGAACACACTGTCATACTGAACTCTGACACTTCAGAAGTCCATTAGAAATCCAGAGCTTCATTCATTTAACTGCAGCTATGTGGAAGGACTCCAGCAATGGTAAGGAATACTTTGTAATCTATCACATTACAGAAAAATAAGCATGTTTGCTTGTTGAGAACATCAAGAACAATCTTAGTGCAGTCTATTTTGCTTTATTTATTCATAATCTGCAGCCATGTCTTAGCTTTTGTAAACGGTTTGTATGATCTAGCACTGGGAGAAATAGTTCAGTGTTTGTTTAAACCTGCCTGCAGTGCCAGGTGGATGGCTTGTACTGCACCAAGATGACTCAGACAGGTATCGTCAGGCAGCGTGCCAATACCAAAGATTCTGATTCTTCTATTAGGCTGTGCAAAAACCTTGGCACTCATTGCATGTACTATAAGGAAACTCAGCAACCTAACACCTAGGTGGGCTACAAAACTAAAACTTCTTCAAGAATTTGCAAATATTAGAACCAGGTTTGGTATAACCAGAAATGATAACCTTTTTGTGTAAGGTAGAATACAGGATCAATGCACCAATGAGCACCTTTTTCTTAAAGACAATTGGCTGGATACACAAACTTGAATTTTTACTGTATATACTAGTTTAGATAGCACAGCATTAGAACCATGCAAACAGAAAAGGCAAGGCAGTTATGTATTATTATCTGTGCATCAAATGAGTGATGTTTACTGTAGAAGGAAGCCTACTGAGTAACCAAAACTTGTGTATTATGTATCCTGTCTGATGTGGAACCTGCTCTCTCCTCTTCCCTCAGATGATGCCAGACCCGTGGCCTCTGGCGGCGGCTCCTCTCGCAGCACCAGTCGCAGGAAGAGGACCAGCTTCTCCAAAGAACACGTGGAGCTCCTGCGTGCCACCTTCGAGACCGACCCGTATCCTGGCATCAGCCTCAGAGAGAGCCTGTCCCAGACCACAGGCCTGCCAGAGTCACGCATACAGGTACACAGTCGCCCAGGCTACCTTATATAGCAGAATCCTTGTATCTGGGGAATAGATAAGATGATGAAATAAAATAATCTGAGTTTGAGAAATTGTCAGTTCAGATAGGTTTAGGAATTTCCTTTATTTGGGGAATTGGAAACTGGTATCATTCCAAGATTAAATACAAACATACATGCTTTTCACAGTAGCTACAAACACACACAGAGATGTATAGTTGTGTTGTAAGGCATATAGCACTGTGGTTTCTTATCATTAAAAGGCTCTGTTTTCAGATGCATCCTGCATAGAATTGTAGATACCACTGTCACTCTATCACTTTATTTCTTTATCTTTAAAGATGACACAAGCTGTTTTTATCAGGATCTTGTTTGAGCTGACAGATAGACTGTACAACAGGCTCTGACAGCTGACAACTGCTAGATCTGCTTCAACCCGAATCCACTGGTGCCTGTTTGCCCAGAAAATGATTAACAGAACAGAATGTGTTGTTTATCTGTCCTGATTTGCTCCTTTTTTCTTTCTTTCCTGTCCAGGTATGGTTTCAGAACAGAAGAGCTCGCACCCTGAAGTGCAAAGGAGCCAAGAAAACGCTGTGGCAGTCTGACAGCCCAGTCCATGATGCTCTACCTCTCCCTCATGCTGTAGCCAGCAGGAGCCCGCAGGTTGGCTCAGCCCATCTGCTGCCTCAGGGCCCTTCACCGGCCTACCCAACCCTGGTGAAGGAGGAGATGGAGGAAGCCTGCTACTATGGACAATGTCCTCCAGCCTACTACACCACTGAGGAGCATGGACACCATGGCTCCATGTATGGGCTCCAGCAGGGCAGACCATTGGGAAGCAGCTCCAGCCCATCCTTGAGGGGCTTCTGGTCCCAGCCAGGCAGCCAAACCTCCCCGGTCCCACCTCTGTGGTGCCACTCTGCCCTGGAGATGAGAAACTACAGCTCAAACTCCAGCCAGGCAGCGTTCATGTATCCAGGATCCAGGATGTACATGCCCTGCTCCACCTCCCACTCCTCAACTCCAGACACTCCTGATTCTGGATACTGGGATGCCAGTCTGGAGAACAGCCCACCACCAGAAGGTCAGTACTCACAGCTGGAGGATTCGTGGAGCGGGGGTGCTCTGGAAGGCTGCGGGGATTACGATCATCCAGCACTGGTCCAGCATGGCCCCCTACCTGAGCTGTCCCTGCATGAGATTCTGGGGGAGCTGGATGAGGACTGGTTGGGAGGAAACGGACTGGACAGTCACACTACTGGAGACAAAATGGCTTTCTGCTAATGACTCTGTGATAAGAATGTATGATGGACAATTAGAAATCATGCATATTATTTTTATTTTAGTCATTTTTGTATTGTTTCTGAGATGTGTACATATAAAAACTCTGCCGAACTATTGGAAATGGGATCCATGTTTACCTCCTAAAATCCTACAATCCAACATTTTTATTTATTCCACATTGACTACAGTTTCTTTTGGTTAATGTATTTATTCATTTATCCACTATTTATAACCTCTATTTATGATTTTCTGCACTTTTATACAAATAAATCACAAGTAATAAACCATGAAATAGTTTTCTTTGTTTTGTTATCCAAGAATTTACTTTGGGTTAATTTACAACCAATACGATTTGGCTCTGTTAATGTCAAGAGAGCCAAATCCATTACATGAATTCCTGTGGTATCCAGATGTGACAGATTTGCTATGTAGCTGGGAGATAAAGTAGGTGAGGCATTACAACCAGCAGATGGTGCCTGTGAGTTGAGAGAAAGATATGAAGGACACACGTTTCTTTCTGACCTCAACCTCTGCTGTGGGAATACATACAAGGCTCAAAATGTAGGCTTTTGTAAAGATTTTTTTGTCAATTAAAAAGAAAATGCTTCTTCTCCTCTTTTCACATGGTGAAATAACTGCCATATGTCATACACTGGCATAACAGAAAAACCTTGGCATAAAAATATTACATAATAAGTTATTACTTTTATCTCTTTTCTTATACACAGAAGCTTCATCAGTACATATTTTAGATATGAAACAATGGGCGTCTGAATGTTCACTAAGCAGTCAATTTACTCCATTATCAGTGTTTCTGCATGCATTTGGGTTTGTTGTATTGAGGACATCTGGACGTGTGTTCATTTTAGGGCTTTCATATGTTGAGATTTGACATTTATGAAGACCCGGCCCTGACAAAATGTAGTAACGGGTTATTAGACAAGTCAAAAATAAAGCTATACACACAAATAAATTGTAGTTCTTGATGAAGACAATACTGCCTGTGAACTTCCAAGTAATGTTAGCTAGCTAACCTTGCTGGCCTAAATGCTTAAACTACTGTCACAAGAGTTTATACAGTGATGTTATAGCAGTATGCAGTACAGTATGTGGATGATTAACATTACGTGCACTAGCTGGTGTAGTTTTATGACAAACGTTAGCTTAAGCTAGGTAGCTAGCTAAAAAAGTTGGCGCCCAGTGTGTTTAGCCACCAGCATTTTGTTTTCAGTTAAGCTAGCTACAGTCGATTGCTCCATGGATTTTATACACACACACACACACACACACGCCATATGACTTGTCTGATACCTTTTACTACATTTTGCCAGCATCAGGGCTCCACAAACATTATTCTGCACTGCTTTATTTCAATAACTCAGTTTTTGTTCAAGAGCAGTCATTTTGTAATTTTGCACTTATGGAAAGGGCTACTCTCTTTATACTTTCCCTTACTGAACCTCGCTTAGCCCCACATCCAGTACTGAGGATTCAATTATCAGGTCAAGATGAAAGAAATCTCATCTTTTTACCATCTGCCAACAACAGCCATCTGTGTGTATCAGCCCTGCGTTTTCCCCTGACCTGACGACCCTAACACATATTTCTTTATCAAACATGAAATGGAAAAAGCCCAAGACAGTAAACAGGATGTTAGGCTTGAGACTTGACACTGTTTCCCGCAGCAGTGAAAAGGGGTTACGTTGTTTATACTGTTCTGGCCTCCTGCCTTCATTCTGAAGATGAGAGGAAGGGTGTTGTCCTTTTGTTAGTGTCTGGCTTGGGTTCCTGTCCCCAGAAAAAACATACAACAGGCCGGGATGCAGGAGGGAACGTGGCTCTTCAGCCTCCTGCACTCACTAAAGATAGATCAGCAGAGGAAATGTTGCAGACTGTCTGACGTCTGACGTGTGCTGGGCAGGTGTTCACCAACACATGATGCTCAATAAACAAGATGCAGACAGCTGAGTGTAAAGAATACTGGAGATACACCAAAGTAGAATTTGACTGATTGGGAATTTCCAAGGACTAACACTGATATCAGTAGTTTTGGACTAAAGCTGCCAATAGCTGACATGTAGTTGTTTTTTGAAAATGTAACAGTTTGTCTTACATGCATACAATGTGAGAATGCTCTAAAATGTACTCCTTTTGGGCTCATGTTACTCCCCATCCTCTCTGATATATGAGAGGATGGGGAGCTGTACCCTGTCTTCCACAAATTGTGTCACTAAGTTATGAAGCAGCCCTAAACATATCTTTACATAAGAAGAGTTTTGTTTGCAGGATTAATAGCAGCAAAAAAAATTGGTTATGAGATGGAAACTTCCCCATGAACTCAGCATATTTCAATGGAAGCTGCTGTTTTATGAAGTCTTGTCATTTGCAGCTTCTTGTGCCCGCAGGCATATAGAATCTATTCAAGCCCTTTTGGAGGCTGCTCAAATTCATAGTCTAGGACAACAAAGTAAATGTGTTGTCCTAGACCCTGTAAATTCAGCAGCAGCCATTCTTTTATGGAACTGTTTGCCAATATTCATTTAGTCGATGTCACTTGTTGTATGAGGGCATTCATACTCTGTGTTTTTTAACAAGCTGGTCACACAAAAAAGAAAATGTGTCCATTGTGATGTCAACACATTAGTACTATCTAGTTATCAGAGGTGGATGACATAGTAATGGCAAAATGAATTAGTCATTTATCAGTAGATTAGTACACAGCGAATCATCTCAACTAGACTCCAAGTCAATATTTTTATATTAACAATGGATCACATGACATGATACATGTGATAACAAACTCATAGAGAATCATCACCCGACTACACCTCAGCTCTACTAAGCTTTTTAACACGTTTAACCTCATTGTTTTGGTTTTACAGCCCCGCAACTTTACTGTTTTGGTTCACTCTCACCGCTCTTATCTGCTCTGTTTCTGTTTTTACCAGAGCAGGCAGCTGTTTTAAGTAAAAAAGCTTTAGAAACTTCCTGAACGCTACCTGCTCAGCACCAAACTGCAGACAGACAGATTTAGCTACCAGGTGAACATAGCGGAGCATTTAACAACTAAACCAGATATTTCACGCAGAAGTTGATGGAGACCAAAAGAGCTTAAAAAGGAGAGTGAATATTGGGCTTACATTCATCAGGTGGAGACAAACACGACTCCAAATGAATGCTAATTTTGCTCTGTGTCTGCTGGATGTGGACAAATTGAAATTTTGAACTAATGATGGCGCTAGATGAAAAGTTAGGGGATCAATAAAGTCATTGTGAATATCTCTACCAAATTTCCTGGCAAACCATTCAACAGTTTGTGTCTAAAAGTTCATTGCTATTATGCCACATTAGAGGTAATAATTTCTAGTATTGATATGTTTTCACATTCAGGCACTTTGGAGAGGTTTAAATTAAAGGAAGACATTAATTTAATTGAGCTACACACACACACACACACACACACACACACACACACAAATGATTAAAACTGAAGCAGATTACTCAGAGTCAACGGGGGCAACTGTGATCTGTTTCATAGTCCCTCTTCAAACTGTCAACAACTCTTGCTGTCTGTGAAGTTGGAAATATGTAATGGCTGTCATTATGTCCATTTTGAAATACAAGTGGGAGATGTTGTTGATGTTTGTTTACCTCTATGATAAAAACCAAGCCACGAATGATGTGATCCTTTGACATCTCCCACGCTGAATAAGTGTACGAGTCACCCATGAAAAACATCATCATCCATCAGACCTTTAGCTGTCGGTGTAAATGGGACCTTCCCCATTATACATGCTTGGAAGAAATATTTATGGTGCTAATCAGCTGTCTCTGTCTGCTGTAAAATGATTTAGCCTGTGTCTCCTCATGTTGACCTTGCTACGGTCAGCAGTGATTGCAACAGAAACATTTCCCCTAAATCTGCGCTCAGTTACAGCAAATCCAGCATTCAACGTGCAGTGTGTAATGTGAGGTCTATCATGTGTTTCAGGGTTACTAAATAATACAAAGGTCCATCCCCTTCACATTAGCCTACTTCCAGACATGCTGCTGTACACCAGTAATCAGCTGAGTATTTCATGTGATAAGGGTTGTGTGTGTGTGTGTGTGTGTGTCTGGGGTTGGAGGTGTCTAGTGACGTTTTGGTATGACCAACATGTCTGACATGGCCCACATTCTCCTGCTGACAATGTCTACATACTCGCCTTTTCTGTCTATTAGCTTGACTCACGATCCAAAGAATGATTATCAAACTCCTTAGCTAAAACACAGGAGGTGAATTATTATTTGTAATTACATGCAAGTGTGCACGCACACAAAGCAATAAAACAGGAAACTGTTTCTAAGAAATGGTCTCATTTTACTCCTGCTCACCAAATACACGCGCGCGCACACACACACACACACACACACACACAAAAGTGTTAACAGCTCTAGTGTTGAACAAACTGGGGGCAGACAGGCATGTGAGTGATGGTCTTCAGCTGCTGGCAGTTCCAGGGATGAAGCCTGGCCTTCACTAAAAATATGGCCTGTAATTTAACCAAACCCTCCCAGGGAGTCCATGCGGGCCACACGCTCTAATTTAGGAGCTCATCTGAGCGCTTTGTGATTGCACTGCGCCACTCTCTCCCGTCTACTGCCTCTTCCTCAGTTTGCACGTCCAGACTGTGATTGATACTGGTCAATGACAGGGAGGAAGTGTGAGTGTGTGTGTGTGTGTGTGTGTCTACCTGCATGCTCATACGTGCGTACTGTACGACCTAGACAATAGTATCTGGAAACAGGATAGGAGACATGGGAGTGAGGAGCTCTTGCATTTGTTTGCCTTTCCTAAAATAGAACAGCAAACCACTTGCTGGCCAGACTGCAGCCCTCTGCAAATAGACTGATGTAATACTATACTATTGAATATGTTTATTTACATTCATATTTATTCAATGTGCATCAAATACGCATAAACACAATTTCATCTCCATTCAAACATCATTGTCTCTGTTGAGAATATAGACATGTGTTTACATTTATCATTTAGAGGTGAATATGCTGAGATGCAGAATGCTGCAGACCAATATATTTTATTGAAGCCTCCACCTTTAAACTTAGCTTCCTACAGAAATAGACAGTTGATATTAAATGTCATCCACATGGGAAATAAGGTCAGCCGCTCACTAATGAACTCCTGGGCAGCATGTCTTCTAACCTGCACTATAGCAACCTAATAAACCTGATACACTGCATGAACACAATATGTGCCCTTCAAAAAATGTCCTTAAAAATAATTGGTTTATAGTTTTACATGGATAACTCCCTACAGAAATATAATAGGATCCTTGTGATAGCTACGAGATAAAAAAAAAAAACATGTGGATGGGTAAGTTGACATCAGAAACTCATTATTAAGAACTATAGATACACTATATCACACTGTATCAAAATGAAATGTACAGTGTTAACACAGGGAGAGGATCACTAGTATAACCATACTGTCTCATAAAAAACAACTACAGTGTAGAGCCTCATGTGAAGCAAACACACACTCACTAGAAACAAGTAGGTGTAATGGTCTCCCTGAAGAGGAAAGGCTTTGTTTGTTATGTGATTTAGGTAAGATTGAAGATAAAGTCCATTTCAGGGTTTATTGCTCATTATTTAATGATGAACCCTAACCCTACAGTTTTTAGTATAATGTTCTTTGTAAACAAGACTAAGAGCCATGCACACAGGTCTGTGAGGCTGTAATGCATATAGGAAAGAAAATCAAGCTGTATAGAGATACATATACAGTGTATATAGATTAACCAAAGTATTGGACAAAATTTAAATTTTGACCCAATGATGGCGCCAGGATGAAAAGTCAGGGGATCACTAAAGTCATGAGGATTAATCCACTGGGGACCATGAATGTCTGTACCAAAATTTGTGCCAATCCATCTCATGGATGTTGAGATATTTCTGGAGAAAAGTGGTGGACTGACCAACTGACCGGCATCAATGGAACCATGTAGCTAGATAAAAAAATTTGTTTTGGCTAAAAACTTTAATTGTGTTTTAGGTAGGGATCCTTTTTTTTGTGGCAGATTTTAGGGGTAGAGTTTGGCACAGGAGTCAGTGTTCTTTGTTTGTGTAGTAATATTATATGTAAGAAATGTCCCCACATAAATACACTATAAATCCCTGTAGGAATATAACATAATGCATGAGTACTGGAATATATATATATATATATATATATATATATATATATATTCAGTGCAAACCCCTCCCAAAATATAGCTGCTTTAAATTAGCATAATTTACTCACCTTTTAAATCCTAATATTCCCTTTATAAATAATCTTAAGAAGCTCCAGGGATATTTTTCATATCCTGTTTGACAACACACACATATTCTGTCTGTTTGGCCAAGCGCTTCAGCATCATTATATCACAGTGAGTGAAATATTCAAATCCTAGATACATTTTTATGGTTGCATCTTCACATCAGATGACAAAATCCAGATGTCTTATCATTATAAAAACATAATTCCACAGAGATATTAAATGTCCCTATGGAGTTATTATATAACTTTCAGATCTTGACTAGAATTTAAAGTAAAGCTCTTGTGGTTTGTACAAAGACTTTTTACACAGCATGACTACAGTGATGGACACACCAAATGTCAATCACCAAATAGTATCAAACTTAGTATGTGCATGTTACCATGGGCACAGATAAAGTCTGTTTTTGTGAGGATGTACAGCAGACTGGTAGTTGTCTGCCTTGTGATCAGCACCAACTGGAAGTTATAGCTCACCTTTGTATTTTAACGACACACCACTATGGGAATAATATAGTGATTGATGTTAGGAGTCTTATAGCAGGCTATCAGTGTAAGGTGCATCCATCAGAGATCATCCCAGCAGGCTGAGTTTTGTCATTTCAGCTGAAAGCCCCCTTGTTGCTCGCCTGCCCAGCCCAGTGCAGGGAGCGGGTGTGTGTCTCCGATGCAACACCTCCAGCAGGAGTACTACATGCATGAGGTAATTGTTGTTTGGTCATGTGAGCTGCTGCAGCAGCTGTCAAATGTGATGATAGCAGGAGAATCCTCGGCCCCGCCCCCTGCAGCTGATTGGACAGCTGGCAGCCGTCTAGGGACCAACAACCAAGAGATCAGCCTATAGAGGGACACATAGTTTGGTTTCAACCAGGAAATGGAGAGCAGGGGTAAAAAAAAGGGAACCAAGATATGAGTATTGTGACTATGCTGAAATCTTATAGTAAAGTCAAATAGCAATTTAATAGCATTCAATAGTACTCAATAGCATTCAGCATGTGAATGTAAAAATGTATGTTAATAGTATTTGGGGTTTTTTTTTACTTTTTAAATCTTAATTCTCTTAATCTCTTAATTTTTATTGTGTGTAAATTCAATTGCTGTTATTTTAGTATTTTTGATATGCACTTATTTAATGTTACTGGTTTCTTTTTTCTCTCTCCACAGAATCAGTTATCAGTACTAAGAAGAAGACCAGTTTCCTGTCAACTGTGATTCAGTTGATTATGCAGTTTTGTTTCAGTGAAATGTGTAACATCATACATCAAGTTGCCATCAGTATATCTTGCTGATTCAGGCAGCTGTGCAATTAAAACATAGTGACTGATTCGGGATCAGAAAATGCTAACAGGATAGAAATTATCTAAAATATTTGCAATGTCATAAAGACAAAGCTGAAGCTAAAAAGAGATCATGAACACTGATTGAGATAGTAAGAATGCCAATCATTTCTGATCATATTTATAATGGAAACAAGCCAAAATCTCCAAATGTAAAGTGTATTAAGAAGCTGACTCATTCCTGTTAAATGTTATCATCTTACTTTGGGATCCCCTGCACATTTCTTAGGACCTCCTGGAGTTCCACTTTAGGAACATTTGGCCTAGAGAGCACAGAGATTAGGAGAAACAGAAAAATGATATGCGTGTGTGTGTGTGCATGCTCATTCCTTTCCATTTGTAGAGACGTGCTTTATTAAGATGGTTGTGAGTGCACTAATTCAAGGAGACAGCCCACACCTGGCCAACTGCACCAGAGAGGTCAAATCTCTGTACCTCCCCTCCTCCTTCTTTCACAAACACATACCTCCTCCTGTGGCGTCTCCATCTGCAGCTCCCCGTTCCCATCTCACATATCCCATCCATCCTACACACACACACACGCACACACACACACACACACGCAGTAGCACAGTATGAGTGGATCATCTATTCATCTCCTCAACCACAAAGTCATATGAAAAGCAGATAGAGACTTCCCGAAACTCAGAGCCTGAATGACTTGAGCGTTAGATTAAAGTTACAACATTTCAGTAAACAAACAGGTGGGGTATATTCTTACATATTATGCTAGACTGTATGGTAGGACAGATGCATGTAGCCAAAGTGAAAGCAATATAATATCACTAGTGTCTTTATTTAGGGACTGAGTGATACTTATAGAGGGCTTAAGATGATGTTACTGCCATGTTTTTAATATGACACCCTTATAATGTTCCTGTAGGATATTCCTGTCTGTCTGAACATTGTATCAGTATCAGTATAGGCTAACAGAGGTGTGTGTGGTAGTCCTATTCATTGGCAAGTTTATGAGCTCATACTTCAGGATATTGTTTTATTTCCTGTGGGGTTACCTATAGTGTCCTTCTAATATTCCTATGAGTCTATTATGGACTAAAATAATTTATATATTTGTATAAAATCTTCCAAATATGTATGATGTAATTTCTTACAGTCCTTGGTCCACGCATCCCCACCAGGCGGAGTGTACTTTATCCAGAGCCCCTTGGTTTCAAATCCAGGCTCCGCCTCTCCAACAAGCGCACCCACCTTGTCCACCAGCAGCACAGTGCGCCAGGCAGCGAGAGCACAGGCGTGGGGCTCACCGGGGAGCGGGCACGACGGACCGGCAGCAGCGCACAAAGTGTCAGCGGCGGTACTTCTCGGAGAAAACACGGTCGTTTCTTGGTAAGGGGGGAAACAGTTTAAGAGCACTTAGGACTGAGGGGTCCTGTTCATTTTGTCAGCCGTGGAAAGGGAACTCATTCACGGCCAAATTTGGGAGTACTGTAACCGGTGGTGGGGAGGAAGGGAGAAAGATGCAGTTCCAGTCCGACTCGGTGCGCCGCGCAGTCCGCCTCCGACGCTGGTGATGCCCGCCTCACCGCCCAGCAGCAGCAGCAGCAGCAGCAGCAGCAGAGGGAGGAGGAGGTCAGGACAACAGGGCGTCGGGGGGCCGATGATGATGATGGTAAGGTCGGGATCATGGCTAACGGAACCGGCACTATCATGTTAAAATGCGTCGTGGTCGGAGACGGTGCAGTGGGCAAAACGTGTCTCCTGATGAGCTATGCCAATGACGCCTTTCCAGAGGAGTATGTACCCACAGTCTTTGATCATTATGCAGGTAGGAATACAATTTGTCTATTATTCTGTCTGTCATGAGCGTCTAATAATAACACCATGACATGCTGAACTGCTGCCACTCTGTGTTTTGTAATAATATCTCAGATTAAAATCTAATGAGAGTGAATCTAATGTTGCCTGAGTGAATTCCCTGTTTGCTCTGCCACTTTTTCTCCAACTGCATTGGCTTGCATCTGTTGCTATAATCAGAACCACTTGTTTGCCTTCTTCATAGCAGAGAGGGGTTGGGGACCCTGAGTCCCCCCTTCCCTCCCTCCCTCCCTCTCTGCTCCCCCACCCTCACCCTCTCTCCTTCCTCCTCTCAACTGCTCTTTGTCATTTCCTTGCAGTGAGTGTCAACGTTGGTGGAAAGCAGTACTTGCTGGGACTGTATGACACAGCTGGTCAGGTACAGTTTTATTTTTTCCTCTGGCCAGGTGCCAAGCATGTCAAGGACACACACTCACATACACTCTCTCCGTCTCTCACTCTATCTCGGTCTCCACATGTGCTCCTGGGACCAATAACTATCCGATGGTGCTTCCAACACGCCCATGGGCTTCATATTCAGGCCAGACACTAAGCTGCAACAGGTGACGGCTTTCGCACATGGGTTTACTGCCAGAGTCTGGTGTGCCATTGACAGTGATGGGAGTGAAGGGGTTTCAATAGTTCTATTATGTGGAGAACAGGGCTCCTATGTCCAGTAGTGATGTCACAGGTTTGTTAATAGGGCTGCCTAATGCCTGGGCTTTTTCTTTACAATGTGCCATTCAGTGGGCAAGAGTTAAAACTGTACTGAAAAAAGTGCTGGCCTACACACACACACACACAATAATGTTTCCACTCAGCAGAAGAGCCAGTGTACACACACACAAAGACAGAGGAAACCATGTGAACACACACTACAGACACAGGCTCACTGAGGGCATCAGCACAAGATATGGGAAATGTCTTGCATTATTTGACACCAGAACTTCCAGACTAAAGGTTTAGGGCAAAAATGATTATATTTGGTGTGTATGATAACTTAGATGATTAGACGAGAGCTGAAATGATTAGTCAGGTAATCGATAATCGATTAACTTTTGTTAAAAAATGTCAAAGATTAATTGACAATGAAAATAATTATTTGCAGCTGTAGATTGGACACAAAATCATTTATAAATTATTAATACACACATTTTAGAGGGTAATCCTGTTATTTTAATGTTAAAAGCAGAAATATTAAAGGTGCCATGTGGAGTTTTTGACCACTAGAGGCGCTATGGAGCAATGTTTTTACAAGTGGGCCCCCCGATTTGTTTGTAATGCGCACGTGATCACGTGGCTGGTTTTGACGTTATTCTGCTGATTGACAGCTGGCTGCAGTACACATACACACAATGCGTTTAGGTGAGAAACACTGAATATAAACATAACTTTTACTTGTTTACAAGGAACTCCACAGGGCGCCTTTAAGTTTGGACTCCCCTCAGCTATACTGCGAGACTTGTCAAGAGTGGTGTGCCCATTCTCTGCCCCAAGACCTTTGACCTCCTGTCATCCCAGCCACCTAAAACTGTACACATGTCAAATGTTGAATAGTTAACGCTTTCCTCTGGGCCGGATTTAACTGTGTGAAGTCAGAACGAGTCACAATCTGAAATCTTATCCGTTCATCGGAAAGACAAAAAACTAGGCCCTGGAAGGTCAACCGAGGAATATTCAGCCGTTTCTCTGTCCTGTTCATTCATGAATGCTAAATGCACAAGTCCAGGAATAGCAAATCACAGCCACCCTCCCTCCTTCTTCATACCCAAACAGCTACCTGTGGCTGCGTTATGTTTGTTTCTCGAGAAAACAGATGGTAGAAGTGTTACTACTCGGTTGTAAAAAGAGGAACACATCCTTATTGTCTATTCTGGCGTGTTTGATAGGGAGCGTGTGTGTGTGTGTCAGGGGCGGGGTTTGTTTTTAGCTGATTCAGAGTGTCTCTGAAATGGAGAAGTTCTCCCAGATGTCTGCCGTGGGTGCTGCCGGCCACCGAGAGTAGAGTTACTGCTCTTCAAAACGCGCCCCTCCGCCCCCGACTCCACTGACCTCTTTATGTGGAGCACAAGGCCAGCTGGTAATGTTTATAGCTTCAGCATCTGATCAAAGACCCGGCGCCCCAAAGAGAGAGGGAGAGAGAGAGAGAGAGTGTGAAATGAGGCCGAAAGAGGAAGAGAGAGAGACAGATGGGGGGAGGCAAATAGGGGAGGACGGGGGTGGATTTGCTCAGAAAGTTGATAAATTCAGCCCTCTCAGTTTCATTTTCCTTTCCCTTTCTCTCTCTCTCTCTCTCTCACTCGCTTTAATTTAAAACTCCCTTCATTATCTCCACCTCTGGCCTGTGCTACACATGTTCGATTGGCTTCAAGCTCCCTGTAATATTTATATTCCTGGCATTGCTGGAGCTCCCACAATGCTTTGCTTTTTTCACGAGGGTATCGGTAGCATTACAGATACACGCCACCGCCGTGCCCTCATCGGATGCGATTCCATGCTGTCACGCCGGTGTGTCATGTCAGGGCCTCATAATCACGGCTCGGCATTGCGCTGAGTGCCGCTGTGCTCTGTCTGCTGTTGATACAGCTTCTCTGCCTGCTGTTGTCTGCGTGCTGCCACGTCGCTCCCTCCGCCGCGGCCTATTGAATTATTCCATATGGAAGGTCTGCGAAGTCTGTTTTGCTGAATGTGACGAGGGAACAGAGGGGAAAGTCTTTACTTATTCATTCATTCTCCTGCTGCTGCTGCTGCTGCTGCACTCAAGAAATTCTAGCATTGCTGCCCGAGGAGGAGCAGGAGGAAACAGGAAGTGGATGCTAAGTGCTGTGGTACCCATGGAAACGCTTTAGGGAGAGGAACCCAGGAGTTGCGACCCTGTGGGAAGTGTGTCCTGCTGCCCTGTTAACCCCCACTTTATTGCTGGACTGTTCCTCATTTATTCAGCCCTTCAAATGTTCTCACACTCAACTGCACATCCTGTAATCACTTTTACCACTTCACTTCACCCATTAGCCCCTCTCTCCTTACTGTTTGCTACAGTCTGATGAGTCTTTTTTGACTCAGCAACCCAAAGTGGCCTAGTGACCCTCAGACGTCCCAGCGGGGGTGGGAGGGTGGCAGTTGGGGAAGGGGGTATGGGTTGGAGGCGGGGTACTGGAAATGGTTTTACCCAGCTGGGAGCCTGTCACCAATCAGCTGCTTCGACACAGGGAAACAGGAATACTATAGACGTGCTTCAGCTCACACTTTCAACTTGAGATTTTACACTGTAGAGTAGCCCTCCTACTTGCTATTCTCATATAGGGAGGGAAACACCACTCTTTTAGGGCAGCAATCAGGGCAGCAACTATTTTCAATCCTTAGTCAAGTTTTTCAATTAGAAAGATAGATAGATTCATCTTTCTGACTAAAAAATGTCAGAAAATTAACCATCACACTGGCTGAGAGCCCAATGGGAAATACCGAATTACCAACAGTAATTCAAACCAGGGACATGCCCCAGGGCCTCAGACCCTCAGGGGGTCCAAAGACTCCAGGTTCGCTTTGTGGTAATTATTTTGAGGTTATTGCAAATTTTCAGCAAACATTACTCAAACAGAGTAAATAGTGCATTTGTTGGGGACTACTTTCAGCTGTGGATTCATACACATTTGGTCCTCTAGTAAGTATTTCTAGCATCAGGACAGTGAATGCGGGATTGAGTCAAAATAAACTACAGTGTGTGTTCATGACAATGGAGCTCTATTGCACAGAGGAATAAGATATACATAAGCTTTAGGTACACTGACTTGTTAGTAGGATCAATTCATTGTTAGTTCTGGTCTTGTCATGACTAAAATATAGTATATTATCAGCCTTATCCTTTAACAATTTTGTGGTCTCCAAACTGAAGCTGAGATAACCCCTAATGAATTCCCCTTTAAATATTTCTCAAAATTGTTGGCGATTGATTTTCTGTCAATCGATTAATCAAGTAATCATTTCAGCACTACTGTCTTTTGAAGTAGTATATTTTGATTTTGTAACATTTTAGGAAAGAGAGGCGAGACAGTGTTAAAAGGATGTATATAAAAAGAGTTACTTCAAATGATTCATAAAAGGTCTTAATTTATGTTGTACCATGCACAGTTTATGTGCCACTGCCATTAACTGCCATTAAAGGCAACATTAAACTGTCCGACATTTGAATGGAGTATGGCAGGATGTTCTCGCCATACAGGCATGAATAGACGTGCATGAGCGCTCGGGCTATGATTAATGATCATTAATCACCATTAGAGGACCAGTAAAATAGAAACGAGCATAATTAGCTGTTTTATTCCTGAGGTTCACTCCAGTTCTGCAAAATGTGCAGATTTGCAGATCAGAGGCAGGACTTTGTGAATAGAAGCGTCTATGTCTGGGCTTGCGTTCCCACCCGGCGGCCATGTTAGAGCAGGCGTCTCTGACTCTGTTGACACAGCCAGTTTATAGAGCCCAGAGGAGGCGATAGGAGTAGAAAAGGAGAAAGATAGAAAAGAGAGAGCTGTAGAAGGAGGGGGGTGATGGAGGAGGGATTGACTCACTGATATCATTGCACTCATATGTCACTGAGTCAACAGTGCACAGTCACACAAACACGCTGGCCAAGTGAAGATGCAGAGTCTTGCCCTGATGGGAATGTATGGACATGTATGGAGAGAAGTTAATGCTGATAGATCGCACACACACGAAGCCACTCTCGTTTCCTTTTTCTCTTTCTGTTATTCCTTTCCTCCCTTCCCACCAATCATAATATTTACTGTACACTCCTGACTACCTTGGAAAGACTGTTATGCAATGTGTCAGTTATATATTCATGAACTGTTGAACTGTACTAATAAAGCTGTATGACACACTTCTGGTGGAAACTTTTATCCAAAGCACCATAGCAGCATGAGTGTAAACATTTCTGGGCCGAGAGCTGATCAAACGTAAGATTGAGCATTGGAGCTACGTAGGAGTATACACTCTGTCTGTCTCACACTCCGAGAGGCTAGCGGGCATACTGTCTTTGTTAATGTGTCAGGGGTGTACTGAGGAAACAGTGTGAGAGGCAGAGATGGGTCTCAGAGAAGCTCCGGGCCTGTTTACAGTAAACTGCTGAGTGGCTCACTCTGCGTTCCTTTATGTCCGTGGCTCACCGGGGGATCGGAGGGATTCACTCGTGCAAGCAAAGGTCACGAGCACACAGAGACACACAAACGCACACAGTGTACCTGATCCCATGTGACAGATACAGTGTATCCTATGGGAACAGGAAAGCACAGAATGTATGTGAATGCAAAAGCAGTATGTGCTGTCACATGTTCTTTCAAAGATCCACTTACTAGCTTTCTCCAGTGCTGCGACTTTCACACTAGACAGAAAAAGAGTCTAAAGCCATTCTGTACTGTACAGCAGCGTTTTAAGCTAAATGTCAGCATGCTAACGTGCTCACAATTACAATGCTAACATGCTGATGTTTAACAAGTATAATGTTTACCATGTTCACCTTATTAGTGTAGTGTGTTAGCATGCTAACATTTGTTAATTAGCACTACAAAGCACAGTTAAGGCTGATGGGAATGCCATTAGCTTTGCAGGTATTTGGTCATAAACCAAAGTGTTGGGCAAATTAAAAGGAAAAGTCAGAAGATCACCAAACAACAACATGTTTTAGCCATGCTGCTAGCCTGGCTAAATGCTTCAATTGCATTTTCAGGAAATATACTATATCAGGATATATATTAATATTACATAAACCATGGGTAGAATATTTTATCGAGGAGTGGGCGATGATAAAACCCTCTATCAGGCTATATGTACTTTTTTTTTTTATCACAATCTCAACGTATACTGTATGTCACAATATAATACTTTTTTCTGGAAAATCAATTGAGTAATCGTTAATAGATAGAATAACTAGATAAGAATGTTTTTGCCTAAGCCAGTGAATTAAATGCTTGACAAGTCATGGTACTTCATCATATTGGTGCAGTAATCTGGTAAAAATCCAGTATTTCATAAAGCAGTCCTGCTCACTGATTTGCAACATTGCCCAAAATCTGTGACGGTTGACAAATTTATATTGTCTCACTGTATATGTCATCATATTGCCAATCCCTGATTTAATCCATATCACACACCCCGTGTATCAGATCGTTTTATACAATTTGAGGTCTTTATGTTGGTCCTTCACCTTATTTCAAACTATACAACTAAAAATCACATCTCATAGTTTTTGCGAATCATCCTTATCGTTTGTCTCAGCTTGCATGGAGCGCCAGATGGTTTGCATTCATAACAGATTTATCACATCAGGAAATTCAGAAAGTGTCAGGTAAGCTGTCAGTCACCAATAAGTTACTTAAATGACTTGTCAAAATACTCAATCATCTCATGTAACAATCCCCAACCCTCTGGCACTCGAAGAAGTTCAAAGCAGCCACTAAGAATGATTTGAAATTCCTGCATGAGTCATGTCTGTGAAAACCTGTGAAATACTGTACTAATTTGGAAGTAAGAGGATAAAGATCTCGTAAATCTTTTGAATTATATATCCACTCGACACACTCCAGTGAAGCGGAGTTGAGTCATCTACAATACGAGCACAAGCCTGAAGATTTGTATGCTGTTTTCATCATCTACTCCAATCTAATATAAAGTCAGTATATCTTGAATTCATTACACAGGCAACAGAAGATGACACACTTGCCCGGCTGATCTACTGCTGTTTGGAGAATCTTCTGACATTCAGCCCATTTGCATAACCATTCCCCTTAATGCATTTGTGTGAGAAGGACTTGTCTCTGGGGTTATAGCAGTTTGATCGTATTGGACTGTGCCGTGTGTGTTTGGCACAGTATGGGACTCGCTGAAGGCATCAGAATGAAAAACTGTCATGCCAGCGCTCGCTTGTCCCATTGCAGCGATCTCTGGCACAGTGGGACGTTGCATCCAATTTGCTTTGATTTCAGGGATGTGGACGCAATACATTTCCCAGACAAGATAGTGAGATTGATTCACTTGGTCCGAGTTGGTTTGGTTGAGTCGTATCTAATTACTAGTGATCCATTGATCGCCTGTGTCTTCAAGCTAGCTATGTGTGCCATCAGAAGAAGAAGAAGTGAGATGGGTCATGAATATTCATGTGTGCAAGTTGGACACTCTGTCAAAAGGGTTTATCTTTGGGGAGGACAAGGGAGCGCTTGATCTGGCGCACAAAAGGACAGTCTTGCGTCTGTGAATTAGCCATTTACACCACACAAATATGGGAGATGGCAGTGTGTCTGGTTTTCAGTGTCTTGTGGCGATGCCTTGTGCTCAGCTTGCATTAAAGGACTGCAAATGTAAAATAATCCCTAATTGTATCTGTCAGAAAGGTCATCTTTTTCACATTCTTTTCTCTTCAAAACTCATTTCCAAGCGCGTTTTTTTATATGTATCATTCCTGTCATAATATTCCACACCATTCATATAAAACAGGAGCTAGTTAAGCACAGTGTACAGTTAGCTCTCCTGGCTCCAGTGAGGAGTAAAAGTGTGTCTGCATTTGGAGCTCTTTCTTTTTTTTTACACTTTAATAATTCATGCATAGTAATTCCTCAGATGTTAAGAAACGGAAATGAATCATGGCTGCCTATTGGTTCCTTCCATCTCCCTGCCATCCTGACCTCTCGTCCTCCCCTGACCCCGAATGTTAACCGTTACTGTCCTGTCTTCTTCCAGGAGGACTACGACCGCCTCAGGCCGTTATCCTACCCCATGACCGATGTCTTCCTCATCTGCTTCTCTGTGGTTAACCCTGCCAGTTTCCAGAATGTGCGTGAAGAATGGGTGCCGGAGTTGCAGGAGTATGCACCCAGTGTCCCCTACCTGCTCATCGGCACCCAGGTCAGTCCATAATACACCATTCACGCCAGAGGCCTTCACGCCCAAGTAGCTGCTTATATGTGATTTTTTTCACATCTGTACTTCTGCTATTTTCAGTCGTTTGCAACATGTTGATATAAAATGAACATTCACATTTTGAGCCCAAATTTTACATCCAGATTCTAAAAGAAAAAAATAAGACTCTGCTGGCTTTTTGCTATTGTTAATGTTGAGAAAACTGCTTAACACACTTTCAGCTGCAGCTGCTTGAATTCAACCTCAAGAAGCCACAGTGGCCAACAAAGCACAAACTACTGTGTTGGCTTTGGTTTGAATCTGGGACGAGGCATTAAGTGGCATCTGTTAAATTCATGGACAAATATACTGTATTGAATCCACCTATGCTGTGGTGCAAAAGTACGTATGTTTCCAAAAATATAAGTTATCCTGCACATTGATAAAAGCACATCTGGTTAGAACTGTTTTGATGAACTTGAAATGTTTGAATTACTGCACTCTGTCACAAAACTGACATCGAGGAGAAAAGTAGCATCCTTTATAAGTTTCCACATCTCTCTTGTAATACCACATACATTGGAGAGCACAAAAAAACCTGTATTCTTCCATCTCAAAACTCAAGATGGAGATTATGAACTGGGAGGGGGGACTGTCATATCTAAAAGCACCATGTACCACCACTGATTTAGGGAGGCAATAGAAATCTGAAACAGGCCCACTGGACAGTAAACAACTATAGCACACCTGGGATTTGGTTTGGTTTTATTCTCTCATTAAAAAAAACCTTACACCCACAAACTCGTTCACTAAAGACCAAAACAAAAGACACAAATTCAGTCTAACATGGGACCTGGACTTGAAAATCTGGTAATTTGCCAGGTAATACCAACAGTCACCATCTAGGCACATCACAACACTACCTTTTGATATTAGCATTATAGTCTTTCATAGCTCACAAACTGTACATTTCAGACTAGATTTTGTTGCTGAATTTATGCAATGGTTTGGTTACATGATCCATGGGAAAAACAGTGATGTGATCCACAATTTCTCAAGAAAACATAGTTGAACCATGATGGAGTCTCAGCATTTGCTACATTTGTGTGCTCTATTTTCCTAATCAATATGACAGTTGGATTGTCTGCTACAGTATGAACACTGTCCAAAATTCAATTTGTCTGTAATTGCAATTCATTATCGTAATATTACAGTATTATTACTACTACTACTAATACGCCATGTTGGTAATTAATACTTAAATGAGCATTCATTGATTTTTTTTGGCTACTTGGAACAAGCTGTTGACTACTGACATATTATCACCTTACAAAGTTGTTATGGTTAGCGCGTTAGCAAACAGTTGCCTATTTACACATCCGGCAGACACAGAGCAACATTAGCATTCATTTGGAGTCATGTTTCGTTCCACCTGATGAATGTAAGTATAACATTCACTCTCCTTTTAGCTCAGTTTTGATCTCCACCAACTCCTGAGGGAAATAGCTGGCTCTTTAGCTGCTAAATGTTCAAGAAGGTTCACCACCTTGTTGCTAACTTTGTCTGTCTGTTATTTTATGCTGCGCAGGTAGCATACAGTGGGTTTATCAGAGTTTTCCGTTGAAAACAGCTGCCCACTGCAGAGTCAGGTGATCAATTTCTGAGGGTTCATGGCTATGAGTGACCCCTTTCAAATTACAAGTAGTTTTGTTTTCCAAAATGTTAATTAGTGCAGCTTTAAGCAGAAGTGATTGCAGCCTGGGAGCCCTGAACCTGAGCCTTGGCAAAGAGAAGTTAATGCACTCAATCAAAAAATTTGGAACAGCCAGTACAACCCTGGCTGGGGACCACAGGCTGATCTGGCTCATATGGGGTTAAGAGGTCTGTGGTGGTGCTGCAGCCCTCCCTGCCTTAAAGGTAATCATTAAATTTGACATTTTTAAAACCAGCAATTAACTTGTGCAAAGATGCTAAAGCTGGGCTAAAGCCTTGTGATCTTTACAGTAATACAGACATCAATAAACGCATGTAGATGTAAGGAGATGACACTAATCCTAAGTATTAGCTTATTTTTTAAGTCTTAAAACCCATTGCCAATATATCCTCTTAAAAATGAGCGCTGACTTGTGGGTGAATTTTGGTTTTTGTTCCCTGGCAACCAAATGCCAGCGCAGCCAAGGCCCAGCGGTGATGAGGAGGATGGAGTGGGTGTCTGATTTATCTCGTGTCAGCTGATGTTTACTGCCCTTTTATCAGTTCCAGTCATAACTCACTCGCTGCTCTTCAGCTAGATGCTGATATGTACACATGAGCTTCATAAGAGTGAGCCACGCTGCCACAAATCACACCAATAAAGAAGAGGGTTAATGAAGGTTGCTCCCAGTGAGATGGTGCAGGTGGATGCATTTATCATAATTGGTTATTACCGAGGTGGGGATGAGGTGTGTGTGCTGAGCATTGCAATGAATAAAAGAAGAGTGAGGAACCTTGTGGTCGGCTGTGAAATCGCTTTGCACAAGAGCAGGAAGTGTGGGCTAACATGGCTTTGTTTCAAAATGAGAAAACACACAGTTCAGCTCTCATGGCTATGTTTAGAAGCATGGAGAAAAGTGCCGTAATAGCTGATTTGATGTTGACAAATCAGACAGAAAGTCAATAAGAAACGATTAAAGTATTTAATTAATGTCCATTTTAATAGTAGTGTGGCCTTAGCTCAGAGGAAGTGTCCCTTATCTCTTTCAGATTGACCTTCGTGATGACCCCAAGACCATTGCCAAACTGAATGACATGAAGGAGAAGCCCATCGCCACTGAGCAAGGGCAGAAACTAGCAAAGGAGGTTTGTATGTTTGTCCTACTGAAGAAGTGAAGTAATATGTAGCTGGTGAAAGAGAGTGGAAGCTCACATTTTCACTTTCAGTGTTGTAGAAGTTAGCTGTCAGGTCTAGTTAGATTCCTGTGTGTTGATTTGACCCAGGAATGTCTCTGTAGGAATGTAATTTCTTCAGTGAAATGCCTAGAATCAGTCCCCTGTAGATTCTTTGCCTTGAAATGAATCCAGGAATACATTCTGGGACAACAAGGACGTCCAGAGGAGGTCGAGGCTGTAGGACGTAGATACCAAATGTGGTCCGTGATTAATCGCTCCTGTCAGGCACAAACCGAGAATAAAAGTCAACCGTTCAAAAAATAACAATCTAGACTCATTTAAAAGTTGATATCCATGTCGTTTTGGCAACGTAAGATAGGATTTAGATTGGATTCATGTCTTGTGGGAGTCATGAAGTTTTCCAAGGCCACAAGGGTCCATGTAAGATCATTTCAAGATATTTGAACATCACTCAAATTAGAGGTATTTCCTTCAATGTGAGCATTATTTTACCTTGGACATTATTACTTACTACTCTCTTGTAGATCACCTGTCTTCCATATAAGTCCATGTCAAGATTAGGAATCCTTAAAAAACCTTTTGAGCCTCTCTTGTATTACCATTACATTCGAGTCACAGAGCTAAGCATCCGTTTTTATGAAAAATAAATACCCAACAATCTTTAAAAAAAACAGGTTGTTGCAGAACCCTGAAACACTCTTCTAAATATCTGGAAAAATACATCTGCTGCATGATAAAGACAATTTTTATAGGAACAGTTAGACATTTTAGAAAATAGGCTTTCTTGCTGAGAGTTAAATAAAAAGATCTATACCACTGTCATATCTGTGCGCTAAATAAGTAGCTACTTTATGACATGACAACAGTTGTGGAAAAAGCCACGATGCTAGTGCAACATTTAGCTCCTGGTGAAAGCTGAAAGTTTACAGAGGGAGACTGACTGTTTTTTTCATTCAATTCAGACTTGTGCTGTTGGAAGTGTTACAGTAATGTTACTAGCTCCGAAATAGTAAGATTGCCATCGATTGCCATTGTGACCAAAAGTGACTCGGGTGCTTATTGTAGACATGAGAATACCATGTAAAAAGGGGCTATAGGCATACATAAGGTCATTTCTTCTTGGCTGCAGATACACAAGAGGCATTTCAGGTACTGTTACAACATACAACAACTTAACAACGGCTAGTTTTTCTGCGGTTAAGAAGGCTCCGTAAAAAACAATGATCATCCCTATTTTAGCTCTGCTCACTACTCACCATTAGCAGCTAAAGTTACCCCATAATATCAACCATAACCAAAGCAAATGATATTATTATACTGCTGGCCATGTACAATCATAGCATTAGGTTACAGAAACACACTCAGTATTCCAAGCTAGCAGTGATGCTGCCTGAGCCTCTGCTTCTCTTTGTTGCATTTCTGTGTCAGAAATCATCCATAATGTCCACTGAACAAACTATATATAATGTAAAGTAATTCTGGCTGCTAAATATGCCATCCTAAACTGTAGAGAGAAGAAAACGTGATTCAGTGAAAGTTAATGGATGGCAAAAGAACTGTAGTAGCCTAGGCTGCTAAATCGAGTACACTGGCAAGTAGTCTAAAGCTCACTAATTAACACATTATATATTGTTTGTTTGATCCGTACGAAGTGCAAAAACAGTTGTTCACCATTTTACGAGAGGTTATTTGCCGGGCTATTTCTTGGCAGGGATCAGTAACTTCCTGGAGTCTCTGTTAGTTGCCTGACAACAGGTCCCGGACAAGAAATAGTCCAGCACATGTAACCAAATAGATGTTTTCACACTTCAGTTTTTGTACGGATTAAACAAACAAGACATAAGGTGTTAATTAGTGAGCTTTAGAGTTGCTAGTAGGCTCATTTTGTTACCTTTGGACAGAGCCAGGCTAGCCATTTCTCCCTGTTTCCTGTCTTTATGCTAAGCTAATCGACTGCTGGCTCCCGCTTCACATTTACCGTACAGAAATGAGAGTGGTGTCGATCTTCTCATATAACTCTCGACAAGAAAGACAATCTCTTCCTTTAACTACGATAGCTGCTAGTTGACAATCATATTGTACTGTACTTTTTAGACTGATGGTCCGTCCTTTCTTTTCTTCTCATCAGATTGGTGCATGTTGCTATGTGGAATGTTCAGCTTTGACCCAGAAGGGCCTGAAGACGGTGTTCGACGAGGCCATCATTGCAATCCTGACTCCCAAGAAAAAGAAGGGAGCTCTGAAGAGAAGACTGGGACCCCGCTGCATCAACTGCTGTCTGATCACGTGATACATAAACACAGAGATCATTCAGCAACCAACCATAAACCAAACCTGGACTGATGGCAGAAGACAGACAAAAGAAAAATGCACAGAAGAAAGGACTGAAAAGGACAAAACAAGAGCTACTTTTAAGGTGCAGGGCTCTTGAAAGGCCATAACTCTCTCCTGCTGTCCAACTGACTGAGGATGCAGTCTACTACCAAAGGAGCACAAAACCCAAGTCAGTCTCTTCTTCAAAAAGACTTTTTTGCCTCAAAAGTACCTTCTTTTATAACCATTTGTAATCATTTTTCCTGTACAAACTTGTTTGCTGTCATACAAAAAAAAACAAACACAAAAAGACATTTCAGTTTCAAGAGTAATGCTACATTTTAAGGAGTTCATATTATTTCTATGGTTATGGAAGCTAGATTATTGATTTGTGACTTTCTCAATAATAAGAGCAGATGTCCACCTGCATCTGGTAAATAATGAGAGGCTGATTTAAGTGACACTGTGACAGTGGCCAGGATACATTTCTGGACATAAGGGCCCAGTTTTTTCAATTTAAAACTTGTGCTACAAAGACTCTTTACGCCCACAAAGTCTGTCTCCAATTATTTGTCAATGGAGGACCTGCAAATTAAACCACACAAGGTGCTTTGCATTGTGTGGGGGATAACACAAATGAGTGAAATGCTGTTTAGTCAACACATTTTGGACCTAGAACTGTATTATTTTAAAGTTTGAGAGTCTTGTTTTTGCCTTATGAAAACCCCATTATTTTATAGTGTGGCATGCCAAAACATACTGTAAGTTAGGACTGGGGTCTTCATCAGGAATGGAAGAGGTCTATTATCCATTTAAAAAATATATATATTATCCAGAGTTTATGATTCTACATCTCTAAAATAGAGATGATCTAGTCTGTGCAAATATTATTTTGTCAACTGAAAGCTTCCTTTTTTGTTTTAATTTTGTTATCCTACAATAATGTGTTATCCTTTTATCACCTTTAAGAAGGTTTCGAAGAGAGAAGAAGAAGAGGGATCTCATTTTAGAAATGAAACTCTGATTCATATCCATAACGTCCAAAGAATCAAATGCACACTTTCATCATGACTAAGGTGACCCAATACTGTATATCTAATGCACAACATGAAGCACAGTCAACGCCACTTCATTTCCTGGCACAACAAAGCACATTCCTCTGCTTTTAAACACTGTCCCTCTCCCCCCCAAAAAAGGCTGGTTGAAGCACAGAAGATGCACACTGTTCCATCAGGCACAAGTATGAGCATAGCACACCATCTTACCATGCACAATCATAGACCACCAAGTCTCTACAGTACTTACAAATATCAGCTTTTCATAAAATACGGGAAAGACACTAAGTCAAACCGTTTTGAAAGGGTACAAGAAGGGTTTGCAGCCGTTAGCACCAGCTGTTCGTAAGTTCAAACTTGGCCTAGATTTAATGCAAGTGGAGATTTACACATCACTAAATTTTAACGGGTCGCACTACACAAATTAGTTCTTATGTTGAGATTAGTTCTTATTGAATATTTACACCCAATAACCACCAGGCGTAGCTGTTGCATAGCGTTAGCTAACTGAAGCAAAGCTAACCTTAGCTTGCAAAGATATTTCGTTTCAAGTGAAGAGTAAAAGAGGTAATAATGGAATATGGTTGACATATTTGATGTTTAATAATGACGTAAATTTGGAAGATTTCAAATTCCATTTTACAGAAACAACACAAAATACCTCAAATTACAAAAAGTTAGACTAAATGACGAGACAAAATAACATTGGTTAGGTTAGCATAATCGGATATTTCCCACTCATTCGAAACTGTATGAATACTACTAACTATGACAAACATATTTCTCTCCCAGTATGCACATTAAAATAAAACAAAGTCATACCTACATTTACAAAGTAAATGTCAACACTCAAGTTCAATATATCACCAATATATCCCAATTTACACATTACTTAAGTCTTTACCTGTTAAGACATTTTTTTAAGTTTTAATGGTGCAACCTGATTTAGAAAATCACTGATCTGAAACTAGCTAGTAGTCACTAAGAACTTAGAAAGGACTGTACACACAAACTTAGTGATGGATTTACAAATAGCTGGCGCAACCCAGTCTGTAGAAGTCAATCCTTCAACAGAGTTTGAATCCAAATTATTACCAAATTCGAAGTTATGAGGTCCTCACATGGCAGCTGTGAAGGGTTTTATATAATGTATGGAAACAACATTAGTTTGTCCACCACCCATGTACCAATCCTGTCTTTTTAGCAACACTGTAGAAACAGGTTAGCCCATAAGAATTCATTGATCTGTGTAATAAAGTCACATTCTACAGCATTTCAAATAGAAATTGAGATAATATGTGAAGTTTACCAGGATTTAGAGAATAGTTTAAATATCTATGAGACCCCAAAATAATTGTATGCAACAAAGGTGTCAAGCCTATATGACTATAATGCTGTAGGTAATAACATGAGGTTGTGACTGAACTTTTCTCGCAAGACAAACATTCAAAATATCGGCTCTTCTTGTTTTTATGCATTTGTTATTGGCTTTTTCTAACTTTTTTTTTTAAAGATATTTATCAAAGGTGCCAACTCTTGCTAAATGACTTCTGTTAATTTTCTCTTCAGAGTCAGATAATTGATTGATTAAAGCTTTAATGTAAATGGTGCTCCTCCTCTCTGTCCCAGCCTGCATTGTATAAACTGTCTTTTTGAGCAGCAGAGTGGACTGCAGGGTGAACAGCCTTCTCTCTTGGACAGTTTTGCTTTCTTACGTTGTGTGAAGGTCCACCCTCAGGATCCAGGACCTAAGTGCCGCAGCCACCAATGCATTCTCCCATTGATGCTCTTCTCTTCTCAATAAATGTGTTTACTGTGTTAATAAGCCGGCTTGGGGGCTTTAACTTGGAGAGCGTCAGATGTGCTGTGGAACGCATTTGTGAAATTAACTTTTGCAGTGTTTATTCCTGGAACTAAGGGCATTCATGTTCATTATGGATCAGACACCGGGTTGACTTGATAAGCAGGTCAACAGAATTAAACTCTTAGGCGTGTTTGAATGAATACACACAAATCCTTTATTTTTATTTATGTATGTTTTGGTAAGAAAGTTTCCTTTTTCTTTTCAACCTATTAAAGTTGGTGACATTTCATTAATGTACTCTTTATGCCACTACTCAGCCTGTACAAGGATGAGCTGTGTTGATCTCTGGAGCATGAGCGCCACTTGCTGGCTACTTTTTTGGACAGAATATCCCTCACCTTTCTGCTTTTTACTTTGATATGAGAGAGTCATCTCAAATGTGTATATTCAGGGCCGTTTCTGGGTTTGAAACCTTCCACTCTGAATCACACATTTTGTCTGGGTGAGTTATGACTCCATAAAGAATCACATATCTAGTTATCTAACTTTATTAGGATTAGGAATGAGCAATACCATACAATTTGATCCAATACCAAGTAATACCAGGGCCAGAGTCACCAATACCAATAGTTTTGATTACTAAAAGGGGTTAATGAACTATTGTGTGGGGAAGAGTTGCGTGTCATGATTCATAAGGTCAATGCATCATTCATAGGCTACTTCTAAATACATTTCCAGTACCTGCCAAACATGATCTTATTTTTTTACTGTGTTATCTAATCAGATGCATGTTAAATTACAAGACTGATTTTAATGATAGTGCAGCTTAATCAGAAAACAGTCAGAGCTAAATTAAAGGCAGAAATAGCATCCGTTTTATTGATTTGTGAATTTTGACTGTACAGGCAAATAAATATCTCACATTGATGTATCAAAGCATGTTGAAATTACAGTCCATTGTGAATAGCATCACATAGCACACAGTTTAGGAATGTATTGTTTGTAAAAATGTATATCAGCATACAATAAGATAGCATATTCTGGAATACCAAAGAAAAATATGTTTAAATTAAGAATGTTCATTTAAAGAAAAATCTTTATATTTACATTGTAAAATGTTCCTGAATCCATGTTTAGCCATTACTTTATATTAACAGACTTCGTATTACAATGATATATTACATGAATTTCATGTATCTGATATTTCAAATGTCTTACAGAGCTAAGTAGCTACAAAAAAGGTATCAGCTGACCACAACCATCCCCAAAGTGGAGGCAGATGAAACAGCATTTCATTGAAACAAATGGCAGATACACCCATAGGAAAATCCAAGGGTGTTGTAAGTGGACTTTTCCCTCTGTAGAGCTGCCTGCTGAGATCAAAACTTCTCAGTTCCCCAGTGTCAGAGAAAGAAACTCCTCCCGGGTCTTGTGATCGTTTTGGAACGCTTCCAGCATGACACTTGTTATAGTCTTGGCGTTCATCTTCTGCACACCTCTCATCACCATGCACATGTGACTGAAATTCAAAGAGACAGTTAAACTTAGCATAAATGGTCCAAAGCACATGATTCACACACAAGCAAAAATGTAGGTGACTAGTAGACTGTAGATCTCCACACTATATTCTCTCAGCGGCTTTTGTGTTGTGTATATTCACGATTAGGTTGTTTTAAGTGACTCAACATATTCAGGAGGTTTGCATTTGAATTGTCATGTATTAATTTGGTGCATATACAGTATCATGAAACCAAACTTGCAGGTGTTTGCCAGTTTACCTTCCACAATCAGAATAGCCATGATACAGTAAAACCCCCTCACATATGTTTTTTTTTTTTTTTTGCAAATACATTTGAGTCTGTCTGGGATAAGACAAAGAGTAAACACTCACGCAGCTTCAATCACCACTGCCACTCCAGCAGGCTCCAACGCCTCATTGATGGCTGTTGCTATCTGTTTGGTTAGACGCTCCTGAACTGTGGAGAAAAAAAAAACACACACTGAATGTAACACAGGGAGGGCAAAAAAGACAGGACAGACTGAAATGGAAGACACGAATCACACATATTTTACCTTGAAGCCTCCTACTGAAGATGTCAACAAAAAAATAAAGTGGGTTTTTGTTTTGTTTTGTTTTGTTTTGGATGTGTGTCTATTGTCAACACTTACCTTGCAAGCTTGCTCAGACCAACCACTTTCTTGTTTGGCAGGTATGCTATGTGAGCCTGACACAATAAAACAAAGCATACAATAAGAATAAAAAGAAGAAGAAGAAGAACAAAAACGACTCTTTCAGGACTCTAAATTGCTCTGTATTTTAAGTTACCTTGCCAAAGAAGGGCACCAGATGATGTTCACACAGAGAGAACAAATCGATGTCCTTGACAACCACCACCTCATCATGGTTTTCATTAAAGATTGCATCGTTCAAGATAGCTGTGGAGATGAAATGCCAGTTATACATTCTTCCTTACTGGAGCAAATAATGATAAATCAAATGTGACACATGTGTCCTCTTAGAATCCAATAAACAAGAACAATAAGACTTTAGGACATGGTGTTTCTTACGTTTAATTACGACCTTTCTGAAATATCTGCGTAAAGTTGCGTTTGCAGAATCTTCAACTCACTTTTACAAAAACAAGATTTATAGCATTGAGACCTGAAATATTGCATTGTTATCATGTAAAATGTTTATCCTCCATGCGTACTCACCTTGGGTCGTCTCCTGGTAGCCTTTTGTAAAGAACTGCATGGCTTTGGCTGCGCGTAGCGGTGTGCGTAAAAGCCCCTCCCGCTCGGCGTTCTCCCCAAGCTCGCTCAGTATGGTGCTGTAAGCTTTCTCTATGCAAGACAACCCGGTCGAATTTGCAGCTTCCTTTGAGTCTTTCTCCTCTTTGCAGGAATCACTATGTTTAGACTCAATGCACTTGCTCAACTTAGTAACCATGGACACATTTCTGTTCGTCTCTGTGGCGTAGTGAAACTCCATTATGGCTCTTGATTGCTTTTGATGACAGACTGCAGAGTACAGTTAAATGCCCCCCTGTGGTGAGCTGTTCGATCAGTGGTCTCAGCAGGGAAATCCCGTTTGTTTTAAAAGCCGACGTAAGGCCCTCGGGCGATGCTGTAATTCATCAAATCAAACAAGCATGACCTGTTCATGTTGCATGAATTCTCCATAAAAGTTGTATTTGTTTTATAATACTGTGGTTAACTTCTCCCATGTGACGTGAGACTATCCCAGACTAACTATTCTGCCAGACAGAGATCTAGGATTATTACAATAACCCTACAATTTCGCGACAGAGGCATCTGATTAACATGAAAATCAATTTTAAATGATCTCACAGCTGATGTTCAGCACCAACTGATCCTGTGACATTAGTGTAAATAATCAAGATCCGAGCTAAAGTCACCATGGACCATGACTGGAGAGTAAAATTTGAGGGTGGAACAACCTTCACTCCAATGACACTGAGTTGTATGTCTAAAGTGAAAATAGGGTTGATCATATGACATCAAGTAATGTAATCACATGATTACAAAATCACCTACACTGGAAATCTATTTATGTAAAATGTCAGTTAACAGCAAGGTGTCACCTTGAAAGCACAAGTCTAGTTATCTGTGATCTCCCTCTGCAGAGGCAGAAACTGTACAGTTCTGCTGCTGAGTGCTTATTTACTGCTATTGCTGATTGTTGAAATGGTGACACAAACAACAAATGCTGCTTGCACGATCACCTGTAGAAAAACAAAGAAAACATGTAAAAAGAAACACGCAGGTCCATAGGATGCATGCTATATAATGGTTGTCCAACTTACTTCATTTTAACAGATCCGGATGAATGGGTTTTTCCAAATTTGCGGAATCTGTTTTTGCTGTGTAAAATGTGAATCCTGTCTGTGTTATAATACACATTAGTTGGATAATAAAATATGCACAATAGATGATTTCCCGACCAGTACAAAAACTGTATTGCGATAGCCAAGGGATATGAAAAATATTTAAAATTTAGCATATATCATAATTCCTTTTTTGATAATTGACAAATCAACAAATTGATTAATTGACTAACCGTTAAATTGCTCAATTTTTATATTCTATTGGGTAGTTTGATTTTTTACATTCATCCTGTTTTAAATGTTCTTCATATGTTTTGTATGTCAAAACTTGATTTGTAAAGTAACTAGTAACTAAAGCTGTCATATAATTGTAGTGGAGTAAAAAGTACAATGTTTCCCTCTAAAAGGTAGTGGAGTAGAAGTAGAAGTGTTGTGAAACTGAATTATTCAAGTAAAGTACAGATACCTTAAATTTGTACTTAAGTACAGTACGTGAGTAAATGTACTTAGTTACATTCCATCTCTGGCTTTAGGTACTATGACATTTTCTAAATCTTTTAGAAGGTTTAGTACTTGTCTCAACTACACAACTGCCAGTTTATTAGGCACACCTCGCCAAAACGAATGCAGTCTAATTGTTCTGCAATAAATCCTACATTCATGAATGTTCTAATGTTCATTTTTTGTTTAAACTGTTTTAGGTGCTGATTTCATTTAATGGAATTTATAGGGGTTGTAGTTTATGCTTTTGTTGAACTGTATTGCATTATACTGAGAGGTGATTCTGATATTTAGTTTGTCCTCATTGGTATTGGGGGTGGGGGGAGCAGAATTTGAGTATTTGGCCGTATTTGGGGGGCAGTATTTGAAACACATCTCAGGATAATGTGATATAATTGACTTTTCATTTTATTTATAAACATATGAAAGACATTAGTCTGAAATAAGTGTTAACACCAGCGCCTCGTTACAGCATTGTACATCAGTGCGTCATGCTAAACCAGATGACAACACATGTGGCTCAAAGGGAATCTCCCAACATCCCGTATGATCAGGCCATACACACTGGACATAGACATATTGTTTCCAATATGCTGGACTGAAAAATGGATTTCATATTCATCTTCATAACAAGCGTCACATCTTTAAGTAGACTTTGTCATGGTGATCAAGATGACGCATGCACATTTGAAGCCTTGCATTAGATCTGTGACCAATCATTTTCAAACAAATCGACAATCGTGTCCGATGAAGACAGTCAGGCGGTGTTTCTGATCATCACTCTTCTGATCATTATGCTGGTGGTCACACTGTCTGCTCAGACCTGCTGTTGTTGTTTGACGTGATGATTGATTTCTCCTCCGCCACCTCAGCTTATTCTGCTCTAGTTTCTTATTACCATATATGGTGATAGCATCTCTCGCCTTGTGCATTTTGTGTATCTCAATAATACGTGTCTGTTGGGTTCTGTAGCTCTGGTGGGTTTATTGTGTTCTGAATCCTTCACTGCTTCTTAGATATGCTGGGGAGCACCCTTAGGAGCAGAGCTGATTCTGCTTAATAAAAGCATATAGCTATTGGTTGTGATATACATGTCTGCATGCAGTACAGGTGTGACACTGCCCTCAGCTAATTTTAAATCCCACATATCCTTGTAATATACAATATAAATGGCGCACAGGATAATCTTAGAGAGTAACATGCAAGAAACAATCATTTAAGATAAAATGCTAATGCTAATGAGGCCAATGCTAAATTTCTAGGTGACATACAATTTGTTCTTAAAAACTGACTTCAGAAAATAAACTATGCAGGATTGTCTTTAACATTTATTTATCCAGGGAAGCTTTGCAGAGAGCAATGCTCCTTTTCTGTTCATACTCACACAGTTACACACATTCACACCAGGAAGCTCCCAAGTACAACCACAGTCTAATCTGTTGGCCACTGAGCTTGGATTAATAGAGAAATTAATGTAATTAATGTGAATGTAAGTCAAATATTCACTCTCTTTTAGCTCTGTTTTTGGTCTCCACCAACTCCTGAGGGAAATATCTGGCTCTTTAGCTGCTAAATGCTCCACTGTGTTCACCAGCTAGTCTCTAACTGTGTCTGTCTGCTGTTTGCTGCTGAGCTGGTAGTGTACAGTGGCTTTTCAGAGCTTTTCTGCTGAAAACAACTCCCTATATAATATATCAATCATAGCTGCTTTAAAGTGCCCTCTCAGTGACAGAGTGTGATGCTGAAAAGAATTTGCATTAGGGATAATTAAAAAATAACTATTTGAAATGGACAAATGGAAAAATTCTCCAGTGAATGCAGGTAAGGTTTTGAGTTTTCATTCACAGAATTGGTGTGAAGTGGCTCTTTAACATACAGCACTGTGGTTATCACTTCATTCAAAGCCATGACTGCTTGCATGGTGGCCTGCATCGGTGACTGCTTTGTTCAATGACTGCATGTCTTATGGATGTATGTAATTTTGTTTCTATTCTTGCTGGAAACAAATGTAGATGAAATGTATACTTAACCTCAGAAAAGTGCTCCAAAGACTTTCAACCATACCTGAGAGTTTTCTCTGTGAACTGGGTTTTTGTTCTGCAAGCAGTCTAGTATATTATAGAGTATAGTATAGTATAGAGTATATTTTAATGTGTCAGCTCAACGTGTATGTCTATTGGACAGTTTAAACATCAAGTGTTAGCAATTAACATGAAGCACAGTAACGCACGGGAAAATGTGAAGTGAAACAAATAAGTTTCTTTGACGCAGAGCAGCCAGCTGAGCAAAGACCTTCCTGTCGGTCAACGTAATCCCTTACTCCGTTGTCCACATGATATCTATGGTCACTTCATAGTTCAAATAACTCTTTTGTTCCACCTTATTCGTGTGTCGTGGACAAGAAAGATTCATTTACTCCTTTTCAAAGAAGTTTCTAATTTTTCCGCTAATAACTTGACTGTGCATTAGAACCATTTATCTTCTTTTGACTTTAGGGTCCCTCACTTCTCAGCAACAAAGAGTGAAATAAGACTCTTTAATGAGGACTCAACCCTCATATTGCACCCTTTTAAACTGATTAAAATTCAGCATGTATATTAATTAGCTTTGCCTTTACCCTTTTATATATATAAAAGGCTCCAAAAATGGCTAAACCAGCCTATGAATTAAAAAAAGGAAGAAAGTAGAAAATTGCTTATCAAATTTAGCTGACTGTAAAATAATGACAAACCAATCCACAATCTAGAGGTTGAGCAGAAATAATAGTTATATTACAAGCTATACTGTATGCTGTCATTTTGAGATTTGAAGGAAATACTGGCCTTTCAACTTGTGTTAATTTCTGACAGTTGGAAAGTTGCTAATTATTTATTCATCTTCGGTTCCTAGCTACTCACACTTGAGCAAAGAGTGGTACTAATGGGGCAGTACGATTCAATAAAGACTCACTGGAGCTACACTGGAGAAATTGGCACATGATATGTAGGCCTAATGGACCAGGACAAGCTTACCTGATAATGAGTTTCTCTGGGTGTTACTTGGCTTTTCCAGTCTTCAGCCTCAGGTAGTGAAAACCAGTGCATCAAATTTAGATTATGCATCCTATTCAACACGAGATCAAACCTCACCCTGCTGAGTGTCTTGTGCTTCAAAGGGAAGCTGGTATCTATGCACATCACAAGGTCAGGGTCCACATACAGTACCTTCATCACAATGAACCTCTAAAGACACACTTAGACAAAGCGGTGGTCCAGATCCTGAGTTCTTCCACTACCATGCAGAAGAGAAACACACAGAAAATGACCTACACAAAACAACACATTTTATAGTTTTTAATTGTTTGTTTTTAAATGAAAGTTTTTTTATTGACTTTATCTTGAGAGGCATGACTGTGTAGGTGCCACAAAGGGCTGGCGTGCTGACAATCACAATGCTGCCGTAAATCCAGTAAATTCTTCATGCATGTTTGCTTATTTAAAGGTACTTCTACTGGAAGGGACTTTTTTGGTGACATCATATATAAAAATAAATTGGTGCTGTCACTGTGGTATATTATTTGCATGGTGTTATGTCACCAGACACACTGTACACTTGTGAGAGATGTAGGGATAAAAATGGGAAACTGACAAGACAAAGGAATCTTTAAAGAACTTCTTAAAGGTTGGTTAGGCAGTATTGTTATGGAGTTATTGGCCAATAAATCCATATTAACCGTGCAGCATATTGTAATTCAAGTGGTCTGAGAGCAGACCTCTACTTCAGCCCCTCCTCTTGGCTCTGTTTTCAGGCTTCAGAAAATCTAGCCCGTGATGGTAGACTTTAGCCAATCACAGGCTATTTCAGAGAGACGGTGCGTTCGTATTGGCTGTTCTCCAAATGCAGACGCGCGTACACGTCCCTTCAGATGGTGAAAGCCTAATTTAATGAAGGAAAATCCTGCTGAAAATCCTGCAACTTGTGATACATTTCCAATACCTCCTTTGCCTGCAGCAACACGTCCCTCCACACAGAGCTTCAGCTCATTAGCTCAAGTTGTGGGTTTGGTGGGTGGGGCTTAGCGGAGTGATAAGAGGCAGCAGAGAGAGAGGCGGAAGGTTTTGCTTAGGTTGCACAGATTTTGCCTACCCCAGCTTTAAGTAGCTTAGTGGTCATTTACCCCTACAGAAATCCTATATTTGCACATACCATATAGCTTCATGTTCTATTTTAAGGGTGCAGCTAACACATTTTTTGATTCATCAGCCCACAGAATCTTTCGTCTTTGGCATGGCTTTTTCCAAGCTCCAGGGTGGAGCAGGCCTTCCTCCACTGACTTCCCTCTGGGACTGCGATCTCCCGCCACAGCCATGGAGCTCTGTGGTTCTTCGGTCACCTATCTGGCTGTTCACTTGAAAGAGTCTAGCTGATTTCACTTTTTTCCCCTCTTTTGCTAATGTTGGAAGCTACCGTAGCCTTTTGAATTCTCAGCGCTCACTAAATGTTCTTTCTTCCTTAATCTGCTTTCTCACTCTTGTGTTTGCCAATTCTACAAACACACTGTCTAGTTTTCCCACAATCTTTATATCTTATTGATTTTTAAAGGTACACTTTTAAAAGCACAGATATACTTTTTAAAATGTTACTGTATATCACTGATGACAATCACCCATGCTTTAAACAGTACTGGATACAGTTATACCTGATTAGTAAATACCACTCTAAAAGTATGAAGATAATAATAATAACAACAGGTTTTGAGACACTTACCAAGGATCAGTAAATGTGATTTGGATGTTGATGCATTGTTTTCATGCTGCTGCCACAAGATGGCAACCTTGCCTTTGTCTTCATATATACTGTACATCAAGATTCATACAATAAATTCAAAAAAGAACACATTTTATTAAAAAAAAAAAATTTCACGAGTCTGTGCATTTTATTATTTTGAACAATTTCTTTCTTTATATGTGCTCTGAATATAAAATATTACTTTCTACCTTAACTCCTCAATAATGTCACCAATATTATTGACATGAAACTCATTGACTCAGTCAGTCAAAATCAGATTTGTCCTGAATTTATTGTATTTATCTCCACCAATGTAATTCTAATATACAAACAGAGCAGTAAAATGAGTTATAATTACAATGCAAAGGCTGCTCCCTGATTAAAAAGACTGAATATATATATATATATATATATATGATTTCTCATAGCCAGGAAAAATAGACAAGCTGAATATGAACGACAATTCTGGATGAAGTCAGATCAAAAATTAAAATAGTAATTACAAGATCTGACATGGTTAAATAAACTGTCAATTATTCAATTATTTTGTACCTTCAGTTTTAGGGGACTGTAAATAGAGATGTTGGACCAACAATACCTTTATCCAACTGTAATCCAACATAATTTTCTAAAGGGTTGCCATCATTTCTTTTGACATAAACCACCAGACCACCAAAACATTTACTGTACTGTATAAGTACACTTTTGAGGTGCGGGTACTGACATGTAAGTTAAATAATGATTTGATTATGAAATATGATCTGCACACCTCACAAAATAATCCTCAAATAAAATATTGACATCCTACCAAACGTCTGCATCTATCCATCTATTCAATATTACGCCTGGTCTGTATCCAAATCTATTTCTGTACTGTGGGACTGCCCATGCCCAAACATTATCTGTCAGCACTTATGATTTGTTTATGTTTATTTGGATGTCAGACTGGTAGCGCTCTGCAATAAATTAAAGGTTATTATACACTTTAACCATATTCTTCTCTGGGATCGACACCTCACCTGAAACTTTCAAAACGATCCTGGTAGAAGCAACTCCACCACCTGCTGCTTCAATCACTTGCAAATAGCATATGCAAGTAGTCTAACTGTATACAAATGTTAACACTCCTGATTATAAATAGTCAGGTGTGGAGGCTTGGACACTCAGACCTCCCTCTTTCAGGTCCAAGTGAATCACATTCACCACTCATTCACCCTGGACACAGTAGTAAGTTATCATATCCTCATTGTGGATTGCTCGCAGATGACACGGCATAGACCTGGTAGGAGAGTTTCATGTTGACTAAAATAGTGTGAATCACTCCTGGCAGGAGAATCACTGCTAATGCAATTGTCTTTCATTTCCTTTCATAAGCACAAATTAGATCAGCATCTCGGAGATGTAAAAGCTAATGTGTTCGGACTGCTTGTGATTTCCCCCAAACTCAGCCTCAGCTCCGGCTAACTACTGCATTACTCACACCACTTCCACTTCCCATTACGCCTTGTGTCATGTGCTCATGAATGATCCGACTCCAGGAGATGACCTCATGTGCGGGTGCGAGTGACTATGAATGCTCCTTTGAGGCGTTTTGATTGTTCTAAGATTTACTTTGGTACAAGCTATGACACATATTCACTGGTCTGGGCTATATAATGCCAAATCAAATTCTACAGCACTTGAGGCCCTAAGAAGGTGGCTGTATTAAGTGTTTGACTTTATTTAATTTAGGGGGACACTTGCCCTTGCTGCCATTTCCACAAATAAATGCATTTATTACTTGTTTACTTTGTGCACAGATAAATTACTTTGTTCTGTATTCTAAAACTGAACTGACATTGCCAGAAAGGTTTACAGGTATGATCATGCTATGGGGCCCTGGGGCAATTGGCTACTGGGTCCCACCTAACCCCCATTTTCCTCCCACTGTGTGTGTAATGTGTACAGTTTTTCTATGCTGGAATACCCGGCCCAAGGTTTGCTGTGTGGTCATTTGATTAAATACAAATCATTTTAAAAATATGAAACAATGAAGCACATTGTGCTTTTGTGGTGCATACTCCCAAACACAATTAGTAGAAACTATTTGACAAACAGTAAGCCTGGAGCTTTCAGGGGCCACAGAGTTTTGAAGCCCCAGAGCAGTTGCCTGTCTTGACCATTTGGTTCCAGCCTTGGGTATGAGAATAAAAGGGGGTGGAGGGTAGGGGGGCATTTAGTGAGGGTAATGTGATTATTGTAATTATTTTTATACATTCTTAAGTGTTGAATCTCTAGAGAATAAAATGTTTGTGAAATAAAACTGCTCCTCTTTGTTCTGGGGTTCCCCTCACTTCTGATGCTGCTGGTCTTCTTACCTGGATGACATCAGTAAGTCAGTGGTCCAGCCTGGCCTGAACACCACCAGCATCACCTCACCTCTCCACGTTTCCAAGTAGCTGCCAGTGGAGAGCCTCATCCTCCCCTCTCCGTTCATTGGTGACACGAGACGCCCATCACGCGGAGCCAGCTCTGGGGCATTCCCTATCCGCGTGCTCCGTCGGAAATGGCCGTCTTTTCCCTTTACTCCATTGGGCTGAGCCGCTGTCAGTCGGTGTGCCTCACGCTGAACCCCGTCCGCCTCTCCGGCTCTCTGTCTGCCGAGACCGCTGTCATATTGGCTGCTAGAAGCAGCAGCGACCACGGCAGAAAAGAAGACCCCTACCATGATGAAGAACGGGTTTTCGCGGCACTTAAAGAATAATTTAGCTTTTTAAATCATTTTGATTAGTATTTAACTAATTGATTTTAAAATATTCGGGATGATACCATCAAGTATCCAAGTACCTTTAGTGCTTTCATCCGAGACCGTGGTCCGCAAGGGGGATGTATGCCTGACTTCTCTTAATAGCCATTTTTTGCAGACAAAGAGAGCTTTTGAATAGGGTTTTCAAAAGGCACAAGGGTAAGATATGAATTCGAGAAACAAACCATTACTTGTCAAGCATGTCACATTTGACTACTCAGCATCTTGAAGCAACACAACACCACTTGGTTTATTTATGTAATTTTTTGTGTCGTTTTTTTCACAAGCTAACACGCTAACTCCGCTAGCTGGCTGGCTAGCCAAAGCTAACTAAAACGCTAGAAACCCACTCTAGGGAATGCTAACAGTTAGCATTTTTGACATTTCTAGCTCGTAAGCCTGAACCGCTAGTTAGCTAAGCAGTCTACATGTAAGCTATATATGTTGCCAACCAACAGAAAGCAGTTTCAAATTTTATTCTGTAAAATGTGATACATCTGACTGAAGTCACCAAGCCAACTTGGCTATCATTACCTTCGTGGCTGTAGCTACATTTAGCGGTGTATGGTTAACGTGTTAGCAAGTCCGCTAACTTGGCTGGGACCAGGGGAAAGTGGGGCCTCCAGAAACCTAAAGGCCTTCCAACCATTTCTATATACCAGCTATAATAACGTTATAGCTCGATAGTTGTGTGCCTTCTATTGAAATTAGTGGTAAAACATACCTGTAATATGGCAAGGTAGCTAACGTTAGTATAACGACACTTTACTGTCCACGTTAATCTGTATGACAGGATCATATTCAAACGAAGACAGTTTTCGTATTTTAGGGACAATTTAGGGAAGTTAACATTAACTCTACAGTGCGTCTGTCTTCAAATACAAGTAAAGCTATATTTTTCCAGTTAATTTGACTTGACTAATGTTAGTTACTTATTTTTCTGTCTGACGTGAGTGTTTTTGGATTAATTACTGAGCGCTAACTACTAACAAAGCCACACAATGGCAGAATAACTATTATGCAAACACTATGTTGATGCACTGCTGAACAACAATGCAATATCAAGTTGCAGGAACATGTTTCACTGTGCATATTCGGCCTCTATTTGAAAGGTTTATTCTTAGAAATTCTGCACCTTTTTTTTGTGGGGAAAAAAAACCCCTGAATGGTTTGCTATATCATCCTTTCTATTAAAAGTTTTGTTATTTGTTGAGATTTAAATGATAGGAAGAATCAGTGTGATTTATCAGTCATTTGCATATCCTGTGTGGCTTTCTGCCATCCCACATATCTTTCAGAATGCAGGACGATGCAAATATCTAATTAACTCTGGTCTGGTCTGAGCAGAGAAGGCGTCCTCCCTTAATCTTGTCTTCTCTCCAGCCCTCTCTTAGATCAGTATGATCCCAGGAGAATGGGTGTGTTGGGCTGCTACAGAGCAGAAGTAGCCTAGTTCTGTTTCAGGGCGGCTTTAAATGGTTGTGGACTGGATCACACTATTGGTGTGTGGCCATTGTTATCAACGGCAAAAGTCATAGAGAATCATATTGGACGACTATTGTGAAAATGATTAATCTTGAATTAGCCGGGCAGAGTTAATTCTAGGCAGAAATCTGCGATATGAGATGCCCTAGCATTGAGTGTCTTGCTGTAGACACAACATTTAAATTCTGGGTTATAATGTTGCATAAATGATTAGAGTAAGAATTAAACTTGGTTATAACTTAGATTTGTCACTACATGGTTGCATGTTCTTTTTTAGTGCTTTGCTGCAAAATGTCTGATTACTACTATACTATTAGCGTTGTCTGTTTTGGATAGCTCAAAGATTTTCTTTGTTTAATACGAATGGAGCCATGCTAATGAGGACACAGGGCAAATTAGCTAACTAACATTGTAGCACACACCGGCAGAGTTTTCGGTTCTCAGTGGTCATTCACATTATTTTATAGTAATTCAGAAATGCATATTTTCCTGGTACAGCTCCCAGCATTCTGTCTCTTTGCTTGTCGGGTTAAACTTCTAAATCCTTGCCATGTATTATCAGTTGACAGTGAAGCCACCTATATGTGCCAAAGTGGACATGGCTAAAATGAACAGACTAACAAATACATGTTTATTTTTTATAATGTAGTGTAGATAAGGGTATGTTAGCTAGCATGTTTTTTGTTTGTTATTACAGTTTAGGGACCTCCATAATTGCCTATATGTAATTGGTTTATTGTGAAATTGTGACAACACAGTGACAGAGTACAGTTTTAGGCCTGTTTTAGGCTAATCATACATAGGCACAATTAACAAAGTTTTGGAGATCCTGGCCCCTTCTAGCCGTGTGCCTTGGTCACAGGAACTTTTCATTGTTTGTATTTTTGAAGAAAGCTGAGGGATAAAAACACACCAGCCCGGATGGAAAATCCAGCCTCTCAAGATGAAGCTGATATAACATTAACCTCACAATTCCAGTTCATCTTGGATGGAAGACAGCAGGGTGTGAACATTCTGTTGTAGTTTGTAGTTCAGTGTTTTCATGTTGGCTATACAATCACAGCATCATGACAAATGCTGGCAAATATAGGTTGTGGCCGGTAAGACTTTGTGCTCCAACAAAAACTTTTATGAATGAGAGACGGTTGTTTGCATGTTTTGCTTTTTAAAATCGAATTGGCTGGACAAATAGTTCAAGTACACTTTGAGCCATGTTGCTCCTTTGATGAAACCTTCGATTGCCTTTAATAACTTTAATAACACTGCAGTTAATATGCATCATGTGGTATTGTAAGTAGAGATGCACTGTTTTAGTTTTAGATTAGCAGATTGTAGTTATATTGTTCTAGATGGTTTATAAAATTGTATTTTGCACAGTAATAATAATAATAACGTTGATGACTTAGAAACATTATTTATTGTGCATCAGTCATGTCTAGCCGATACTTGATCCGTTTACAGAAGGTCAGTATCGGTTTATATACGGATCTGGTGAAGCGGTTTGGACCATCACCAATTATAAGAAAATATTTTAATAAATTTAAATCACTCAGACTGTCTAGTGGCTGTAATAAGACCTTTTGGACCAAACCCCTTAAAATAATTTACAACTCGAAGGAGTTTACTATGAATGGTAATTATTAAACACTGGTCACTGTTAAGAAAAGAGCTGCAACTAATAATTTCATTATCGATTAATCTGCCGATTATTTTCTCGATTAATCATTTGATTTATAAAACATCAGAAAACAATGAAAAATGTCCACCAGAACATCCTACAGCACAAAGACAATGTCATTAAATGTTTTGCGACCACAGTTCAGAACCCAAAAATATTCTGTTTACTGTCATGTAAGACCAAGAAAAGCAGCAAATTCTCACATTTGAGACTAATTGTTGCAGCTCTAGTTAAGAATTAGCTTAATCAAGATGTACTCAGTTGGCATGACATTATTTGTGCCTCCCCGGGACAGCTGAAGTTCCATACAGTGTGGATACTTGCCGTAACGTGACAATCTCTAATCAGAGCCTGTGTTGTGGGCACAGTGCCAGTGGTTTTCCATACAATAGGAATGGCACAATAAAAGGTGTTGCTTACCTCTATGACGTGTTGCAGGTTTGAGTTCACCCAAACTGGTGTCAGCTCCTCTTACCTGCTGCGCTTTATCTAACCAGTTCACTGTGGTGACTACTGCTTTTACTATTGCTCAGTATCCCACATTTTCTTTATCATCTAGAGCTCACAGTGTACAATGATTTACATTTCTTAAATTTAAAAAAATCATAACCGTGATCATATAAAAAAAGGGAAATAATTACAAAGAAAAATCTTTTGGATTTAGTACACATGTTGAATAAGGATTTGCGGAAGCCGGAATAGCAATCTTGAGTGACAGCATCATGTCATTCAAGTAATTATATTGTGTTTTGGTATTTAAATGAAAGTAAATTAAATTATTGAATTGTGCATGCTAAGAAAATAGCCCATGTCATTATTTGAATTAACGCTACAATAACAAAAACATAATGATGGGGCGCCCCGGTAGCTCACCTGGTAGAGCGTGTACCATTGGCTAAGGCTAAGTCCTAACCGTAGCGACCTTTGTTGCATGTCATCCCCTCTCTCTGTCCCGCCTTTCCTGTCTCTCTTCAGCTGTCACTAAATAATAAAAAAAAGGGCAAGATGCCCAAAAAATATCTTTAAAAACACAATGATACACATCTACGACAGCATACCATCATTGCAATTGCGATTTTGCCAAATGTTGTAGACCTTGGACATTAGATTCAGCATACCATCACTTCTACACTACAAGCCATACCAACAGCAATACTCACACTCTAAAATGAGGAACATTTAAAATATAATTACGTTCATCTGATATTTTTCATGCTTTATGAATGATCTTGCTATTATGAATGTGGCTATATAGTAGGAGAAAGTATGAAATTATCAAATTATCATCATCCAAAATGATGATAATTTTGTAATCAAATCTAGTTGCAAAATAACTCCTGGCCACAGCTGGAAGTGCTGAACAACTTGCTAAGGATTATTCTGAGTGTGTGTGTGTGTGTTGCAGTGATAACATAGGCTTCACTGTTTTATAACAGAGATGAAGTTTTAAACACAGCGTTGAAACAATCATTTCAAATCAAGTTTAGTGATTGTAATTTGTACCCAAGTGTAATTAACTTTTCAGCATACAGATGTTACTACGATTAAATGCATCAGGGAAATTAACACTTATGAGTCTGCTGAATTAGCATTTGGTGTTTAAAAGCATGTGGGTGCATTGCTTTGGGTATTGTTAGTTAGAAATCATGTGTAGTTTATCACTGGAGCTCCGTCTCAAGCCAGTTTCGTCAGACTGGGAGCATATAGTCAGTTGCTGTGGATTTTTGTACTGGCACTACCCCTTGAGAGAATGAAAGGAAGACAGACGTCCAACAGACCAGACAATGCACAACACTTACTCAGGCTCATTGTGCAGGCGCACATGAAACACAGAATAGGAGACGAACCATAGCAAATGAGTCATGTCACATTTGGTGATGTAGCGTAGCTGTGTGAATAAGATATTTTTTCATAGCAACAAATGTATCGCAGGCTGTTTTGTAGGCGTATGTATCGCAAACATCTAATGGCTGTCAAGTGGAGAGACATTGTCGTCTTGTGTGAGTACAAAGCAAGTCAATAAGGGGGATGACACTGACGTCATGAGTTTGTTAGTGATGGCCTAGGAACTGCAGCAAATCATTATTATTATTATTCAGTCATGTGCTGAAGACCAGTCTGGTTTCCTGAGCATCACAGAGCCCTTGTCTATCACAGCTGACTGTGCAAATCCATAATGTCTTAATCAATATTAAGAGACAAACTTAACTCTGCACGCAGGTCGACAGGATGCCTGGTAGTTGGATAGCTGATTTTAGCCCACAAGCAAATGGAAAGAAAAAGAATTGGGAGGGAATGAGGGAGACTAGCTACAGAGGGACTAACATCCTCTGTTGTGTGCCGGTAGCTTAATGCCAACCGGGTTAGGGATTAAAACTTTTAACAAGAACTTCCATAATTGGAGTGCATGTTCTTAGAAGTACTGTATGATGTGCTGCTTGCAGCTTGGACTCATGGATGAAGTCAATGTTGGATAATATTATCAGTTTCATTATACGTGTGTTTCCTTCAAAATTAAGAATGGAATAAAACTAATTCATGTGATAAATGTCCAAACACAGTGTTTTAATTCACTTTTAGAAACAAAGAGCTAAAACATTAATGTCAAGACTTGAAGAAGTGTTTGGTTTTGTATATTTTACATAGTGGCAAGTTATTCAAGTATTTGACTGTTAGCTGCAGTTATTTGGATTAACTGGTAAAACCAAAATATGTCATTGAAAAATAAAATAAAAGTCCAAAAAGTGTATGAAACCTGGAAGGAAATGCTGCATTATGGAATCCTTTGAGATTTTGTGTTTCGCAGGCTTACTTACCTGTGGTGACTTAACTCGCTGTAAAGTTTGCATAATTTGAACGCAGTTTGGTGCTACAACTTCCAAATCCCTGTCAAATTCTAGTAGAGCGATAAATCAATGGCGTATGTGAGTGTGTATGTGCATGTACATGTGCCCTGTCTGCTGCTGTTACAGGGAAAGTTTTTGGTCAGGTCTAGACTGGCTCTGTAATACAGTACATACCAGCAGATCAGCTGTGAGCAGATCCTGGGTTCATTTATAGCTGTGGCCTTGTGTCCCTGCACGTCTGCCTGGCAACTCCTAACTCTGCTGTTCCAACCACTCAAGCTCACCCACCTCTCAGACACTTTGGCCCCGTTATACTCTCACCATGTCTAATTACTAGATACACAGTAGTCTGGGGAATTTAAATGTAGGACATTCTTTCTGTAGCCTGTACCTCAGTGTTAAATGTAGGCGCCATTGCTGTTGCGAGATTTCTTCACCTGTGACTTCATCCATTTCATCTCCCATTATCTTCAGGTCCCAGGGGCTCCTATTGATGAAGAAAGTGTGCAACATGTGGAGCAACCTGAAGAACAAATGTCAGACACTCTTTCACAACAACAGTTCAGGACCCAGTGAAAGCAGGGTTGAGGCCGATGCCGTCCACTGTGTGGTGGATCTTGGCCAGGGTGGCAGCTCAGGTGAGGCCCCGGCGTCAGGAGCCTCCAGCCCATCACGGAGCCACCTGCCAGTGCCCATGGTAACAGCAGGACGCCGCCATCATAACTGTGTGTCAGACATCCCTCAGATAGTAGAGATCACTATCGACAAGGACACTGAGGATGGGCGGGGGGGATCAGGGGGGGTTCCCCTGGCCCGAAGAGACTCCTATTCCCGTCATGCTCCATGGGGGGGTAAGAAAAAACACTCATGTTCCACCAAAACTCAGAGCTCTCTGGAGGCAGATAGGCGGTCAGGGCGCTTACGGGGGAGTGGGAACCGTAGGGACAGACGTTATGGAGTCAGCTCCATCCAGGAGATGAGCGACTCTGTATCTGGAGGACGCAGTCTGAATGCTCGCTCTTTGCGCCAGCGGCTAAGTGATACTGTAGGGCTGTGCTTGCCCCTGCCCGCTCGCAGACGCTCCCGCTCATCTAAGAACCCTGTAACCTCCAAACGTAAGATTCACCTGACAGAGCTCATGCTGGAGACCTGCCCCTTCCCACCAGGCTCAGACCTTGCTCACAAGTGGCACTTGATCAAGCAACACACAGCACCGGTCAGCCCGCATTCCTCCACTGCCCTTCTGGATGCCTTTGACCCGGCCCACCCCTCTCCTGAGGATGAGGAGGAACGTCTGCGTGAGCGCCGCAGACTTAGCATTGAGGAAGGTGTGGACCCACCACCTAATGCACAGATCCACACCCTGGAGGCCTCAGTGCCAGGCTCCTCTCTCTACAAACTGGGACCAAAGATGGCTCCTGGCATGGGAGAGGCCTCTGGGGAAGGCCGGGCCTCAGGGGCTGGCAGCTCAGTGGGTGCTGGATCATCAGGGGCCTGTGTGCAGGTGTTGGGGGCTGCAGCGTCAGCCCAGGACTGTGACTCTGAGGAGGATTCGACCACCCTCTGTCTGCAGGCCAGGAGGCCCAAGCAGAGGCATGCTTCTGGGGAAGGTCACCTGAGCCGGCAGCAACCTGGGCCCTGGAAGGTTCACACCCAGATAGACTACATCCACTGCCTGGTGCCGGACCTATTGCAGATCACAGCTCTGCCCTGCTACTGGGGTGTGATGGACCGCTACGAGGCTGAGGCGTTGCTGGATGGACGGCCAGAGGGCACCTTCCTGCTGCGTGACTCAGCCCAAGAGGACTACCTCTTCTCTGTTAGCTTCCGCCGTTACAACCGCTCACTGCACGCTCGCATCGAGCAGTGGAACCACAACTTCAGCTTTGACGCTCACGACCCTTGTGTTTTTCACTCTTCCACCGTCACAGGACTGCTGGAGCACTACAAGGACCCCAGCGCCTGCATGTTTTTTGAACCGCTGCTTACAGCACCTCTCCATCGGACCTTTCCCTTTGGCCTGCAGCACCTGGCACGAGCCGCCATCTGCCGCTGGACCACTTACGATGGTATAGGCTCTCTGCCGCTTCCCCCTGCCCTGCAGGACTTCCTCAAGGAGTATCACTATAAACAGAAAGTACGAGTTCGCTGGCTGGAGAGGGAACCGCCACTCAAGGTCAAATAGGGTGGGCTTCTCCGTCACCTGTACACACACTGCAGGAGGATTACAGAACTTGAGAAATTCCTCATTAGCCAATTAGAGGCTATACTGACATGGCTCTCTTTCTGGTGGGGGATGGATTTGAAATGTAACAAGCTATACAAGATTCATTCTAATCTTTGTTTTAGTTATTACTTACATCACAGAAAATACATATGATTATATTCAGTATAACGCTGTCTGGCAAGCACATGTTTTTGTGTTGAACAGGTTGTTTTGACAGGGAGGGGAGGCACAAATATCAGTGTTTTGTGTCTTTTCTCTCCTGCTCTGTGCTAAATGTCTGCCTGATCCCACAACATCACCCTGCCTGTAGACCTGCCTGCATGCCTCCCTTGTTCATCCCAAATTGCTGTTTAGGCCCACCCACATGGCTCAATTGTACAGTTCACTTTGTGCTTTCTCTATTTTTTTTCTTCCTTAGCTTGTCAAAGCACCTAGTGGAGCACCTTCCCAAGAGGGTTTTAAGGTGTGAGTGGGTTGAGAGGGCATCTGGAGGTGCTATTGGTTTATTGCAGTCAGAGCTTGTCCCATGGATAGAGCTACATAAGGCACATCCTTTGCCATCTCTTTGCACACATGAGCATCAGCTAAGCCAGAGACGGGGACAGATTCTGAGAGGGTCCATAGAGTTCAGGACAGCACATCAGGGAAATTGAGTGCTATCGTTTAGTCCTTTAAAAAAACACTAGTTCCTCATTAAGCAGTAATGGTGAATGATTTAGTGAGCAAGCTAAACTTGTCAACTTTATTCAAAACAGGAGGGACAGATTTATGGAAATATTCTGACAATTCTTTCCATTGTTACAGTCGTCAAGGCAGTCCGTTAGTTCTTCACTGGCCACAGGCGCTTCAGCTCTGTGCACACTATTGTGCATATATGCACACAGTTAATTTCTTCCTGTATGAAATGTAGCTCTTAGTGACATTTGAGCAGTCTGGTGTCTTTATGGACTTGTGTTATGGCTTTATAGTGTTTACACCTGCGTCCTTCGGTTAGCATCTTTTGGTGGCATCTGACATACAGAAACCTTCGACCCTGTGTATCCTAGTTGGTTATTTTTCTTCACCAGACATTTTGTAACATTGGTGCAGATCACTTTGCACTTTGGTTACAGTAAGGGATGCTAACAAGTCTTATGCTTGAGAGCACGTGTGAGTCACAAGTGGTAGGTGAAGACAATTGATGAAAATTCAAAATGCCAGCAGTGTCCCTTTAAACATGACTGTGAGTTGATCTGCTCATACCGGTGAGGCTTGTTTGGGAATGGGCTGTTTCATGGGAGACCCCATATAGTCAAAGATCATAAATGGAGAGGACAGCTAACCTCACACGACACGTAAAAGCCGCAACAAGAATCGGCTTGTTAAAATTGTGAACTACAACTCCCATGATTAGATTGCAGTATCCATTTCCTCCATTATGAAACCATGTTAAAATGTGTTGAGATGTTTTTTTGAACTGTGTTACCAACGGAAAGAGGTGATGTAGCCTGTTCTTGAGAGTTGGTTTCTCCCACTTTACAACATATTACTATAAGGTCTCAACCCCAACAAATCCCCTCATTGCCTGGTTGCAATTGTAGTCATAGTTATAATAACACTGAGTACAGGCAACACTCAACTCTGAAGAGGTTGGCATATCTTTAAGAGATAATCTGAGTGATTTTAGTTGTGTGACTTGATACAAAAACACTGCTGGCAAGCCGGTCATTTCTGTTGTGTTCTCCTTGTGAAGAGAAAATAAGTGTAACCTATGTGCCTTTATAGAGAACCATTTATCTTGTTCCATAATCAGTTGCTTTGTAGTCCAAACCTGGAGCAGGAGGTGCTTCAACACAGTCCTCTCGGATGTCATCAAATGAGACTGAAGAGAATAATAATGAAGAGGTGCATGAGCTCTAAGCTCACTTACTTATGGTGCACGTCAAAAGTTCTTGTAACAGGATAAAATGTTAGTGGTGCTATGTTGGTTAAGCTATGACAGATTATTGTCATGATGAGTTGTACATTAGTTACATCTGTTCTCACTCACTAATGCATGCATTAGTCTCTCGCCACATTCTGACCTGTATGGTAGTATTAGGTTGTTAGTGGGTCCAATGCCAGCCCTGCTGTAACATTTCAGTGCAACTTATCAATGTCCAGCCCTCACGTGTAGGTTCTATCTGCAGCTTGATGACATACAGATCCTAATGAGAGGGCATCAAGGTTAACTCTTCACTATGATCGGAATATTCCAACTTCTGATGACATTGCCCAAGTTAGCCATCAGCAACATTGTTTATTCTAACACTTAATTAGTAGTAAATACACATTACCTGGCTTTTTAAGAAATTAAATTAGTTGAACTTTTAATAGAACATGTGTGCAAATGACTGTGGGAGGATGAGATGGGTGGAGACAAGCAGAGAGGTTCCTCTAAGGCATTTAGAGGAAACAATTTCTAACATAAATGTAATTACCTGGAAAGGTATGTAGATGAAAACCCCCGCAGGTAATGTGTAAAACTAAAATATTAAAGCTGAAACTCACATGAGATCATGATCACTGGAAAGGTTAATCTGTTAAGTTCTCAAACCAGTTCATATGTTAGTTTGTGGGCATCATGTGTCTATCAGCCCGCACATACAGTATGTTTAAGATTATTGTAGTTCTCATCAGTGAGGATGAGTCATGAACAAATGTTGTGCGTTTCTTTGTCCAGGAATATCTGAGTCTGTGACCAAAGCTCTTGCACACAGCTATGTGTAATAACTAGTAGGCCGAAGTTTATTAATGGTGTTAAAATTTAGCTAAATTACATTTCAGATTTACAACAAAGTGAAAGTTGGTTCCATACTACAGTATGTTGGACTGCTCTTCTTTGTTAATATATTCATAGGGGAGAACCTGGTGGTGTCAAGTTCACATCTACACCCTGAAATTCAACACTGAACACCTTCTCTCTGCCAAACCATTATCATGTTTTCACTTATTTATCAGGCAGGCAACAAGACATTTTTTATGCAGGTGGTAAAAGATAATTGGTTTAGGTATAAGGGTTGATATTTCTCATATCTCACTAACCAATTTTTACTTTCCCTACTGCATTGTGACTTGATCAGAAGTTATCAAACTTTTCCTCACATAAAAGTCCCAAACATTTCCCACTGCCCTGCACTTTGTTCTCAGAAAGCTTGAATACCGCATGTTAATCACCTGTATGTGTTAGAGTGCCAGGAGTGAGTGGATAAGGTTGAGCTGCTTGTATGCGTTTGTTTCAGGATTTTCAGCATCCACACTGTCAAACAGAAATAAATGTATATCTATTTGAAAACCCACACACAGCATACTATCTTGCTCACTGTCACCTGTTTATCATGCTACTGCCTAGCAATAGCATACCACTCCTTACAGTGCCCCACCCCACATGCAGGCACTAATCACAGGCTAATTTTACCATGTTGGGATATAAATTTACTGGGTACTAAAAGGGCTGCTTTGTGTTGCCTTATGGCTGCTGTGTGGCTGAGGGAGGCCTTTTTTTTGTTATTATATCCAACTGCTCTCTCTCCATCTGGCCATGTCCCTAACATCACTGTGCTGATGTCGAGGTGACTGTGGTGTAGAGTGAGCTAAGGCCTCCACTCTCTATCCAACCCTGTTAGGCTGAAGTTAACATTAAGGAGGAGGAGGAGGAGAGGTGGAGCTGGTTCACTGGGATCCCTGGCTTCCTGTCGTGGCAGCGATGTGCTCACAGAGAGGGCTAGGGATTTGTTGAAGTAAATAGCACTTTAATTGTGTATTTGTGTTCTCCAGTGCAGTCTGCAGGTATTAGGACAGTGACATGTTTTTCATTGTATTGGCTCTTTACTCCAGCATACTGGATTTGAAATGACAGTTGACAGCTTAGTGACACAACTTTGCATCCAAAATGGGTGAACATGGTAGGGATTGTTCTGCCTTTTGTACAAAGGCCCCCACTTTTATAAATTGTACAACTTTAACAAACTGAAGTCATCATATTTAGTATTTGGTTGAACAGCTTCCTGCTGAATTCTGACACATATGAGTAGCCACTTTGTCTATGGTATCTGTGAGGCCTCTAACTGCTGTCATTTTTATTCTTGCTTGTTTTGGTCATTTTTTGCCTACAGTCTGGTCTTAAGCAAGTGAGACATCCTCAGTTGGACTGAGGTGAGGTGACTTGGCCCTCATTGGTTGCCTTGTCTGCATGTTAAAGATCATTGTTCGCCTGCTTTTACCTAAAATTGGGGGATTGCATATGAAAAGAGCTACAATTCCCACTCTATACATCCAGTAATGGGTTTGAACACTCAAACATACTAAAAGCTGAGAGTTAGCACTTAAACCTCATTGTTTCATTACCAATATGCTGCACTACAGAGCCAAAACAACCGAAAATGTCCTCCTGTCCAAATATCTCTGGACAGCACTGTTTGTGTTTTAGCTCAAGATGGCAAGACTTGTGTGAGTGTTAAGAAAAAGCTGGCGGTCCTGAAATATTTCACTTATATTCAGGCGTTGTAAGCTGTGTCGATGGAGTTGTGTTCTTCTCCACCATGCCGCAGACTCTGTGCATGCGTGTGCGTTGTGTGGGAGTATATTATTGTATGGACAGAGCCACACGGAGGGTCCCAGTGGAGGGGATGCAGAGTTGACTGTGAGGGGTGACGACAGTGACTCCTATGAACAATGCCTCTCTGCCCCTGTCCCGCCCCCCTTATTCTCAGGCAGGCCCGTTGCAAGGAGAGTCCCAAGACCCTCTCAACCCAGTTTTCCCCATGGGAAATATCTGACATTAACCGTAGCACATGTTTGCCATATAACCCCTAGATTTAGGAGGAAAAAAAACCTTGTATGTATGATGAATGATGGAGTTATGTAATAGGAGCCTTTTTATTCTTCTGTGGTGCTTTGACTGCCTGGAACACATTTGCACACACTTGCTATCACACTTCTTCTGACACCTGCACTACCCCAGCTATTGACACACATCCACACGACCCCACCCCTAAGCCAGGGATGTGTAAACATGGACCACATTTAGCCAGCACCACCTTTCTGCGTTACTCCCCCAAAAAAGGGAAAACATGGGGTGTTGACATGTATATTATGTTCTTAAGAAAAAACAAAATGCCGTGAACTGAACTATTTTGACCTTATATTGTCATTAGTATGACACTATTTAGCTGCACTATAAGAGCCTCGTTTGTGGCAAGAAACCACTGGGTCTAGTCTGGATGAGAGACAGGCTGGTTGTGTCACTAGCTGTCCCATTGAACTACAGAAACACCCCTGGATACAGGACTCCTACCCCCCCACACCTCAGTACAACTCATGGTTTCAGCTCTTAGAGGACAAACAAAAAAAAAGATATTTTAAACATTTCTTTTCATGTTCTCATATATATTTTAGAAAGCTGGGTTAAGTGCTATATGCAAACAGAAAAAGATGTATGAAAGAATTATTATTTTTCATTATTACTTCTCCCTAATATGCAATGGAGTGTAGTGTAACAATGGTTGCAATCCTCTGTCACTTTAATGCTGTATGTGCACATTGGTTGCTGTGTGGATGTGGGTGCCGAGGCAACAGGACTTGACAATGATGGGAACTAATGGTTGTCACTCTTCAGCAGCGCCGTGTTCCCAGACTGCCTTATTCGTTCTGACCAATCACAAGAGCCCTTTAAATCCTGGGCCGCAGCCACTGCCACAGGCTGACCAAGCTGTCGTCAGACGAATATCGCTGTTCTATTTTCTTCTGCTTTTCCTCGCTTTTTTTCTTTTTCTTTTCATTTTTTTTCCCTTCTGCTGTCAGGTAGGATTTGGAGCGTGTAAATGGCATAATCATGTTCACATTTCACTGTCTGTTCTGTGTATCTGCTTCACCATTCAAAGAGAAAAAAAACAGTCGTTTTCCAGTATAACCTGTTCATTTTAAGAGCCGTATGATGCGACACTTGTAGCTGTCACTCTTGGTGCTTGGCTTATGCTTCATTGTCTTAATATTCCAAATAAAACTGTTAAGTGTAATCCACACTGGCCCATGATATAATATTGAGTTATGTTTTTTTTTTCCTTTATCATGCCGTAGTAGTACACTCCTTGTAGTGTCCTAGCAGTGAGTCATGGTGGGATTTGGTCAGAGGTTTAGGGTGACATGTGGGTGTTTGATTTCAGTTAATGTTCAAGAGACAATGGTGGTGGATCACTGAAACCAAAGATCTTTTCCTAAACTGTACCTCTCCAGCCAGTGTATTCACGTTGTTGATAACATCACACTTAAATCAGGATTTTAATGGCTAGTGTCAGCAAAACATTGATGCAATAACAAACTAAAAAAATATATATATTTATATATAAAATATATATATATAAAATCAAATATAACACATTACAGCATACTTTCAATACAGTGAAACCTAAATGTCATAAATTTGAAATAGTATACAAAGAATCTGTATCACCACATATATTCCCTTTGCAATTTAAATACCAAAAAGAATATAAAAACATAACCTAAATTTCACAAATAATCCAATTAAGCATTTAACAATGGGACTTTATTTTAAAAATGTCTTTTAATGCAAAACACACTGCTGCAGGCCTGAGTCGTGGCCTGGAAGCTATGAGGCGGCTTAATTAAAGCTACCAAAATAGAAATTCATGTGCAATGTTTGTTATAAATTGATGGTATGTCACTTGGACTGCAGGTCCAAGTGGGAAACCTACCAGGAAGATTGGGACCTCAATCTGTGGACCCCAAAACAGGGCAAAAACAGCTTCAGCAGTGGGTGGCTTCCATCTGTGAATTGGATACAGCCCTCATGGCCAGCCTGTAAGGTGCTGAACCAGAGGATTATGGGATGACACCTTGCTTCCCGCCTGAATCTGGGCCATGGGAAGATCCAGAACCAGAAAAATGCCAGCAAAAAAAACTTACTACACTTACGTTACTCCACTGCTTACGATTTAAATCAACTACAAATGGGTAAAAGTACTAAAATTAACTGAGATTTAAAAACAGATTTATTCTTCCTCGTTCTTTTGTTTATTTCTGTCTACAAATGAAGTTTATTTTAGGTCCATTTTGAATTGATTTGGATGATTCTGATGGACAAATGTTTTTGCATCAGTAACTAACAGGATAGAGAAAACATGGAGTGATATAAAATAAACACGTTTCATTAAGGGCAATACATTTAATTCCTAGAAAAATCTCTTGAGTTACAGGTGGTACATCTCATGAGTTCTGCCGTGTCGTCTCACCTATAGTGTGCAGCTGCTGGTTCAGCCTTTCTCCCCAACAGACAGATGACCCCCGCACTCCTCCCAACTGCCCGCTCTGCCGTACCCTCAGTCGAACTCCCTCACTGAGCCCAGCAGCAGCTATGCAGACAGACACGACCAAGCTGCCTGGAACTTCACAGTTAAGTATTTGTTCATTTCAAATGGAGTATAAATAGCATGTGGGTTATCGGTTTCAAGTTAGCTACCCAAGGCTTATGAATAATTGACGCTCACCCGGGAGGAGGGTGAGGGTGAGGGTAAGCTACCATACAGGGCAGGAAAACTTTCTGTGGGCTCAAACAGAGGACAAGAAACTAACAAAACTGAGTAACAAACTCATAACTTACTAAAGTACACTCTCAAAACATACCCTCAAGTCTCCTGTGAAGCCCTCTGGCAACACCAGAATAGAAACCGAGCAATAACTCTCCAGCAATAAGTTGTGGAATCTAGAGTTGGATGTGGGTCACTGCTGAGAGGAGGAGGAGGAGGATGAAAGTGCAGATGATGAAGGTCTTGTCAGTTTATCGGCAGGCCAAACCCTCCAGATTTCATCTTCGTGTGGCCCAGTGAGCTCTGTCTGAGACGTCTCCTTATCAGCCCAGTGTGCTGGCCTCCACTGTACACTCTGCTCTATCTCTGGTTGGCACATTGAGCTGCAATAAGCGGTTGTTGTTGGCAGCAGCATCAAAAGACACGTCAAGGGTGAGAACTATCATACTGCTATCAAGATAAAAGGGTTTTTTTGTCTGTTGCTCCTCGCCAAGAACTTTATCTTGTGTTTTTATGTCATTTGATAATGAGGGTTCACACAAAAATACAGTGCTTTTTTTTGGTAAGACATTTATTCAACACTTAAATAGCCTGGTTCCACATAAGTGATCTCATGCAATGTACTCTCGGTGCTTTATTTTTTGTTTTAGTGTGTGGGAAAGTGCACAGTGTTTTGGGGCAGTAAACTATTTAATGAAGATCAAATGCTGTAGTTATTAAAAGTAAAGTTTTGACATTTTGGGAAATACACTTGGCTTTCTTGCCGAGAGTTCGACGAGAAGGTCGATACCACTCTCATGTCTGTCCGCTAAATATGAAGCTACAGCCAGCAGCCTTTTAGCTTAGCTTAGCACAACGGCCTTTAACGAACACCAATATTTCCCATAAGCCCTAGACCATCACAGGTAAAGCATCACTTTGTTGAAAAACTTGGGGTATTTTTGCTTTCATTAGATAGTGGACAGTAGGCTATAGAGGCAGATAGGAAACATGGGGAGAGAGAGAGGGGAATAACATGCAACAGGTTTAAACTTTTAGTAGAGAGTAGTGGAAGCCAATTTGTCCTGGAATATGAAGACTAACTCCCAAGAACACGCTTCACGCTCCAAGAAGAAGAAAAAAAAAAATGCTCAATGAGAATTTTCATTGAGTTACAGAAGTTAGTGCAACAGAGGCATGCCCGGACATGAAGAAGTCATGACTTTGACTCTCTATAGAAAGCTAGAACCAGTAGCCGGTTAGCTTAGCACAAAGACTGGAAACGGGGGAAAAGCTAGTCTGGCTCTGTCAAAGATAATAAAATCCACCTACCAGCACCTCTACAGCTCAATAATTATTGGGTTACGCGCCAGACTATTCTGTTTGGGGTTTTGTACAGATTAAACAAATAACATATAAGGTGTTAATAAGTGAGAGGTGAGAGTGTGTGAGAGTTTAGAGGTGCTGGCAGGCAAATTTTGCTACCTTTGGACAGAGCCAGGCTAGCTGTTTCCAGTCTTAATGCTAAACTAAGCTAACCGGCTGCTGGCTAAAGCTTCATGTTTAGCGTACAGACATGAGAGTGGTACTGATCTCCTCATCTAACTCTCAGCAAGAAAGCAAATAAGCGTATTTCCCAAAACGCTGAACTACGTCTTTAAGTTGCATATTTGGTATGAGGTCAGTATTATTTTGTATTTTTAGCGTTTACTATTCCAGTAATATCTGTGAGGCCAGTTTTACAGCCTCATTTTCTGAAATCATCAGCAGTGCGTGGGGATAAGTTTCCTCCTGTTACATTTTCTTGGGCTCCTCTGACTCCTGTCTCACTTGTGAACTAGTTAGGCTTTTCATTTCCTTCACTTCTCGTGCTCTGAGCCCACATTTCTCCCCACTCCCACAGTGCTAAGCCCAGAGCTCAACACAGATACACGCCACATGGCTCCCTGTTACGGTATCTGCACACGAACTACAGTAACACTGGCAAGAAGAAGAAGAGGATGAGGAGGAAGAGCACAGAGAGAGGGATAGGACTGAGAGTGAGTAAGAGACACTGCTGCTGTTTTTCCAATGTTGGGAGTGCCGCCAAGTCTGTGGCGGCAAAGTGAGCGTTGACCTCCAGTTAACCTTAAGCGGATGCACGTACACAGACAGGCGCACGCTCACACAAGGCTTACATCCATATTTCATTGCAGAAATATATCCGCCCGACAGTATTTTACACCCACTGCGGAGCTCACCTCCCAGTGGCTGAGAGGGCCGAGGAGGGCTGGGCCTGGAGACTGCTCCTCTTCCACGGACTGAGCCAACAGCAACAGGGCCAATCGCACAATCATCTGGAGCACAAAAGAGGAGGCAGCTCCAGGGGCTCAGAGACCCATCAGTCCATTTTCCGGCTTTGACTCGCCTTGCTTCTTCTCAAATTTATTGATCAATAACTCAGCTCTGACTGGATCTTTATCACGAAAGCTTTTGAACAGGTTACAGTAAGTGGCAGCTTCACCTCATGACCTCTGCCCCTTTCAGACCTCCTGGAAAGTTGACTCCCCACCTGTCCAACATCTGCTAGCCAAATGAAGTCCAGGTTCTGCTTCACATAATCTGATTAAAGCCAAACCCCCATTTATATCCCCCTCACCCCACCCCCTATCCAAACCATGCTTATCCTCCTTCTTCGACACCCCTTTTCTTCGTCAGTCTCTCCACCCCAGAGAAGTTGGACCACATGTGAACAGTCAGTGAACGGCATCTGGACTGACCTCTTTTTTTGTTGTTGTTCTCTGGCAGAGACACTGGAAAATTTCAGTGGGCACGTCCTGTTAATTCCTGTCTTTTCCCCCCTCTTTCAGTCTTTCTCATTCTCCATTACTGTCTCCCTCCCTGATCCTATCTCAGTCTCTCTCTATATGTATGTATATATGTAGACACATACATATCAGAGGAATGTTTTGATTCTGAACATATCCAGCTCAGATTGCAGGGGATTAGTATGTCCTATCTATCCTCTTCTTTCCCTTTCTTTCTGGTCCTCTGCTCTCATTTCTACCACTTTTCTTCTCTCCCATTCCCCCATGTCCTTCTCCTCCAGTGCAGTGTATCATTGCTGCTTGGCTGGCCTCTGCGTAAACCCTGGGCTCGCTCAGCAGCCCTGCTTACTCTCACCCTCGGCCTCCCTGTCGCTCAGCGAGCCTCCGGAAAGTTCTCCTCGCTCGGGGCACTGGCATCGGGAGCCGAATCCATGTATGTGTTTATGGAGTTCTGACAAATTCCTTCCTCCGCGCTCCCTCTCTTGCGTTGCAGACTTGACATGCAAGCATTATATTTAATCCCTCATTCCCCGTGCAGGCAGAGGCAGTGCGGTGGAGGAGCTATGGGGCCTGGAGCTGGAGCTATGGCCTCTGTGGTGGCTGGTGCACCATTATGGAGGCAGTAGGACAGGCGAGCGATGGGTTCAGATGGGCCTTGTGGTAGAGCTATGGGATATGTGGTGGAGCTGTATTTTCTTATGGCGGAGGACTGCCTGGGCCATTGGCAGTGGGAATACTGGTCGCTCTTTAATTAATTGAATTATGAATAAGCTGCTCCGATCCACTGAATATTAGGTTCTCCAGTAGATACTGAAAAACCAACTGGGGCTGTTCCTGCCTTTGTGTTAACTAGACGGCTAAAGTAAAACATAAATATGCATAGTAAAGTTACCACACATAATGGTGTACCACATATGGTGCTATAAGTATAAATCAATCCCATAACAGCCCTGTTAGTAGACAGTTTTGCCTCCAGCCTGGGGTCAAACTACAGTTGCATAAAAACATTTTGAGCACTACATCAGTAGTTTACCATACTCGGTTTATTCAGAGATGTCACATGACTTCTGATATGCAGCAAAATAAGTAAAATTGACTTTTAAATGTCATTAAACCTTGTTGGACCTCAGCTACGAAACTGGTATAAATAGGTTTTCCTTTAGACATGGTGAGTTTAGAGCTATGTTAGCAGCCTTTACAATTATCAAATGGACCAATTTAGGTTTTTTTTTTTACCATTTTGACAATTTTTGTGCAGCGCAACAAGCTGTAAACACAACACTGACATAAAGTTGATAGGGAGAACTTATTAGCAATCAACTGCCTATTTACACATTAAGCAGACATGCAGCGACATTAGCATTCATTTGGAGTCATGTTTCTGGACACCTGTTGAAAGTAAGTCCAATATTCACTCTCCTTTTTGCTCTGTTTTGGTCTCCTCCAACTCCTGAGTTAATATCTGGCTCTTTAGCTGCTAAATGCTCCACTGTGTCCACCAGCTAGTTGCTAACCTGCCATTTGAGCAGGTATTGGATTTATCTGAGCTTTCTTTGCTACAGCAAAGCAGTGAGAGTGAAGTTGAGGGTCGTAAAACCAAAACAATGAGCTGAAAGACGCTAAAAGGCTCTGTAGAGCTGAGGGGAACTACAGAGTTGGATAATGGTCTGTGGGTTTGTCGATACCTTTCACATTACTCATATTCAACTGACCCAGTATGAATATACAAATATTGATTAGAGCAGCTTTAAAGCAACTGAATAACCAAGTGACTCTGCCATTCTTAAAGCCTCGCTTATGTGGCAGTATTGTGGCTTGCTAATGCAATTCATAATTTGTTAATAACTGTAACCACACTGATGCAACGCAAAAACAAAACCCTGTGCAGCCTGAACAATGAAAAGCATCAGCAGCACTGTCCCTTTACGGTCATGGTGTTTGGAGCGAAACAAGAAAGAAAAAGAGAACGCGACGGGATCAAGACAAGACAATGAGAAACGGGGCTGTTTAGTGGTTTCCTTTCTGAGCCGGCTTTCCCAGAACAGTAATCAGCTAAGGGTGACCACAAAGGAGCCCAGAGGCTTTTCATCCAGGCCCCAGGGTCTCTTCTAGGACAAGGAGGGGAGGGAGAGCTGAACCACCACTTAACTGTCACACTGGCCCCTCTCTCTGTTTCCCAGTGACTCACACAGCTGGTGTCACACCACTGGGCACCAGCTATATGACCACAACCCACCCAGGTTGTTGAAGGTTTGCTTGTTTTGTTAATGTGTTGACATATTTTCTCTGGCAGATCTGGTCCTAAGACCCCATACGCTGTTTACATGCTGCTGACATGTTTTATTTTGTCTGGCAACTATGACACATGTAACTCTGCTCCAGGGATATAAACATAGTATATGAGCTTCTGTGGTGTTGAATGATCTTCTTTGATGTACCATAGATGTTGAGGGGACGTTGTAAAGGTATGTTTACATTACTTTAAGCCAAGCACTGAGCATAACTGCAGTTTTATGCTACTTTTAGTGAATATTTTCACTTTGACTCCACTTCTCTAAATCTTGTATCTCACTCGTATCTATGTTATTTATCTAAATGCTGTTTGTTTTCAAGACAATTGGCTCCAACCAACTGACTCCACCATGTTCTGTAGACCACATTCAGTACTTTTGCTTTAGACAGAACCTTTATTATCAAGCACGGCAATCGTGTGCTTCAGTGGAATCTTAAAGTAATTTTAGCTACTGTTTCTTGTGATCTTTGTTTCACTAGAAAATGTTCGTGGAGCTCCCTGCTCTTTTCTCAGCAGAGCTCGGCTTCACATCCTGCATGGGAGCTGCCCAAAACAACCACAGGTCATTGAGCAACTCCACTGGAGCTGTCGCCTGTTGAGTAACATGCATCTGCAGATCTGAACCTGTGACCTCTCGTCATAACTTTTCTATCTAAACAATTATTCCAAGGTAATCTGACTCAAACATTTGCTTGTAAAGAAATCCCCACCCTTATAATGACATTGTTTTTACTCACCAAGTTACTGTAATTGTTGAGAGAAACAGGAGCAGTCAGGTGATCCTACAGGTGTTAAAGAATAAGTCTGGTAATATTCTAAATTTTTCTTATAATACATGATATGATACATCTTATTCCTTTGTCTCATCGTTGTCTAAAACCTATTAAAAACACATCAGTGAGCCACACTGTTGCACTGGGTGACATGTTCCTTCATTACCATGAACACACACTGTAGTTAATTTTGACTCAATCCCACATTCACCGTCCTGCTGCCCCAAACACTCACTAGAGCACCAAATGTGTATTCATCCGCCGCTAAAATTAGTCCCCAACTAATTAACTCCTGTTTGAGTAAAGCTGGCTAAAAACTAGAGTTGCCAGCTGTTTTAGGAAATTAATTAGCCTTTTTTAAGCATGAAACTATATATTTGTGTTGTTTGTGTTTTTAAACATTTGCGTCTTCAGTAGGAATGAGTGGGTTGGGGGGCTGAGAGCCTTAAACAGGGTAGGATTTGTTCACAGTAACAAAAAAGGTAGAATATCGCCAGCCTTATCTTTTAAACAAATTAGCCAGACAAGCTAATTTGGTGGCAAACAATACCATTATTACTGTCCATTGTAAACATCCATCACAGTTTATAGGCCGACTTCATGGTTCAAACTTTCTGTACTTGCTGTAATTGTGCGCAGTTACAGTTTTCCTGTGCAATGCAGGATAATTACAGACATTACAGGCTCACATTCAGTTTTACAAAACTTTGAAAATAAGACCCAAGTTGTAAAAAAAAAAGAGTTATCCTTTCAAGAGTTAATTCTTGTACCTGCCATTACTAATTCTATTTATTTCAAACAAATCAGACGCAATAAATGCATCACGTTTGGATGAGCTGCTCCAGCTCTCCCCACACTGTTCCCTGTCATAAGTATTATACAGTATACTTATCTCTTTACGTGAGTGTGGCCATTCATATTACTGTATTGTGTTGGGTCCCTGATGCTCTGATGGATCAGTGCACAGGTCAGTCACTACACCTGTGCAGCTGCAGCCATGCTGTGAGACACACTGCTCGGATGCACACAGTCATTCTGCTGTCTGTTGAATGTATATTTGTACAGTGATCTGTATAGTCTACTGTCCAAACTTTGTCTTGCCCTGTGTCTTTGCACTGCATGTGAGGTCCTCATGTCTTTGTACCGTATGGGTACAGTGTAGTATAGACTACAAATTATATCTCTGCACCACTGTCAATTTATTAAGCTGGTTCTGAATCTAAAATGGCTGTAAAAAATGACGGCAGAGGGGATTGTATGTAATTAGTTTGTCAAGATAAATAAAATGGTTTGGAGCCTTTGTAGAGCAAAGTAAAATTCTTTGTTAAAGTAATCAAAACAGTGTCGCTTTGTTGGCTGAAATGCTGATTTGCATTAGGAACATGTGAAATTATTTACCCAGCTATTTTCGCTCGTTTGACGAGACAATTTTAGGTGTCAGTCGTAAATTAAATGCAGCGGTGAATCACAGCCTGAGTGTCGTTTGGTTTATCTCTGCGGTGGATGTCGTGTGAAGACACAGACAGCTCACCAGGGACATGCTCTGCCTGGGTGTGTGAGGCATGGTGTGATGGTGGAAGCAAAGCACAGAGTGTTTGAGCCTGCTTGTGGTCAAAAAGCACAGCGAGCCCTGCAACAGGAAATGACAGAACTCGGCACAGAGGCTAAAAATAATGCCCGTTGTTAAGGGAGAATAGAGCCGGGGAGGCAGCGGAGTACAGCAAATATTATTTCAATTAAACCGCAGGCCCAAAACCACTGCCTTCTTTTCAGAGAAAAACCCAGGTGGCTGCCAGGGGAAAAAATAAAGTGAGTAGAGGGAGAGGTGAGGGGTTGAAGCTCTCACAAATGGAGTCAAAGGTTGGGTGTTGTGATAGTGATGGTGATGGGCGGGGTGAACGGGGTTTCTGAGTAAAATTCCTGTGAAGTTATGCCACAGTGCACTGACTCAGAGAGGGCAACATGCATTTTATTTGGGGTCCTTTCGCAATGGCTTCCACCACCTCCCTCCCTGACTTCACTATTGTTACCAAGAGAAGGAGGAAGGGGCATGAAGGGTGTAATGCTGGCATCAAACTGACACCAACGCCACTCCAGTTCACCTCCCCCTTTCCTAACCCCACTCACACACACACACACACACACACACACACACACAGGCATACACACTGGCAAGCTCTACACACCCTGGCACTCAGCGGTGCCGAGCTAAGAATGGAGCACTCCTTCGGCTCACGCAATGTGGTGTGCTGAAATTTCCTGCAATAAAAACGTGATTGGGAAGATACCCATTAAAATGTGTGAGTAAAGAGCCGAGAGCCTGCCAGCCAACAAAGAATGAGAAAGCAAAGAAGAAGAGGAGGAGGAGGGCAGGAGAGGTTGATGGAAAGTTGGTAGTCTTGGAGAGAAAAATTAGAGGAAGAGAAGGATCAGGGAGGGGAGGCTGAGGGATATTCTCCTCGCTGACCACTGGATACCCTGCCACCCCTCTGCATGAAAAAAAAGCACGTTTT